>KN817535.1:126421-215210 GCA_000827495.1 Hypholoma sublateritium FD-334 SS-4
GCAGATTTAGAAAGTCCCAAAAGAGGGCTACATTTTTGGTTTTTTCTATTTTTGGAATATTTCCTTTTCTGGTAATATGAAAATATATTTTTAAGCAGGAGAAATCAGCAGCTGAATGTGTTTTTCCTAGATTGACATGTTTTGGGCAATTTCGCATTTGAGGGACCGTGGGAATTTTTCAGGCCCTCAAGCCGGCCTTGCCACCTCTTTTCTGCTGTTTTTCAAACTCAGCTGCTTGCTAAAATGTGTCATGCAGCAGTTTCCCAAGGTGATGCAATGCCAGGCAGGCACATACATTTTTTCTGGCCCGGAAATGGCTGCAGGGCAACTGCCCAGGCCCTTGGGCAGTTGCTGCTGTGGATATTTGAATATAGTTGGGCAAGTTCCATTGTTTGAAGGCTTAAACTAACAGCATAGGCTGCATATGGTTTGTTATCACGCCGCGTTCCTGCACGCGTCGTTTTCAAGCGCTCACCATTGGACTGATATTTCCAGACCCTCGCGTCGTACACGCGCTTGAGGCGCGCACGACGCCTTCCGCTGCTCGTGGGCCCGTGTTGTAGTTCAAACAGCTTTCCGCTTCACTTATTTGCATACAGCTATGTGGCATAACGGCGGAGACGCGTTGTCAATGCGCGGCGGCGCCAGCGGGCAGTGTGGCTTGACATTTTGGCCAAAATGCCACTCTGACATATGCCACAGCGTCAGAAATATCTCATAATCGGAACTCTGTTGAAAAGTGAACTCGGGAGGGAAGTTCAGTTTAGCGTTCCGATTCCAAGTTCAGATTATAATCGGAACCAAAAAAATTTAACGTCGAAGCTCTCTTCATTTCCGTATTGTTCAAGGAAATACCAATGATCAATATAGCAATCAACATTTCGATGCGGCATTCGCCGTCACTACACAGAAGCCACTGCATGAAAAGGACTGATCGTTTTTCCTTACCCTGAACCACCATCTCCTTAGCTCGATTCTCACTGAGAAAAGGCACGCGTCCCTGCCTCTCTAATTTCAATGCCCACGTACATTTCCTCATTCAGGATAGCGGAGCCGCAGCCTTGCAAGGTCGAAGCACATGTCGACTCTGAACTGACAGTAGATGAGGATGGAATCACGGTTACCGTGACGTTGAATATCATTGACCCCGTCGACGCAACTTCTGCCGCAAATGAGATGACCGTGGAGGAAAATGGCGCAGCTAGTGTAAAAGAAGCCCACCACGACGAGATACATCCCATCGAGAATGCTAAACCAGACACGCTTGAGCCTATGGATGTTGACGAAGAAGAGGATCAACACCCTGTTGAAGAAGATGTATACTACGACATCGAAGGGGTTTTGAAAAGGAAAGAAGACAATCAAGTTGGTATATTCGCGTCTTCCGGGCGTTACATTAATAAAACACCTATCAGGGAACTCAGCACTTTTATGTTGTATGGAAAAACTACGGCTCTGAACACAATTCATGGGTTAGAGCAGACATGTACGCATCGTATTCTTGCTATTCATGCCACTACTGACGCATTCTTCTAGGGCCAGCCCCGTTTTATATACATCCTCTGCCTACGCTCAGCCACAGCCTTGGATGGCCAAAGTATATATTGCTGGAATCTTTCTTTCGCGCATCCTCCCAAACGTGAGTAAAACTTTTGACCTCTCTATTGACACCTACAAGTCCGCCCCAGGGAATCAAAGAACATTATGTAGCTTTCAGTGGCTGCAGTCCGCAGGAATACGCTTGGGTGTGCGACTACTAGTAGGTCAAGTTGTTACTCAAAGACGTATTAAGAAAACTTAAACGCTTCTTCCAGCTTCTCAGATGCGGTCATGGAAACCCACTCCGAACAGTTTCTGGCTGACCGTGCATCTTTCATATCAGGACAAGTGGACAATGTGCTCGCAACACGGCTCGATCCTGACGTCAGTATCTTTATCCGTCCGCAAACTACGATTAACATCGATCACCAGGATAACATTGAATGCCTCGTCAAGTGGCAACATTGCCGTGAAGCAGAAAACGATTCATGGGTTCCCGCCAAACTGTAAGCAATTGAGGTTTCACCCAGCCGTTATATACCATTCATTGCCGTACAAATTTAGGCTGTATGTATGGTGGTATGTACACCAGAATCCTCGAGCGATGAATCTACCTCGCCGAGACCCTCAGTATAAAGTGATCTACATCCGTGACATCCTCGACCGCGAGAAAGTTTGACCCACTTCGCACAAGACTAAATACAAGTATCACGTCAGATGGTTCAAGCACAAGCCCGAGTATGAATGGATCAACTTAGACATACGAGACATGTGGGTATATTACCGCAACTTTCTGCCACTCCACAATACGTATGAAGAGGAATACCACCGTATCGAATACACAAGCTATGCAGATATTGTAGCAACCTAACATAATCTGGTTCAACAGCAGTAGGAACAATGAATATATGCGCATAGTTTCCAATGGGTACGCCGTTGTATGATCAAATCCCATAAAATACAGCCCGAAACTGCCTGAACACCCTATCAAATAACCCGCGGCAGCCTCATGGGAACCTGCCCAACCACAATCCCCTTCAGAGTTACCATATACGCGACCCTGCCTTGCCCGCACCTTCTATATCCACCTAGCTTATCTTCAATTCCAATATATATCACTCATATACTTATAATTATGGCACGCTTTTGTTTGTCCATGATTTTTCCCTCTTTTTCGAGCTCGAGGGCCAAAGCTTTCCTGGTTCTTGATTTCACACTTACTCAAAATGAACGGTGATGGCCTTGTCTTCTTGAGTTTGCCCAGTCTTTGCCGTAGCGAAGCGAGGCTGGACTTGTATATATATATGTTATGCCTTGATTATAACCCATTCCATAACGCACTTGAATTTGTTATATCACGATCTCTCTCAGGTGTGGCGAAAAGTTATGGGCACCCACATTTGTTTCCGTATATGGAAGTGTCATGCACTGCCACAACCCTGATGCGCTGCGCTTGAGCGCTTGTCATCTCTTAGTTAGCTCATGCCACCACCCACGTAGCGCAACGCTGTGGGTTACTCTTCCACTCCCAAACAAAATAGTAGCGCTACCATTTCCATAAATCTGCATTCGAATATTAGCGCGCAGAACATCGTCACGACACAGGATATCTGAAGACCACCGGACTGCAGGAATAGTGAATATATGCGCATAGTTTCAATGGGTACGTCGTTGTAGGATCAAATATCGTAACATTTAGCATAACGACTGCTGAACAGCCTGTATTTGAGACGTTTATCTATGACTGCTATGTTCACTTTGACGATCGGGATGGCATCAAATGGGCTATGGTGTTCGGGAAAATTGGCCAGACAAGCACAAGACATGCATGGTTGATAGATTATTCTGTAGGTGACAAAAGCCTCTGTATATACCTGTGATTTTAACGAATAACCATGAAAACATTCGCGTTTGGCATCATTCCGCTTTATGTATGTCAACGATTTCTTGTTCAAATTTGCATCCTCCTTAACGGGCAGTCAATGGCATCTTCACTCCGCATAACACTTCCACCTTTGGCAAGCTCTTTCACAGCCACACGATAACACTTCCATTTATGCCCAGTTCTTTTGCAGCCACAAACGACATTATAGCAAAGTAGGATATAATACCCTGTAAAATCACTTATCGTATCTTCTATCGCATTGTCCTTCAGTCTGGTATGACGTTTGTTAGGAAGCCGTCAGATTGTCACCAGACATCGAGCCAACTAATGATCCATGGAGTAAGGTATCATCGACTCCGGCATCTGCAGCGAAGAAGCTCGCCCCAGATGACTGCATATTTCAATGGGCCAAAAATACAGACACTCTTCGCCATTGGTATCCTGCCAATCAATGAAAATCTCCCCTAACCGTATTTCTCCCAACAATATCCTTTCTCAAACAGTGCTTATGTGAACGACACATCACCTCGGTAGGCACTCTTCCAACAGATACCTCTTCCATCCTCACCCAAAATGGATGCAGCGAGACCTCAGGCGTTTTTCACCCGTGGCGCCGCGGGGCGGTTCCGTTGAACATCTTGCACAGCGATATCACAACCTCCTCTGTCGATGACCACCACCCACCTGGCTCATAGCCGTGGGCGTCACTTCCGTCATGCCAGCTCTTTTGAATATCAAACCGAAACTGGATCTTCTGCCAACTTGTGGTACATCAAACGCCCGTGTTTCGCGGTAAGCCCATTCCTACTTGGCAATCAGAGACGTGCTATTACATTCTCCCGGAGGACCTTTATAATCTTCACCGTAAACGCTGGAGAGTCAATGTGGCCATAATCCTCTCCATTATCAATTCCGGCCCCTTGATGACACCCCCACTAGTCATATACATACCATACTACGATGTAACATTCTGCCCTGCAATCGATCTTAGATTCGCATTGACACAAAAACCGATGATTGACGCAGAATCATTTTTCAGACAGCTTCCTACCGATCTACCATGTCAAGTACCGCAAGATAATCGCAGAAGCTCGGCTTACCATCCTAACCAAAACTTTTCGATGCTGTAAAACTGTACGGCACGTACGTCCATGCTAATCTAACACATCGTTCTCTCTCGTTTGATGGCCACCGCCGGGGCAGATTCGGTTACTTCGCAGAACAATCCCGACAATACAACGCGCCTTTCAACAGATAAATTGTCCAAATACCAGCAACAGATTCAAACCCAACTGTCCGTGACGATTGCCTACAAAAACCCCAAGCTGAAACTCAAGGTTCAACGTGAACATGGATTGTTTGACTGCCACTACGGATGTATCTCATACAAAGACTCGGCCTCATTAAGGGTATTTTCCTAAAGATAGGATGTCCTGTTATTTTACTCCGCAACCTCCAGCCTTCTCAAGGACTTTGTAATGGAACATGGTTAACCATCACGCAGATGACAGACCGTGTTCTTGAGGCACAAATTATGGAAGGACCTCACGATGGCAACTATGTTTTCATCCCACGTACTACCCTTATACCACAACAACCATCAGCACATTATTCTTTCAAATTCAGTCGACGTCAATTTCCCATATGACTTGCCTTTGCGCTTTCAGTTAACAAAAGTCAAGGCCAATCTGTTCGATATATTGGTCTTGATCTTTGTATTCCTGTATTTTCTCATGGCCAGCTATATGTGGCATTCTCTTGCATAATGTCCAGTAGAAATATATGTGTACTACTCCATAACAAGCACACTGGCTCAACTAAAAATGTAGTGTACCCCAAAGTACTGTTAGATTAGAATAAATACATAGCTACATTTCATATTTTCTGCAATGACATTGAGGAGATTTTTAGCTATCCTCAGGCTGTAGGCCATATTTGCTATGGCCAAATGGGAACACAATTCTCAAAAATTCTACAAGTTCTGAGATTCCATATCATTTAGGTATAAGTATGGGCTACGTCCACTGAGCGACTTCACTACACTTTCCCAAACATGCCCTCCCTCACTGCCATTTCTGCGCCTGGTTTTGCATTTGTCACTGCTACTGCAATCCTTGTGAACCCACACTCAATAACTGGAACAAAGTCTATGATTTTTGATGCACAGCTATACATTGGACCTAACCCTCACAACATACTTCTTGGATCTCTTCATTACTTCAATCTATCCAGTCATCTATTCTCCCCTGACCCTCAGCTTTATCAATTGCATTTTACGGTATGAGATCAGTTTGCTTATCACTCTACAAACTACGAGTCTATGACAGTACTTATAGTCTATTTTTCTATATTGACAGATTGCACGATGGGAGCCTGGGACTGAGGTCCATGTAAGTGCTGATCATGTCCCCTCTGACTATGACTTCATAGGTGATATCGAATGGGTAAGTGACATCACTTATCTGCATGCAATCATTGGTAATTAATAGTTCATACACTACTTAGTTGCAGCCATTAGGTCCTCCTGGACCCCGGTATTTGATTCAGCCTCCTGATGATGCTTCGAACTTGGAGCCGAAGGAACTCAATGTGTCTGAGGCAAGCCTCGCGGACAACGCCAATGACATTTACGAGCCTGATCCTGCTGCTAAACAACATCTTGGACCAAAGGAATGGCCTTCATTCACGATCGACCCCTGCGAGCAGCCAATCATTTATGCAGTCAGTGTTGCCACAAAGTCCAAGTGAACCTCTGCAAACCTATCCTTTGAGATCCGGGTTGAACAACCATATATGACATACTACAAGGATTCAGCTAATAAACAGGCCACTCCATGTCTCTGTACATTTGCGGACATTGGGAAATACAAGAACAGCAAGCCGACACCCTATGATAATCGAATCATGACTTTCTATGGTCGCATCACTGGTGTCAAGAATCAGACAGTTTCCGATGAAGAATGTGTTGACTACTTCAAAGTCGAACTTCAAAGTATTCACTTCTGTGGTCAGTACATTCTTCCTGCCACAAATTCATCATTGATGACTTCAGGTTTGGTCTTTGATGAATGTGAGTGGTTAAGTTTCTTGCATAAAGTTGTAGCTGCTAATATTGTATTTTGTTCTGTCAGAACGGTCTTCTGGACGAACTGGAAAAACATTGTATGCTCTCAGCACACCATCAAGGGTGAATCTGCTTCTCCCAAGACTCCACAGACACCAACTCCATCGTACACAAATCAAAAAAGGGATCATGATGTGCTAGAGCCTGTTGCAGGTAATGGCTAGGGTTATGGGGACTTTTTTGAGATGTAGGGACAAACTAGGGATGAGGATATGCTAGGGATGGGTAGAGAAGGGAAGGGTAGGGAAGGGAAGGGATGGGCATGGAAGGGATGAGTATATTTTGTGACTTGCCCTCCACACCCTTTCTGCATGATTTTCCGCAAATATCACTTATCTCCGACTCCTCAGAGCACCAGTAGTCAGTGTAAAATACACAGCATATTTGTCATTGGTAATTTATTTCAGTCCGGGGTGCACGTAGGAATATATAAGAATAAATCTAAACTACACATTTTTTTCGAGTCTACTTGCCGTGGATCCTCCTTTGTAAACTTTGTGACGTCTGTTGCCAGTGTATGGTCATTACCTTGGGGGGCTGGATTCGGCTGATTTTCGGGCAGGGGAGGGGGCCGGCAAGGGGGGGCTGGGATCCAGTTGAAATTTGTGTTTCCCACGCTTGGGGCTGCCGCAATGACCACTTCTTTGTTATATAAAAAGAAAGAATTCATGGGGGCATGTAGGGGCATTAAATATCCAAATGTAATCGCGTGATAATTTAAGTTCGGAATTATCAAAATTTTTCCAACTCTGATAACCATCATCACATCACCTACTCTCATGCTATGCACTTCACAGTCTGCGCAACTTGGAATGTCTGCAGCAGGGTCAAACTGCAATGTAATCACGTGATATTGGACACATCATATCTTCTTGGCTACATCAAATTTTCTGCCAATTCTCACTTCATTTGAAGCTCTGCCCCAATTCCTGTCTGCATTTCTGCGTGCACATAATACATATTGTTTGCCTATGTTTGATTCTACTAGAAAAATGGTTTGCCCCATGTTATATGAGAATACAGTCAAAGGTGAATTTCTATTTTGCAAGGTTCATACAATAGCGGATTGCAGCGGTCGCTGCGGAATTTTGTTTCTGCTGTCACAGCTGCCCCCCGCCTGTTGCGCAGAGTGTCGCATAGCGGCCTCTCAACGTAGCGAGGGTATTTTAGCTGTCTGAGTTGTAGCGCTAAACTCAGTTATAGCGGATGCTCAAAATCACATAGCAACCGCTACATCAACTCTGCATTCCACTAATATCTATACAAGCACAATTGTTGGAGAAAAATTGTTTGCTCATGTTTGGTCCCTGTCTATCTCTGTTGTTAGAATTGGGCAAGTACTGTGGAAATACATTGTTTGGTTATGTTTTGTTTGTCCATGTTTGGTCTTATTCAAAGCATAATTGGGGTGTATTCTCCTTTTCCTACATAGTATTTCTATTGTGTTTTTATACCTACTTTGTATGTAATAATTTGTATGTAAAATGAAAACAAATGGAGAACATGTAACAGGGTGAAAATGCGAAATAAAATGTAAAACAAATACTGAACACGCAGCAGAGGCAGTGCGGGGATGGATACGGGCATCTAAATATAACAACGTGGCAAATGCTTGCACTTCGGTGAACCGGTGAACGCGCTGCAAACGTGACCGCGTGGAATACTCGGGGAAGGGTAAAGTAATGTGAATATGTTGTAAAATGGAGCGAAAGGGCGAGAAATGTGTAATGCATCCCGTGGGGAAATGGCGCACTCGCTAGACTGTCCAAGGGCTGGGTCTGAGGGTCAGGGGTCAGGGTCCATGTGCGTAAAACGCGTCTGTGGTGGTTGGCAAACACGCCGTGGACCAAATGGAAAATTCTTATACTTGTGTACCATTTGTCGAGATGGCCGGGAGTGGCCAATATATCATGTATCAAGACATGAAGCCAGTCCGTCTCACCAGAGTGCTCTGTTGGCGTACCGGGACCATACATCAACTTCGAATCCCACGCAGTCAGACGACGATGCACCCATGAGAATACTCACAGACGATGCTCTGCGCCAATTCCTTTCTTCGCTCACCTCCAATCCTGGCCAGCATCCAGCTTATCCCCCAAGCAGCTCCAGCTATGGGGAGCCCAATTTCCCAAATGCTGCTCAGTCTCAAAGTTCATCCCATACCAATTTCAACTGGCTTGCATTTTCTGCTTTAGAAGACTCCGTCGCGGAAAGCACACCTTACAATGACATGCGCGACTTTCTCGCACGGAGAGGACTGGATATCATGAATGGAGAGGTTGATGCTGATCCCAGTGATGGTGAACAACAGCCTGAAGTCTCGTCCCCCAGTGGTGTGTCTTGTTTCTGCTTTCTGAAAGTTATCATTGCCCTGGAGACTGATTACTGGTTATATCATCTAGAAACCACCTCAATGAATTCTTCGTTGGATAGTTTTGAGATTCGACCAAACAAGCGGGCACGAATGGACCATAAAAATATGGTTGGAGATGGTGAATGGTTTCCGTGGCAGGATAGAATCAATGGTTTCCGTGGCAGGATAGAATCGTGAGTGATTTATTGCACTTTTATTATTGATGTTCTCATTTCTCGATATCTCTAAATTGTATACGTGTACTCTAGACATTCTAATGCACCTCCCTCACTCGGTCTTCTCACGTAAACAGCTCGATCTTTTTCTGTGGCTGTTACGAGCAAATCACGTCGACTCAGTGCCATCCGCAAAGACTATGACCACGCTGAACAAAGTTCTACAAGGGATCTGCGGTATTGAGACCATCCCTTACGATGGCAGGCTGGGGCATCGATATTACGTGAACAACTTGAGTCAAATTCTCGCACAGGTGAGTTAGTTTTACCGCTTTTGCCCTGAGTATTATATCTGAAACTCTGACTTGCCTCACAGGAAATGTGTAACCCAAAAGTGCGACCGAAGCTGCACTTTTACGCCGAGGAGACGCATCCGCATCTGCGTGAGACACGACAGGCAGATCGATGGCTTAAGCAAGTTCGCGCAGAAGACACCACACCCATGGTTCGTTTGCACAAGAGTGATTACTATATATATGAACCTGCAATGCTGGATAATCAGGCCGTCTGTATTCCTCATCGTTGGTTTGCTCGCGATGGGAAATTTCTTGCCAAAGCTTGGATGTTGGAACAAACATTGGGTGACAATAATATTCCTGGCTGGATCGTTCGCCGCGACCGCGAAGTGGAGGTTCATGCAGATCAGTTTCTCAAGAACTTCCTAGAACTCAGTCAGAGTTTTCGACTGTACGGAGTTCCTGATCCGGCCAACATATACGGTAACTTTCAGAAAATGGAATTACACGCTACTTGCTGACCAAACTGAATGCTCAGGGATTCGAACAAATGCTAGTGCCTTGCAGCCCTGGAAATACACCAATCCTGTTCTAGGAAATCAGTGGCATGCACGTGCAAAAGGTCATCGCGTCCTTTGCCTGCCGCTATGGCTGTATTGTGACGACACCTCGGGTAACACATCGAAAAAGTGGAACGAGCATAATTCTTTCTTGTTTACGCTAGCTGGACTTTGCAGGTACGTTTCTCGTTTTCTTGCCTATTTGTAATTGTCACTGACATCTCTGTGCCAGGACTCTGCAAGAAGAACAAAACATCGCCTTGTGTCTTTGGCCAAACGTTAACTGGCCAACAACTGCCCAATGTTGCTGCAGGAAATGCAGCCCAATCATTGTATCAGTCATGTTCCTATGCATTTTTGCTCAACGGTGATAAATGCGCACCTGGTAACTACGTAATCGTGCATCGAGAACAAGATTTGTTTGTGGCATGTGTCTGCGAGATAATTCAGAAAGTGGGCTCAGTCAATTTTCGTGAAGACAAACCGGATGGTATTTTCCTTCAGACTGCGGGGCCCACTGGCGCATCGGAGCAGTTTCAGATGCCCGAATTGTCTCTCAAAAGAGAGTATTCATTTGTTCCACTTGCAGTATGTCACTCTCGATGTCGCTCTTGGATGTTACACGTCGTAACACTAACCATTCAACAGAACATCATGTGCACTGTCAATACAGCACATAATTGCCCACGAAACAACTGCAAATCCGATGGATTTCATTACGTTTACCAGGAGCGTGTCCAAACTGCCCATAAACGCTCTGTCATTCGTCATTCTACACGTCCCGAAGATTGGATACTCAACACAGCGCAGATGCATGATGCTGAGTATTTGCAAAAATTCCGTATTCCATCTGATAGCCTGACTGTTGCAGACGAGGAACAGCTTCTACATGACAGTGTTGCTGTGACAATCAATGCTCGGAAAGCTGCTGCAGGGAGAGGAACCACCAGGGGAGTTTCAAGAGGACGGGGCAGAGGAAGCAGTTCTACTGAGGGTATCACTCGAGGCCGTGGCTGTGGAAGGGGAACGGGTGCTGGTCAGACTCAGGCTGTTATATTGCCAGTAAGAGAACAAGAATAAATTTATATTTATGGTCAAAATTCAAAAGAAGGGTAAAGAGGATATGGGATGCCACTATTACGAAGACATTTCTCCAGGCATTGAGTCCACTCACGTTCCCGAGCGAGATCCTGCTCCAACAGTTTCCTTCTCTTCACATCAGCTAAAAGCTTAGCATCCAGTTTTTGGCATTGAACTTCTAGGTGCAATTCTGTTTCCGACTTGCTGCGATTTTCCAGTGCATTTTCAACATAGAGATCGATGATCTTGCAGATGTTTTTCACAAGGAATGGGTCAGCGTCTTCACCCACAGTGTCGGCCTCATTTTCAGGCTCTTGATCGGATTCTGCAGGGAGTTTTCAATGAGATGTTGAATTCATAAGTTATAACTTTGGACGACACACTGACCTTGGGTTTGACTTTCAACAAAAAATGGTTGGCTTCGCGTTCCCAAACCATTGTCGTAAGGGTCTTCCAGATCACGTTCCAGATATGAATTGGAATCCGCAAATGACACGGCATTGGCGACCCACTGCGTGTCTGACATCTGGGAATCGAGGCTCCCACCAGGAGCATGGAGTCTATCAAAAATCAGTGGGAATACAGGGACCTAATAATGGTAATATTTACCTTGCTATTTCTTTATCAGCGGTCTCAAAGGCAGCTCGTGTATCATCTCGTTTGTGTTTCAAGATTCCAGCAGGAGGAGTTAACGAAGGGGTCGAAAGAGAGTCTGATTGAAACCCCGAAAATCCCGATTTGGAATGCATCACTTTGAGATCAGGGCACTCTCTCCTGCCTTGGCCTTGCTCCCGCCCATCTTATAGGTTTTTCCTGTTGATCCTTCCCCCCTTTATCACGCTAGCAAACGCGTCACGTCGCGTGCTGCCCCAAAATCAACAAACATGAAAATGGGCACAGCTTTGAAGCGGGTATAAAACTCATGAGGATAGGAGAAAACCAGAGGTTCAATTATTTCTGTCCCCCCTTCCTCAGTTATTCTGCCGATAGGATCCTTGACTGTCTTTATTACCATGAACCAGCCCAGTGACTTCACATTTGGAGATCCATCTGCAGATGTGCATGCATCTCAGACTCACAGCGGGTCGGAAACTACTTACAGAGGGTGAGTGATCAGAACTTGGCACATTCTCATTGTCGATTCAAACACTGATTAATTCACCAGAACAACTTCACAAGATACTTTGACCCCTGCTGGTCTAGTACTCATTGACCATCTGTCAATTCAATTCAATCTTAATGCTGGGCACAAATCGTACTTGCGCGCACTATTTCAGGTGGGTCTAACTTAACGTTTCTGCTGCTTCTGCCTACTTCCTTCTCTGAACTCCCTTTTCCAGCTCATCTCATCTCTCGAAGGCAACCTTTCCCCAGCAGACATGCTCTCCAGGATATACATGTTAGCATGTCAACTGGGCACAGAAGCATGCATTCTTGATGCTGTACAAACTCTCAGCCGAGCTGGAACAAATGACAATTCCTCCACAGTGCACGATGTTCAATCCATCCTGAATGAATTATCAATTTGTTTGGACTCCACTTTCCAGCTCACCTCTGAGCAGACTGTACGTCATTGTCAGTATTTCCTTCTTTATGTATTTTAATGGGCTGTTCGCAGACAAACATTCATCGTATCTGTCAAGAATTGATATTTAAGCCGCTTAGGGTGGCATATAAGACATTACACCATGATGCTGAGGTATTTCATTCATTCAGCCACTCACTATCATAACTAACATCACAACACAATAATTAGAAGATCATCCGCGCAAAGGCCAGCCACTATCGGATGGATAACATCTTTGGCAAACCGTGTCGAGAAGAAAAATGGATGACTAATGCCAAAAGGATTGCTTCAAGTGTTCGCAATGCATTTTGCCAAGATGTGAGTGACTTTATCAACCTAACCAGCCTAAACTTAATAGCTTCGGCATAATAGATATGCAATAGTGTCATTGGTTCCAACCAAGTTTCACTACCCAAGTTTACATATGACTGTGCGGAGAAGTACCGACATGGACATGGATCGATGGAATCAATAGGCGAGGGATATCTTGCAAGAGTTGCAATTCTGGTGTGTTTTTCACTTCCCTTGTCCTTTATCCCTTTTTTATCAACTGCAATTCACACTTGTCAGCGCCGATTCGCAGTTGAGCACAAGACCCTTCTTGTGGTCGATGAAGCATCTGAATCAGCTGAAGAGGATGTTGGTACCCCGATGAAACGCAAGTGCACCAAGGGGCGTACTCCATCTAACCTAGACTTCTGGGGTCAAGTTGATTCATGGTTCGCAAAAGAAATCAAAGAGCGCAGGAAGGATTTTGCAGGTGTGGCTTGGAAAACGTGAGTCATTTGTGCCACTTTTCATCTTTTGACTCGTCTAATATGACTACCAGTTACATTGATGAGTCTATCACTGTTGATGACAGTCGGTATGAAGAATTTCTGCACTCTAAAAGGGACGCAGATGGGAACAGTCACACCACCAGTGGGCTGTCATTTATCGAAACTCAGCTCTCACTGGACACAGCCTTTGGGGGCGATCTCCCATCCCCAGCTGTTTCTTACACACCTCATAGCTCTTCGCCAGTGCATATGCCCACAGCTGAGGCTCCAGTATCACAAGCTGTACCTGCGCACACACCACTGAATTTACCAGGTCTTGATGAATTTATGATGCAGTTCCGACCTATCAATGCTGCTGGCACCTTTTGATTACAGTATTTACTCCTTAAACTCTAACATTAAATCCTTATAATCCAATAAATTTGTTCTACCTCACTTTTCAGCTTTGTGCAAAGGCCAAAATTCGAGACGAAATCGAGAGAGACTTGATTGAGCGAAGAGGGGACACCATGTTTATTGTGTGTTGTTTGGCAATGACAGCTGTACAATTTGTTCTGGTGCTGTCGTCTCTTGTTTCTTGACCGTCAGTAACTCACTCGCTGCTCCTCCTTGACCCTTCCTGATCCACTTTTTTTACATTTCTTCTGTGCCAGCTTGTTGCTTGTGTGCGATAATCTGTGATTGACTTTGTCTTTCCAATTTCCCGGCCTGTGGGAACCATGTTGAATGGCGCGGATTTTCTGTTATCTTTTTCATCTTCTTTATCGCTCCACTTGAACCCAAAGCTGGCGGTCTGACAGTAAGCATTCATTCTCTTCTATATACTTCTCGGATATTACTAACAATTTCTCTTTAGATCCAACAATGCCCTTCACGTACATGCAAGCAGGATCAACCAGGCGCTCAGGGTTGGCTCAGGGAGTCAGGGATTCTCTTGATTGGCTTGTCATGTACGTCCAATCCAGGTGTGGTCTCCTGTCCCTTTTCTGGTTCTTTTCTGGCCCATGATCATGTTCATAGTACACATTTTACGTGTTTTTGTAGTCTTTCGTTGCTCATAATACAATTTTATTATCTTATCCTGATCTGTGCATGCCATCTGAAAGCAACCGAACGTGAACCCAATTGCGAGCTGGATTATATCAGGCCGGATCGATGAACTGGGCCAGCCATATTGCCACCGGTTCGGTCGCCGCATGCCCTATCCCGACAGATTTGAAATTCATCGGGCTTAAGCCACACTCATACTCTTTTGCACTGGGGTTGAGTCCCGCAAGTCTATGCCAAGGTTGAGCTCTCCATTCTTCAGGAAATATCAATAGCTATCAACCGCGGTATAAACACTGCGAGGTGCAGTTGTACACAATAACACGACCCGGCTGTGTACTTGGTTAGTTCATGCTGGCAGATCATTTACCTGCAAACTTTATCAGTGAATGAATATTTACGAGGAAGTTACAAGTATTTGCGGGAATGTCTAAAAACTTTTGGGAAGCTAGGAGATTTCACGGTCTCAGTATTTTTGCGCATTGTTGAATATTTTTGGGCACTATTCAGTATTTATGGTAAGCAGTTTACATTTTTGGGGGTGCTTTTTGTGACATTATAATTTACAGGGACTTAGAATTTTGAACTCAGCTTGCTGTGCTGCATGAGCGAGACAGTGTGTCCTTACCACACCTACAGAGCTTCACCTGCAGATTGTCGGAAATTCCCAAAATGCCTTATGATCAATCTCGCTTATGATTGCACATGATTGCATCATGATGTGCCTTATAATCAGGGCATAGATTATGACCTAACCTTTCCTATTACAATATTTCCCAGCACTTAATAAGCTAGTGCTAATTATAATTACTGCAGATAATCCTAAGATCACTAAGTAAGGGAGCCGCCTCATGCACACATGGCCAAAGTCATCCTTTGGTGATATTTCAGAAATGCGGACAACATTCACCTCCTTAGCTCCCCCGGCATGATGTTTTGTGACCTGTATGAAACCTTCCATGTGTGCGAACGCCTCCCTTTCTGCAAGGTATGTGTTACCCTTTTTGTCTTTTTACTCTGATCCTCACTTTTCATTCACAAAAGGCTCAATCCAAGTACTTGGCTGTTTAATGCCTTGTTGACTATCGCACTGTTTGCTTGCTAGCTAGCTAGGATCTCTGTACCCTTTACAACATAGAGCAATTGACCAATAGCGCTAGTTCATCTATTGTTATCTCTGAGTGTCCCAATGCGGGCAGATCTTATTTTGATCGCATTTCCTTTTTGAGTTTTCTATCTGTGGTTTGCGGTTGACAGACGTCACCAGCAGACGGAAGCCATTCAAGTTATTCCTGACCATATGCACGGAGCTTCAGCACTCGACCTTATCCGGCTGTTCGCCTACTATTTCCAAGTCACGTGGGTTCTTGCACCTGAGCTAGCTAGGTTGATGAGATCATTGCACTGCGAGCTAGCTAGCTTCTTGCGCCTTAATTTACCCATGTCGCGCGCCTCTTATCAGAACCTTACTTCTGAGGTGCATCCCTTTGTCATCTCTTTCTTCTATTTTTAATTCTGTTGCAGGCCAGGACGGCCGCTACTCGTCTTCTTGAAACTCATTGAGTAATCAGGGCGCCACTATCTGTTGTGCTTTCCCTTTCCGACAATATCCCTCTCACTGCGGAGGAGCTAGCTGGGATTTATGACATTACCACGATCATTTTCAATGATACCCTCTAGCCCTAGCACCTTGTTTTCAAATTGCCCCCATTTGTACTCGAAAATATATGATTTTTCCGCAAACACGGTGGCATTTGAGACACGTTCCAGGTGTATAAAAGGTGCTAGCTCATCGTCATGTTTCCCCAGTCCCAGCTTCAGGACTAAACCGTGTTTGGCATTCGTGTCCAGCATGGATCGTGGTGGTAACTTGCCATTGTTCAAGCCCATCCAATCGAAGCTGCAGGTCATCCTAGGCATTAAAAGTGTCAAGGACTCTGTGCCCGCTAACTATGCCAATACCTTGGAAGAGCTGGCCGAGCTCCTCGTACGTTGCTAGCTCATCCATAGTTTTCCTAGCTTATTTATTTTTGTCCTAGGTTAAATGGCGCGACATGGTATCCACCATTGTCTCCAACAGCGCTGCTCTCAAGATTATCCAAACGGTTCAAGGGCTTTACCTTGTGCTTCAGGACGACAACCCGTGTTTTGTTTTCTCCCCCGCTGCTACCGTGTTCAATGGTTTACACAGCGCGGTGGCAAAGACTATTGTGCGTAGTTCTGGTGTTCCTAGCCCCCTAGCCCATCTGCTCGTACTGTCATACCCTCTGGTCCTGTAAGTCTTTATTTTCTTTTTCTTATTCAATTTTATATTGATTTATATTTTCCTAGTGCAACTCTCGTAATGGCAAGGCACATCAGGTTTCCCCATCTTCTTTTGAGACGGCTTCTGCCCCCGGCCGTACATGTGACCTGGTTGCCGATGCTAAGGTGTTTATTCAAAATTTTCTTTATAGTTCCGGTTGAGCTTATCCTTCTCCGCTATTTTTGTCAGATGGTCTTGGATGACATGGCTATGGAAATTGCCACCGACCCCAGCGTTTCTTCTAAGGATGAGGTTCCCAACGCTCCCAGTGCTTCCAAGAAGCGCACTGCACCTAAAGACTCTGAGAAGGTTCACTCTTTTTATTTCTTATATTTCTTATCGAGCTAGCTCAATTTTATTGAACGATCTTTTTGTTCTAGCAACACGCAGTGGAGGTGGTGGCATGATCATGTGCTGTGGAATATGGCTGTCAGGCGTGGCATGGGCCATGTAGCCCATGGGTTTATTTTGAGGACAAAGTGATGGCAGGCGGTGGCTTGATTGCTTTGGCATTGCTGAGGGTTACTGTGGGAAAGTGACTGTCAGTCACGCAATTTTTTTCGGCAAGTTTTGTTGTGCAAAACAATATGCAAAGCACTGTATCATCAGTGACCAACTTCCCAGTTTGTGTGGGAAAATACATTATCACTCCCTAATGCATTCAGTGTTTATAAAATAGAATATCGAATAACACAGAAATATTTTACCTAAATGTAGCTATCCAGTGATACCAATTTCATAGCTCTGGGGGCAGAACTTGTCTACTAATGAGTGAAGCAAAACAGTGACCGCGTACCCGATGATGTACAGTAGTTGACACCACCAAGACACCACTAATTTTTACTGAATCTTTGCACCTTATATGTGGTAAAATTGGGCACCTACTGGAGTACAAATACCTCTGTAATATATAATAGCATATAGAAGCTTGAAAAATGCAGCGAAAAACTGCTTAAAAAGTTTGGGATTTTTTTTTGTCCACCATCTCTGTGACATGGGACAACTGAAAGATTTGGTCCAGGTCCACTCGCCTTGTGACGCATGATGGACCAACCATTTAAAATGGTACAGTATATTAACACTCCCCATAAACTGAAATTTCTCCGGTAAATTTTGGAGGGAGCCCCGAAAAAACTGAGCACTGCGCGGAATATCTTATGCACACATTATTGGTCCCTGTAAAATCTTACAGCTCCTTGTATATTTTAAATAACCCCTGTAAATATTCCCAGCTTCCCCGCAACTTATAAAATAAAATACCCCCATAAAGATTCCCAACTTCCCCATAAATATTCAGTCACTCCCCCGTGAATTTACATGGAATACTTACCCAAACGGACCGCCATAGCGCACTGCCTACAGCTGAAGGTTATCAAACATTGTCCCAGCGGTCTGCATCCGATCACTGACATCTACGCTGCTGCACATTTTGTTCTTCCCGGTACTCACTCCACATTGCCTTTGTTGTCATCCACCGCACCTTTCCCTTCACCCTTGAACCCATTGTCAGTACAGCACAACTCGGCACTATCTTTGAGGAATTCACCAAGTCAATTATAGCCGCTATAAATAGTATACATCACTGTCCCCAACCGCGCCTTCACTTACAGCTAGCGCACCACGTAAACTCAAATGCACTTTTTGTGGCAAGGATCATTTTATTTGGAATTGCAACCTCATTGAAGAGTACCGCCTTGCTGGAAAGTTGAAGTACAGCATTGGCGGAAAAGTAACACTTCCCACTGGAGCCTTCGTACCCCGCCGAAGTTAGGATTGCCGAACTTGAAGCCAAAACATGTGCCTCCGTTCCTCGACCATTCCATTGCTCACACATCGGGGGTATTCGGATATCAATGTCTCCAGTACGTGAATAATTAAGACAATGGAATATTTCAAATATATCAGGGAATAAAAGTGAGTTCATCATTCAAAATCCTGAGCAAAGTAGTGTGCAATTCGGTATGCTCAGTTTTATTTTAAATACAAGAATATAATAAATCCTTTGTGGACTTCAGACAAAGGATTTACTATATTCTTAAATTTTAAATTCAACGGAGCATACTGTATCACACAACCTTTCCCAGTATTTTAAATAATACACACTTTTTTATTCTCTGATATATTTCAAATATTGATTTGTCTTTCATATTCCCATACTGAAGACACTTATATCTGGGTGCCGCTGATGTGTCATTTGAGCTGCGCTGTCACATTTCCATCCACAGTGCCACATTATACACATTTTTAGCCATCGCCGTCTCCGTGTTTGCTCGCTCAGCGCCGTGCCAATCATTTTCCTCCCCATTTTTGCCTCGCACTGTCCAGAACTTTGCTCGAGGGTCTGATCTTACGTACACGGCTCGTCCTGCATTCGTTCACGCTCCCTTGACATTGCACATGCCCACAATAATCCCCAGCGACGTACATTTTGAATCAGAACACAACCGAAGGCCTCGTTAGCTTTCAGGAAGCCTCCCAGCCGTTGCACTTGTTCCAGGATATCAAGATCACTTTGTATCGTCCCTCATTCCCTCCGCCGTGCATTTTACAGGATTTTCGACATCTCGAGGCTTTTCAGCTATCATCTCCCCGCACACCTCAATTCCAGCGTCGCCATTCCGCTCAGACACGCCACAATCGATTACTCAGCCGTTTACGTCGTTCAGCAGCACCACGCTCACTCCAGAAGCTTGGAAATACATTGCACCACATTACAAAAGCCCTCGGACATTCCAGAAACGCACAAAGACCGCCAGCGTCACGCATACGCATTCAGATAGCTCCCTCGCCATTGCACCTCGTCTATTCGATCAGGAACACATTACACCTTCACTCACTCAATCCGCTGCACCCCCGAGGGCCTCTACCCTTCTTCTAGCTCAAGCTGCTTCCATTGACATGCCAACTTTGAATTTAGCGCAGCCTCGTCGATCCAACGCGCCTCCGTCCATCACACAGCCGTCAACGTTCCCCAGAGCCGCTTCGCGTACCATATCACCTCTTAAACAGTCCCTACAGTCGTCAGTTAGCTCCAGTTATGTCTCCACATGCTCCCCGTCGCTCACCGTCTCGACCACACCCCTCATTTTGACTGAATCTTTGTATACAACTTCTTTGTTCATTCCAACACCGCCTCCCCTCCCAGTTCGTCTCCGCGTCGCCTGTTGTTGAATGAACACCTATCGTCGCAGGGTGTCTAGAGCCACAATGACGACAAAATACGCGCTCTGGCATGCGGACAAGCGCCGCCTATGCGCAGTGCGGGACTAACACGCCATCGGGATATTTGTGCGCTCTGGCAGTGATTAACGAGCTGCCCGTCCACAACAAAGTGTTGTGCACTCACCGGTACGTCCCCCTGCGCGCTCAGAGACGCATGTGCTGATCCTGCACTAGATGGCGCGCTCTGGCAGAAATCTCAGCCGTGACACGGAGGTCAGTGCCTGGTCTCCCTCTTGCTCCATAGTTGACTTTGTTGATGCAGCTGACGCCGGCGCCACTCCCTGGGAGGGCGATGTCCTCCGTGATTGAGTGGGGGTGGCCGATGTCCCGAGGGTGGGTGGATCCGCAGATGATGGCGGTGGGGGGTGAGCAGGCCGCGCTTGTGCGAGGGTCAGGTGTCGGCGGCAGGATGTTTGTGCTGCTACACCTTTGGCGCCGGATGGGCTTCATATATATATGATGGGATATGCGCAGGGGGCTGGAGTGTTGGCGGCAAGTCGGGATGTGGTCACTGGTGGTGGCGGCGGATGGGCCAAATGTAATGTCCATGGAAGCAGGAGAGGACCGGAGAATGTCCACGGCAGTGAGAGGGACGGCGCCAGCTTACATGAAGTCAGAAGCAAGAGATAAATTGGACATACCCAAGGAGTTACGAATGCCAAGGGAGGTCAGCTGACAGACTCATGCTGACTTTGAAATTTCGCGCATTTGTGCAGATTTGATCACTTTCCCAGGCGTTCTTCCCTGCCATAACATCAACCATTACATCTATGGACACTCAGTATGATTCTATTGTTAAACTGGGCGACCACGTCGCATCAGATAATGTACGCATCATGTTTCATTGAAGTCTCCCTGATCTCATAGCAGAAAAGGCGCACAACGAGTCCAACCGGAGCCTTGACAAAGAGCGGCCGTTATCAAGGATTGAACAGCGCATCCACGCGGAAATAGCGGTACTCGACACATACATAGACGACATTGAAGATGATATCACGACTCTTCAAGAACACATGCTCAAAATGGTCGACAAAAGAGCCAAGCTCCTGGCAAAGCTGGAACAATCTCAGGCGCAAGGCGCGATATCCACCGGTGGAAAAGGACAGAAGATGGGCGATGGAGATGTCACTTTTGATCGGAACGACTCGCTGGAGAAGCGCAGCCAACAAAGCCAACAAGGGTTAGTCACCGCGCAGTGTAGTTTCTGTTTCCCAATTGCTAATACTCTGCGTAAAAGTATCATGGATCACAGAGGATTCAAAATAATCCAAGGAGACAACGAAGTCATGGTGCTTTCCGACTCAGACTAATTCCATTAGCGCACATATTTCTTGTGATGTGCATGTAAATAAATTGGCGCAGCACCACCGCCACGCTTGTCCAAGTCCCGCGCAGAGCTTACATCTGCCACGAGCTGGCTGCGTGACGTGTTGAACCCATCCACCTGTACAGGCACGGTGCACCCGCACCGCGCAGTAGTGGTACTAATTCGACGGCGGTGACATAGTGCCGCTCAGCTCGTCTCTCCCACTCCCGTCGCGCGCGCGCCTCGATGCGCCTCGTTCCCCACCGCACCCACACAGCTCTTCGCGGCTTCGAGCGTCATGCCACCCGAGAACTTCATCCCACTGAATGCTCTCGGCCCCCTTGAGCGCCGCGTGGCCCACGTCAGCCTATGACATGTTTGTTATTATACCAAGGCCCCCGAATGGCGACGAGATGACGTGGATAGGCGATTCGCGGCCTTGGTGCCCCAGCCCACTGCATCAGCAATGCCTCGCAGCATCCTGCATGCCTCGCTGACCACCACGCGTGGCGGACGCCTACCCGACCGCTGAGCGTCCCTACAGTGCAAAGACACATTCTCATTGGTAAGCCCGCCCATCCTGCGTGTACAAACACTAATTTTGGGCCTCCAGCAGATCGCTTCAGGAGAGGGGGCGGCATCATGTCCACCTGCTGGGACGCGTCGACAGCGGCACGACGGCGTTGAAACGGCTATGGGCGTCGACCAGCACGTAGCCAATGATACAGGAGGAGGTACGGTTTGTACCTGATCGCACTATCCACTGTAATTCTAACCGGCTCTGCTAGCACACAGAAAACGCGCAGACGCTCTTGACGTGCTTTGCATCCACCTGATCACGGTAGGCTTCTTGACGGCTCAGCGACGCGTCACAAACTGAATACCCTCGTCTAGAACCTGCGCGTCGAGCGCCTAGCCAACGGCGGACACAGAAGACGCGAGGCGGTGGCCAGACGCGACTACTCGATGGCGAGGAGCTATTGGGGGGTCAGCTACCGCGCTACGACGATGTGCATAGGTACGCACCGTCATTTCGCGCTTGCTATATCCCTGCTAACCACCGACTGGGGCAGTGTGCGCTGGTGGCGCTCCGTGCGCCAGGTCAACGTTGGCCCTGTGCGGCGCGCGTGCATTGGGGTGTTGTTGACAGCGAGCGAGTGGAATAGTGCGCGGTGCCTGTCCGTACCGAAGCGCAGATGGAGGTCGAGCGTGTGATTTCGCTCGACATGCGCCGTGGCACTCAACTCTCTTAAGGAGAAGGAGAGTCAATCTCTCAATATTGCTTACCGAGGGATATGGGCGCGGACAGTGTATGTAGATATTTAAGCGCATTGAATCATCGTCATAATGTATTTAAACAGTTACGTGGATGCTACATATTGGAATGGGACCTCGCCATCATGGCATCTCTGATACGTGGAACAGGTGTCCACAGTGCATATAGCAGACACATGAATGACATGCGACGGCAAATAGGCACGGTGGCAGCTGACGGATGCAGAGATGGGAAGGGGTGGGAGCGAGGGGACAGAGGGTGTGGGACAGAGGGTGTGGGAATGAGGGAGGGGATAGAAGGGAGGAAGGGAAGCGAGGGAGGAAGATCCTCGATCTTGCAGAGGGTGGGCAAGAGACAGGTTCGGCGAGGGGGGGAAGTGTCTCAAGGCAAAAATAGCCCGCATGCGAGAGCAGCGGGTTGCTGGCATGGGGTGTCGTAGAGCAGGCAGGGAGAGCGAGACAATGGCAGTGGACAGGGGCAGACAGAGAAGATCACCTAGGGAGCATTTACGTTCAAGCGAGAAGGGGCGGCGCCCTTGGACGCGGAGGGGTCAGATCTTCAGAGGGCACGAGGGCCTGTGCGCGGCGGTCTGAGAATGCGCTTGTGCCGTGGAAGTGAGGTGGAGAGGGGATCACGCATACTGCGGCTGCGGCGGAGACGGACGCGGTGGGGGCTAGGGACAGGAGGGAGGCGGATGGAAGCGAGGGAAGGGCACGGCGGCGGTACATGTTTCGATCTGAATGGCGGGCATAAATGGCCAGCTGGGTCCCGTTCCTCGAGCAGTCCCGTCGCGAGCGGCTGATTCGGTGCGTGGATTAGCAGCGAGGCCAACCTCGACGACTGACGAGGATGCAGAGGATGCGAGGTGAATGGGTTATGGGGAAGGACTTGGTCGCGCTAGGCCAAGGGGGTGGCGGTGAGCGAGGGGCGGGTTCCTGCGTCGCAGCAGCGGGCGGCGGTGAGCTGGCAAGGACGTGGCAACAAAATGGACTGACGACAAGATTTTGAAGACGAGATTGAAGCGGAGCGTCAATTTCACGTGACATCTTTGCTTGAATGAAGCCCCTTGGATCACCTCAATCACGCCAGCTTGCGGGACTTGATCCGCCTTATACATTTCCGAGCTGGGAACCTAATTAATTAATTATGGAACAGGGAAATTTAAATCAAAGAAGATTGCGTACTCGTGTTCCGTCGCGGTGTTCCAGTTCACGGGCTTCTTCAAAAGTACTGTGTGCGACAGGGCCCGAAGAAGAGTTAAAAGCAACCCAGCAATAAAATAATAATACATAGTACGCGGTTGCGGTTCTTCCATCTCCAAATTGAACACAACACACAGAATAGGTACTGACTTGGATCGGAGAGTATGCTCACGAAGTTGCTGTTGTAATGTTTTCCAATCTTGATCATCTTGGATTGTCGGGGCACCTGCTGATTACTGAGTCAATAGATAGCTTTGCAGAGAGAAAAGATACCTTACGGAGACCCATTGTACGACATTTTCTTGTTAGGGCCACTTACCGCCTCAGCAAAATACATATTTTGCATGTCGTCTCGCTCGCGGGCCTCAGTTAAGACAAAGTGGGGAAGCAGAGATCTTAGAAGGTAGTAGGGGGTGGTCTGCAGGAAATGTTGTGTTTAAACGCGATCAAGATAGTTCGGCCATCGCCGTCAATCAGTGATAGGAGTCATGTGTCCGCGTGCCAAACATCCATATCATCATCACGCTGCAGACGCAGCGGCGGTGTCAATTGCGGCACGCCTTGCTTCTGACCACCTACGTACGACGGCGCTATCCTTCTCTCTGGGCACTCCTGTCTCCCTTCACGTTGCCTACCGCGCATTGAGCATCACTACCACCTCCCGACACTCTCCCTCAGTGTCAACAACCCGCCGCCTCACCTCGTAGCAGACATGACGAGCGCCGCCCCAGATATGCGGCAATGCGCAGTTGTATTCCAGTTACGGCGACGAAAGACAGAGCTTCAGGAAAACGTACGACTGTCACCACTGGGCATAGACGATGCTGGGCGTCTGGCTTACTTTGGGCTGGTACGTCATCTTTCCTGTGGCTTCGACGAGCGCGCTGCGCTCGACGACGAGGCCATCCGACAATGGGCCAGACGCAGGGCGCACGCTGTGGTCGAGATGGGCGGCAGTATGCGTCGGTCCGCAGGCGAGAGGCAGTGAGGGGGGGAGGGCGGAGAGGAGAGGAGAGGAGGGAAGGTGGGGATGTAATGTCAGGATCCAGTGCAGAATGCGCTGCCTTTATACATAGCTTGGCAGCGCGTGTACGCACGTACGGGATATAAATGGAAAAATCATATTTCGCGCCACTAGTAAATTCGCCCGATTCATGGGCGCTTAGCGCGAAGTGATCTGCGAGCGGTGTGATCTACTAATTCATCACTGCTTGAATTCATCCACACATATATTATTTATGTGTATTGCTAGAATCTCGTGTTATTATTTGGGCGGTTCCAACCGTGCGCGCCTAAATAATTGCACGTACTTGCCGCGGATGCAAGAGAAATAAATCGGTTTTAAACTGTGTGTTTACTCGAGGTCAATGCGCCTATATGCAAGGCCGTCCTCGTCACGCATACATACAGGTCACTGCCGCAGTGCCACACCTCCTCATCGGCGGTCCAACCCACCTGCGGTGACCATATATGCATCCACCTTCCCAGGTCACTGCCAGAGTGCACACCGCAACAGCTGTGGTCTAACCCAATTGCGGTGTCCACTTATGCCTCTCACACGTACGGCTAAAAATAAAGCACAGACGGCGAGACAGACTTTGTCCGTCAGGCCAGACGAGTACATACAACTTTAGTATTATTCGTTATTCAGTTATTCGATGCGAATAACTACGGGAAAGAATTGGCTGTCCGAATAACTTGAAAGAGTGTCCGAGTCAAGCGACGGTTACCGGATTATGCAGCGTGAGATTTTCCCACGGGTGCGCATAGACAGGCCATCCTCCGTCGGTCCTCTAGGTGCAGTACAAAGGATGAGCTACTCGTAAAACAAATTCCATTGGTTTCTAATCACATTACTTATTAATTGTGTTAAATCTCATGTAATACTGGTACCCAGGGCACGCGCGGTGACAAGATATAAGTTGGACTATGATTAATCATGTGATTGAAAGACTTTCCGCACATCTTCGAACTCGAGCCTGCAAGAGGTATAATAAAGCGAATTTACACATGAAGTAGTCCGAATAATGYGAGGAAGTTTAACTAGAAAAATATTGTATGAAAATTGGTAGGGATGTTTGTTCCGAAGTGTGCTACATGCCAAGAATGTTCCTCAAGTACTCGTGCGCCATCATCACTCCAACTCTGAGGGCGGCGGTAGAGGTTCACTTTCAATAATTGCGGTAAAAGAAGCTAAATCAAAAGGCAGGAATTCAATATCTATCATCGCAGAATCCTGTACCGTACTTCGCAAGTATTTCCGCTGTCTACATCCGCGGAATTCGATGGCTTCATTGCAGGAGGGTGATCGCACTGCCATCCATCGATATCCATTTGCAAATTCTCAGAGTCTGAGTTATTCACAATATGAGAGGGTGATGCGATACTTAACCCTGCGTTGGAGAACCCACGGATCTTGGGAATCGAGACGTCGAACCGATTTTTTGGTGCGTGAGCGTGTCGGGGGGATTTCCCGGCTGCTTTTCTCTTCTCACTCAGTTCTTTCAACTCTGCCTTGAGATCCTTTGTTGCCTGAGCGGACTTGTAAAGGCGAGACTTGACACTTGTGTTGTTGAGCTCAACTCAGCCCATTGCGTATGTGTGTCTGAAAGCGGTGCCAGGCATCAAGATTGACCCATTTCTGAGCATTTGTCTTCGAAAAGAAGTCGAGGCTTGCCACGTTGGGTTCCATTTCTGGTAGCGCGTCAATACCTGTCAGTAGTTCTGCGCGCAATTAAATACAGAGCGCATGAAATACCAAGGAAATTCTTGAAAGCATCAATATCTTGGCCAGTTGCTTTGGAAAGCATGCGACGACTAGCTTCAAGGGACATGGTTGAGTTGTGGTTGAGGTATAAAATCAGGTCAAACAGGTATTATTGGCCCCTAATATTCCAAATTGAACAGCGCACGGACCCATCCAATATACATCCCCAAGTAATACTCCAGCATGACGGGGAGCAAAGTCCCGAAAAGGTATACTTAGGCTATCTATCCCTGAGTTTTCGCTGAAGTGGCGTATATATAGCTTGTAGTTATTCGGCAGCAATAGCCATCCAGTTCCACAAGATCTAGCTATTCGCTGAATAACTGAATAACGAATACTACTAAAGTTGTAGTACCTCACCTGCCGCTCAAGCATTGGAAAGAATAAAAATAGTGGGTGTCGTGAGAATAGCCCTCATATTGCGGAGCTCACGAAAACCCCGCCGGCGTGTCAGTCCCGTATTACGTAGAGACAGCGCGTACTCGCATGCAAGACCGTGAGGTACCCTGGAAGCGCCTGATTCCAGCGCGCGGGGACGGATGTACCTAGGTCTACGATGTGAATAAACACGCACGAGCTGAGCCAGTCCACCGTCGCGCAGCGCATATCACTCAGACCTTTGCCCGCAGCTATTCGGCTATGTACCTACACACACTACTCACTGCCGGCGTCAGTCGCGCGCTGAACGAAGACACGTAGTGCTCACCATCCCGGGTATCACACGCACCACGTCTGTGGGGATCGTCAATCCCCACGAACGTGCTCAGTGAAGATTCTCCGCGCGAAACATAAGTTTGTGTGTAATGATGTGTGTCTGGTGATTGTCGAGCCCCACTGACGTTCTCAGTAAATCTTCACCCTGCCATCTGTGCTAATCCAATTTCTGTTTGTCCATCGATATGATACGGAAGCCCGAGGCAGGTTGCAGGGACGCAAGTTTTCGCGCTCTACGAGCGTATATGTGCGGTGATGCCGAACCAAGACCGGGATTAACCACTCACAGCATGCCAAGTAAGGGTCTCGCCTCCTTCAATGCGCCCTTCTCCGCGCCTCGTTCCATGGAAGCACGCCCGCATGGACGACACGGACCTTCTGCCTCCCCCCGCGTCTCTGCGCCGCCAAGCATGAGCGCCCACTCCGCGGCGCCGAGATCCAGGTCGAGAACTTCACGAAGTGCGCTGAGATCCGCGCAGTCCCACATCTGCAAGCCAGTGGGGTACGCAACGAGTAAAATGCGCCTATAAAAACAGTACATCAGCGATCTATCCAGCTTAAAAAATATACGAGTGCACGCACCGCCCATTTAAGAAGTCCCACCGCGCCCACAGCACCCGATGCTATGGCGGTCCGTTTGGGGAAAAATTCCAGAAACATTTTTGGATCCCTCGGAAACATATTTTATGAGAGTCTAACTATGTATATTAATCATTCAAGCTGCGCGCAGAAATAAAAGACTTGCCCTCAGCAAATCATGCCATGCGCAGAAATTTATTTCAAGTGCGCGTGAACACATTGTGGCGCGCAGATTTTTTATTCAATGCGCATGAAAAAAATTGAGTGTGCAGATTTATACTTTGGCGTGCGCAGAAATATATAATGTTGCGCAGAATTATTTCTAAGGTGCGCCGACAAACATTAGGTGCGCGGATTTATTTTATCAGTGCGCCGAAACATTTGTGATAGTCAACGAGGGAGACAAGCCGATAAGCCGCGATTATCTAATTGATCTCATCACCACTAGGCGAGCGTCTGCCGAGAACGCCGTCCATTGTAATTTGTTTGGCTCCCTCGTCTCGTTAGGCGCCCATGATCGTCATGCCGCGATGCRCTTGCTGCTCTGTACACCACTGCTGGTGAGTCGGCCGTAGCTCTGCTCTTCTTAGTACCCCTCTAAGCTCTCGCTCATAGGGCTCCGAAACCGCATGCCCAACGCATGCCCAGCATGAGCAGCAGTGCCCCGTCCTGGACTCGCGACACGGTCACAGGTGAAACGGACGCCAGCACCGTCTCAATCGCACGGGCGGCTACGGTATATCGCGAAGGTCGCACGCCGTGCGCCTGTTCTTGCACAAGTTGGTGTCTAAAGTTGAGTGGCACGCTGGACGCGTCGCGCTCGGTAGTGGGCGTGCACTGGATAACAGTAAGGACAAAGTGTGTTATGGCAGTCGTCGCTCCACATGTCATTCCCCGAGACTTGTGCCACTCGGAGATTTCAGCAGCCCAGCTCTGTATTTACCCAATCTCCCCTCGCCATCCGCGTCTCCCAATCCATCGCGAGGTCACGGTTGGCTGTGCGAGCAAGGTGAGAACGCCCGCCGTGCACGGCGGCACCTGCAACTGACGCGCTTGAGGTGCCATGGCCTATTCCTGCTGCACGGCGCATACTGGTTTCCAAATCCTCCTTGAGGGGCGGAGATTTAGGGGCTACGGAGTAGAATTACCATGTTGTGCTCTAGTCAAATATACCTTTGCCGCACCCTAGCCAACGCACGAGGTTTGCGTTCATTGACAGGTCACAGCGATAAGCAAACGCTGAGCGCGCCGGTGTCCAGCATTTATAAGTCATATTGTGCAGGTATGTTACTTGTCTGTTGCATGATGAGATAATGTAGTGACAATATTATCGGCTTACTCACCAATACGCTGGGTATGTTATCTGCCCGGAGTTTGCCGTGGCAGATAACATAGGTGGGAAAGCGCACGGACCCTGGTTATCTGCCAGGTTATCTGCCATTGCCCTATTCGGCGATGACATCACGCGTCGTCGTCGATTATCTGCCGCATGTGCGAGATTGCTACTACTCAGATCCTACAACATCGCTCTGCATCACTCTCTCTCTAGATTTCAATCTAACCACTTTCAAATATATTTTCAAACCTCTTGCACTGTTTGCACACTGTCTGCTGTGAACTGAAGACATAATGGCTGAGCAAGGTCAGTCTAGCAGACTTCAAACGGCCTGTTTCAGAACATATTACTTACCGATGTTATCTTGCACGTTCCCACAGCGCCAGATCCTGTAAATCCCAGAGGCAATCCGCCGCCGCGCAGCCCTGGACGCCCGGAGAGATCAAAGGATGGTCCACGGTCCCCGAATACGCCCAAACGAGGTCGCCGGCGTTCGAGATCGGACATCACGTCGCCTACAGATGACTGGGGTCCAGGTCCAGCTCAATCCACGCGACCGTCAGAGGCGCCATTGAGCCGTGAGTAGCGTTTGTTCCATCGTGGGTAGTCTTATACATATACTAACACATCAGCGGCGGCGGGGACAACAAACTACGAATATGCATTTGAAGATATCTCTGATGAGATATTGCGGGAGCTAGATCAGGTCTTATTAGCCCGGGCGTTGACTTTGTCTCGTATGAATGGTGAGTTTTATACCCCCATGTATCTTTAGACTTGATCTGAGCAGCGACTGCTAGAAGAAGACTCTGCCGTACAAGTAAATAGTTCCCTGCCATCAATCGAAGGTGAACAGCCAAAGAAGAAATATACACTCGAGCAACTTCAGAGTGCAGCTGAGGCTTCTCAACCCCGTAAGTCTGTTATTTGACTAATGCTCTACATACTATCATTAATCAAAGCTCATCACAGGCCCTTTCTTCAGTCAGAAGACAACATTTCCAGTTGATGATGAATCCAGTGATGAAGAAGATACACAGGAACTTGCAGATGATGACGTATCTGCTGGTATGGCGGAGAGTGGACAGAAGAAAGGCAAGGGAAAGGAAAAAGTCAATATGGCTGCGGCGCAATGTATGTTTTTGCTTACACGGCGTAGTAAAGTTATTCATCGACCACTAAGCTTGGTTCGAGAAGCCGAAATTTATGCCCGAATGGCTGTTTAAGTATTTCAGCAGCGTAATCGGCCCTATGATCAACACAAAGAAAAATCGTAAACTCCTCCGCCCACCTATTTTTGAAAATCACCGGAGCTACTTACCAGCGTCTATGTGGGTCCATCCTCCAGAGCCTATCATGTCCCTCTCACAGCACATCTTTAACCCCGAATTACTTTGGCGCCCTCGTGTATTCCTCTGGCTGCCCCATTTTTTTGTTGAGACTCTTCGGTGCCCTAACTGTCGTTCTGGTGTCCTCGAGAAGAATGGTGCATGCCCTCCAAGACGCATAATTGATATCAACAATTCATTTTGGATCGTGACATGGGAGTATTATTGCCGAACTGGGTGTCAATCCTATTTCCGTGGATGGCATACTAGTATTCTAAACTCTCTGCCTGCATACCTGCGCCTTGCATTCCCAGCCGTCTTGACACGGAAGAGCGGTCTTTCTCATCGTGTGATTACTCAATTGCGAGTAGGAAATCAGCATAAAATGGGGCCAAGTGGGACTCGCTCTCTATTATTCGAGCTTCACACCCGCCATTTTAATGTATTGCAAGCCCAGTATCTCGAGGCTACCTATGAAGTGATCCGGGGATATCACGATCGTCCAGAAGGAAAGTCGCAATATTCATTGCACTCATTTATGGACATAGCTATTCCGCCATTTGGAGACTTCGGTGATCTTGAGCGATATGCTGGGCATGTTCCTAGTGAATCCTACCTCGCCAAAGTAATGAACCATCAAATTGAGCAAGATGAGGCCGACGCAAATCAGCACACGGCGTGTATTTCCCCTGATCAAATTTCAATTGACGATTCACATAAAGTAAGTTCCTTATTCAAAAATAGAGAACTCTACTGACCTATGTGTTCGTTTTTTCTCCTTGATAAATAGGTCAACAAGCATATTGCAAAGGTTGATGGAGTACCAATCTTTACTGCACTTTGGACGTGCATGGACTCTCGGTATATCCGTGGACAAACCTTGACTTTGACAAAGGCGCACGAGGAGCGAAATGCCCCATTAAAGGGTATTTCAGATTCTATCAAGTGCTATGGCTTTTCATTTCCACGAATTGCTTTTTCGGACGATCCACTGAAAGACAAAGGAATGCTCTATGAGCACTTTCCTTCCCTCAAAGAAAAATTGACACCATTATCTGCTGCCTACGGTCTTCAGGCTTTTAAATTGCCGTCATCCCTATCTATAGCTGTTCTTGGCTCGCATCAGCTTGTTGAATCAGCTCTCATGGCAATTTTGGCACCTCTCAGTGATGACCCAACAGCTACTACATGTATCAGCCTTGACGCGGAGTGGAATATCTCCCGAAATGAAGGGGTATCAATTCTACAAATTGCACCTCATTCACTACCAGATAATATATTCATCATTCCCGTGAGTCACTTTTGTTCTATTTTATGTTAATAAATTTCCAGTCCTTACGCGATACTTATACTCAGGTGTATCAGTTCAAATCCCGCTTACCACCATCACTTCTTGATCTTTTGATATCAAAGCAAATATTCAAGGTTGGGTCAAATATCAAGAGTGATTTAACGAGACTCCGGAAACAGTTCCCCAAACAGCTTACTGAAAAGCTGAGCGCAAACACCGTGATCGATCTCAAGGAATACTGCATTGCACGTGGAATCATTCCACGTAAAGGATCCGGTGCTTTGGATGTGTTGTGCGACAAAGTACTTGGGATGTATCTCGATAAGCCTGATCACCTGCGCAAACATGATAACTGGGAAACTGACAGTCTTTCCGAAGAGCTTCTCAATTATGCGGCTCTTGATGTATATGCTTCACGGCTTATATTTGAGAAAGTCTCGGAGCGTGTACCTGTCCAGCGACCAACCATCAATACTGCTCCTGGAACCAAGGTTGCGGTACTACTTCAGGAAGGAGGAAATCCCATTGCTTATGGGAGAATCGCACAATCTCAGCCAGTTTCATTGGGATCAGTCCGTGTGAAGACACGATCAAACAATCGAATTGTCATCGATATTGATGTAGTCCTCAACCCCTCTGCCGCAGCCATTTTGCATTTGCTTCCAAATGATAGCCAAGGCCGTCGGAGACAGCAATCAACCAAAAGCGGTGCATTTACTTTGGCTGAGCTACGGCACTTAGCACCCAATGGTAGTGTTCCATTCCAAATTGTGTCTCTGGTTTCTCTTCTGGATTTCCCAACAAATTTAGAGGTACGTCTCTACATTCAGACTTTATAAATATATGTGTCCCATTGTATCATTCATTTTACAGGCAACAGATCCTACTTCAAGCACTGAAAGTGTTGGGGCGCAGTCGGTGCCTGAAGTGACGTCAGAGTTTATTAATAGCTCAGCCACGGTGCTCGACGACGACAACGATGATGAAGAGGGTGAAAATGGGACAGAGAGCATTTCTGAAGGTGGAGTACATGAAGATGAAGATATGGTCACACTGCAAATGCTTGAGGATCATTCATCCTTACTGTCAGACAAACAGCGCGGTAGATATCAGTATCATTACCCTTTGCAGATGGGCGCTTACAAGTTCTATTCTCAGGGAAACAACGTGCTGTGGATAATTCCAGCAATACCAATGCATCTTCCCTGTCGCAAGAATTTCTCACAAAGCTTCGTGAACTTGTCGACTCACCGCCGGACATCAGCAATGAGTACACACATGTCAAAAAAGACATCTTCCATGCATTTCATATGATCCAAACACCGACCAATCATGGTGCGCGGCCGGCATACCTTCGTGCACTCCGAGATCACCTAATGCGCTGGGACCCAAATATCCGGAGGCTTGTGGATGAGACTTGCCAGAAGGTTTTCAAATTAACCTTTGATCAAATGCTCGTTCGGAATCCACGATTCATTACGGAACGAGTACCACGTTATGTTCCTTCCCCAAGTGTGCTGGTTCCCTCCCTGTCCCATGTCTTTGATGTCTTCGGCAATGCTCGTGATGCCAAGACAGGAGCGCCACTATTCAACGAGACGGCATGGCAGAAGGCACGAGCCGTTCTTGAGCTTGCGCGACAGGGCTACTTGTCTGATAATACAGACATTGCCCTTTACGAGAAAGCCGGTGTTGACAAGCATGGATTACAGAAGTGGAAGTGCTTGAGAGGTACAAATAATGTTGAGGGGGGTCCACATGGAGATATCTACCGTAAATTCGGCGCGCTTCATGGTAGGCGCTTATATTTGTTGATGCAATCATATGCTAATATTATCACAGCGGGCCCACGATTAACAGTAAATTGCTTAACAGACCATCGGACGTGGTACAATCTACAAGTAAGTGAATTTTCTTCCGTTTCAAAATTGATTTTATGTGATAAACTCACCATATACGACACTAGGCATTTGCGAAGCACATGTACGGCGTTGACTGGGATTACCACCACGATCTTTCCCTCATCAATCGCACATCATTTCTTCTGAACTATCTTTCAGACATCGTGGATGGTGCACAGTCATATTCAGACTGGATAAATGGTGATCTTTATGAGCGAACAAGTGAACAATTTGGTATATGCAAATTCCCAGGTATTTTTATCTTCAGTCAATGCAAGAGACGCGCTCAATTTCTCGTGACTTTTAGATTCACTCCGTGCTCATCTGGCGATGGAACCCTATGACGAGTGTGATTCTCGATATAAACTAAATCCCTCTGATGATTGGCTCCGAAAACGACAAGGTCTTGCACTTCCTGTTCTCCCCCCAACAACCTCCGAAGCAAGACATTTTTTCTTCGCTGAGGTTGTTAAATATGCGGTAACGGCAGGACAAGAGGGTAAAAAAAATATTGATTACACGGGATTTGCGCAGGAATGGAACCGATCTGCAGATGGAAAATCCCGTTTCTACATCACACCCGAAGTACTCGCGGCATATATGAAAACTTGGGAAAGGAACACTAATATCAGGGCTTCACAAGATCTCATTTCAGATGCCTTGGACATGATTTCACAGACTTCTCAAATATTCTCTGCTGCAGATTTGCCCTTCCCCGACTTTCTTACTACTTCACCACAGTCAAATCAACCGACTCAAGGGGTACTCGAGAACACGATAGATTCAGCCACCCTTCCGGCATCAATCTCCACTGATCTTGCCCTCTCACGTCCAGGAATAGTGCTTCAACGGGTTCCCACCCCTCCTCCATCACATTCCAATTCACTTGATGTGTTCTTTAATTCTCTGTCTACGATGACATACGCCCAAGAAAGCCCGACTGAGATTGACACCGCCAAACTCCCAACAAACGCAGAAATCCTACCTGAAGCTCTCACGCCATCTGTAACTCCAGCCGACTCCTTTCCATTATCGGTTGTTTCCACGCCCGGGCCTGAAGACATGCCGAGAGATATGAAACGACGCCGCGTTGTACCTGCAGATAAATGCAAACGAAGCACGGTCAGGACTTGTCGGCGGTGTCGCAAAGCGGAATGCCCGGGGAACAGCGACATCTCAAAGTGTCCTGTGGTATGTACGGTACCCTGCATTAAGTGTGGGCGGGTTGCTGGGTGTCGGGGCGTTGATAAAGGAAGATATTGTACAGCACTACAGTAGACATTATAACTTACGTCGAATGGGGATCGAACTCTCCTCTTTTTCCCTTTTTGTGCTTTTTTTTCGCGATTTCCTCTTCTGGATACCCAGCGTATTGAGGGGAGAACCATATTATCAAGTCCGGTGCACAAAAGAGACAGACACATTGAACTCGCAACGTGACTCTGCTGAAGTGCAGGCACAAGTTGGCCATTGGCCAACGCGTGCTGCTGAAGGCACTAAGGACGTCACCTCGTGGGACGGTCCAGTGACTAGACCACCAAGCTACAAGCCAGCCTGGGAGCATAGCGCCATGGAGCCGCCCACCGCCTCGACAGGCAGCATAGCAGGTACAATGGACGGCATCTGCGGCAAAGGATCGCCTTATGCCGAATTGCATCAATTAGATAAGCACGGCTTATCGGCTTCACTCCCTCGTAGACAATCACAAATGTTTCGGCGCATCTGTAAAATAAATCTGCGCAACTAATGTTTTTCCGCGGATGCAAAAAATAAATCTGCGCACCATAATGTATTTCTGCGCATGTATAAATTTAAACACGCGCAGTGAAATGTATTCACGCGCACCAAATAAGAAATCCGCGCACAGCAATGTCTTCACGCGCACTTGAAATTTATTTGTGCGCAGTGTAAAAGTTTTTATGCGCTGCTCAAATAGATACCATTGATGGCTAAAGCATGATAGAAAAGTTTTCCGGGGTAAGGACAAATATTTCTGGAATTTTTCCCCAAACGGACCGCCATAGATGCTCCTCACCCCCGCCCTGCGATGTCCGCCACATGTGCTCTTCCCGGGCTCGCGGCTGCTGATTGGACCCCACGAGAACCCACGAGAACCGACGACGCCCGCCCCGGCAGCAGCGCCGCGTCTAATCGCCTGCGCGAGCCCCGAGCCTATGAAGCGCCCCGGCGTGCTATGCTGCCGCTGATGTCACTGCTGCTTATGCCGCCGGCGTGCTATGCTGCCGCTGATGTCACTGCTGCTTATGCCGGGAGCATCAAAGCTGAATGAGGCGGCGGGGGCGATGTAGGATACCCGCCGTAGCCATAATATGCGCCTCCATCGTCACCCGCGCCCGCGCGCTCGTACTCGTGTTCGAACTCCTGGCGTTCTACGCGGGCGGCGGCATATGGTTGGGTGCTGGAGCGTGCCTGGTCCACAGCGTATATGGGCACGGCTACCTGAGACGCGGACGGGCTGGAGCTCCACTGAATGACGCGTAGCTGACTAGACGAGAGACGCGTGGGGCAGAAGGCGCGGCGGAAGGAACGCAACCGCGAATCGTGCGGCTTAGTGAGTCGGACGGCGAGGAAGTGACGCCGGGCGATGTGCTGCGGCTTAAGCTGGTAGGATAACGTACATGAGCGTTGGTGTAAGCGGGCGAGCTGGAAATGGCGGCGTCAGTGATCTTTGTGAGGATAATTTGAAAGAACGACATAAGTAAAGTAGATACGGATGGGATTGTCCAGCAAACCCCACATTCGACCGCTCGCGGATGGAAGGCTCAAAGAAACCCGTCTAAACGCGTTCCACACGTGCAAGAGTCGAAGCCGGAAGCATGAAAAAGGCGTGAAAGCCTCCCCATCTTCTCACAAGGCCGTCGTGGCCCCACAAAGCCAAGATTAGGCTATATAAAGTTGCCCAAATGGACACACTTGCGGACGCGAGCACAGTATATGCGCCCGATTCCATCCGTGCGATAGCCTTCCACACGCGGATAACGCGCTGGAGATGCTAAATCCATGCACCAAGACACAGAAAGAGCCCCAAGATCCAGCCCGCAGCAGCACAGCGTCTATTCTCCATCGCCACGAGGGGGTGCTGATGCAACAATGCGCCCACGGGAGCACCAAGAATAGCCGATCGAATAGAAGCAGCAAAGCTAGAAGATCAAAGGACAACAGGTGTGGCCCCGAGCACTTCCGTCGCCCGTGACGCCCCATCTTCCTGCACCCCCTCCGCGCTGGCCACGTACTGCCCATGATATCGCGGTAGCACAGGGAGCGGCGGAGGCGGATCCGTCGGCAGGCTTGCCTCGCGGTATGGCGGCGAGCGGTACGTAGCTTTTCCTTCCTCACTAAACAGAGATGCTTCCACGTCGTAAGCAGCGCCTTCCTGGAGCGGTGAGAACGGCTGTGGGGGTGGCGTTGGCGTGTCGAAGTTGATCAGACGCGAGAGCGCCACGTCATTGTTGTCGTCTCCGCCGGCGCTCCGAGCGAAGTTCAGGAGTCCCAGCGCGGGCGCCGAGACGGGTATATGCTCTTCAGGTAGCGGAGTTGGCAGCTGCGTAGGCGGCGAGAACGGGAGGGATGGAGAGGTCAGGCGTTGTGTCGATGGCTGAGGCTGATGAAGTTCTATTCCACGGGTCGTGGCGGTGTGCTCGCGGGCATTGTTGTTGCGAGACGAGCGAGAGGTATTAAATAAGTATTACTTGGTTCCAACTTGGTTCAATCAAAGTGGTCAGACCGTGGAAGCTTTAAGATAGAGCAGATAACGCACGATGAGTCAGAATGGTTTAAAGTGTCGAAAACCTTGGGAACTGTAGCCAAGTCTGAAGCAAACGAATGCCAGACTTTTACAAAAGACAGAGATGAAGCAGATGGAGAGAGCTTCTGCCGGGCTGCCGCTGCCACCGTTATCTTAGTCGCCTGCAACCATTTTTGGACACAGTCACATGACGTCGCCCATTTTCCGGAAGCTTCCGATTTTCTTCCTACTGACTCACCAATCTATTTCTAGTGCGCGCCCTGTAATGCGATACAGACCTCCAGGCTGTCTGTCAGTTAAGTCCTTATGTGTGTTTTAATTTCGCCGGCTTTTGAGCGAATTATGGAGAGAAAAGTGTTTGTACTGGCATTTAGGTTGCGCCTATGATTTATTTATTGCGCACTTAACTTTCACCTTGCTTTTACTTGGAAGGCATGAACATTTTGATTGCTATTTACCTTCTGGAATCTAAAAAAAATATGAGAGCCACCATGCCGGTTCCCTTCGTGCTATTCACTCAGTACGCTTCCATACAAACACTTCTTCTCGTGGTTCAACGTGCACCGAGATGCCGCCTCACTTACGTCGTCGATTATCTTCATAATCCGCTACACGAGTGTGGATCAGCGCCCAACAAAATTAAAATGCGCTGCAGTATACCTCCCAGTCAGATGGGGCTACGAGCTCGTTTTTCTTGCGCAATACCCAAGTAGACGATAACATGCCAGTTCCGCACATCATCCCATAAGATCCGGAAACGAAACACGTTACTCACTGAACAAATAATGATTTCAACTTTCCAGGAGGTTCACAGCGTACGTGGTTTCGCGCTTCTCATATTATTCAAGACAAACCGACGGTTCGATTCATTACTTTCTGCCGCAGCTTCAAATAACGTGAATTCCGCGATGCATGGCCAGCGGTGCGTTATTATTAAGCCTCAAAATTTAAAACAATGATTTTAGAGTATCCGTATACGTTGCGTTGTGCTTGTAGCTGTCTTTAAAGCCCTCGACGACGTTATTTCGCCAGCCGCATGACTGGATTTAGTGATCGTCGTTCTCCTCGCCGCCTCCAACCGTCCAGCCCTGTGTCTGAATCCAATTCACGATACGCCTCGGGAGCAAGCCACCCGCTGAGAGCGAACGTTGCATCGTCAATGCGCAGGTTCATTTTGCGCAAGAATCTCATGAAAATGCGGAGCACCTTTACGTTCCAAGAGAGCTCTGATGCCTGGTTTCTTCGCGATGGACGTGGGCTCTAGGCCAACTGTGCATCTAAGATGCAACAACGGTCTGCTGCTTGTATTAGATGCAGTGATTAATCTGATTGTCATCGGTCGGGCCCATCATAACAGGTACTTGAAAAAAATCAAGTTTACAAGTCTGATGTACAACAGATATATAGAACAAGTATGGAGCTATGATTCATTTAGGATTGTCTGAGGACGAGCGGTAAATTAAGTATATTTAGGCACTACCAGGACCAATCTTGCAATGCTATAAAATTATTAATACCCGGTATGAAAACAGGAATACTGACAAGCGGCGCAGCTGTTTTTTCAGAGAGCTCTGAGGTACAGTAGAAGGAGAAATATATTTTTGAAGTAATTGTTCAAAACGTTGGCGGGATTATAAGCAAAATTGCGTGCCCAAAATTATGGTGGGGCATTTTCTGGGCGGAGGTAACGACCGTATTCTGTGTATTTCTGGAATACACTGCACAGCACCGTATAGCTATCGCTCCGGAAACATTATGTCTGTACTCGGTAATACATAGCCAATTCCTTGCATATAACTCCGATCTGCCTGGGAGACCGTCCTGACTAACATCAATATAATAAATTTCTTGATTACTGGCACGCCTTCGCGCCGGAATTAACAATAACACTGCTGGCATATCATCTCTGACCACTCCCAGGAGAGTGTCTAAGTTCAGAACGGCTGTTACTGACTGGCTAAATAGCAATATTTTCCATCCATGACGTCCCCCGTACTATGCAACGAGCGCCAGAACAGCGCGAGGACACCAATTAGATCCGTATGTAATGCGCAGGCGGCGTGCGGTAATTATCTGCAGAGTGATATTTATCTGCACGAGATAAAAGATGCACATTTATTTGAAGTTTGGCACTAATAAATTATCGTATAAAATTCAAATAAGCGAATGTTATTTATTTGGCTATGCACCCGGTGTATGGGTGTCAAGTCAAGCTCATGCCCCGGCCTATGCCATCAATCATGCCGGCGACCGCGCGTCGTAACGTGCCTACGCCTGCACGTTGCGCGCTTCCACCCGCACCCCAACCTCTCCGCCGAGTCTTATCGGACACTCGAACGCGCGCGGAGCGCTCGCAGTGGCCGCGGAACACGTGGTGGATGTGTAGCGTTTCGTGAAGATTCGCATTTTTTCGCCGTTTGGCTGGCTATTTACAAATATTCAATGCTCTGTTTTACACTTCGAAAACCCGCGACGCTCGCCGCGCTATCAATCCCCAAATCCAGCCGGGATATATATATATCGCGCCGGCCTCCCTGAACGCCATCCTTGGTTTTCATTACCGCGTCTCGCGGGACATGGCCATTCGGTGGACGACGCATGTATGCGCGCTATATAGCAGGATGTGCCATCGCGGCGCAAAAGCTAACGCTTGAGCGACGCCTGAGAAAAGTGAGAGTGATGTATTCAATGATAGCGCGCACCTGCACACGCGCGGTGCCGCATCGTTAAGTACGGAAATTGCGGAGCATAGGGTCCGATGGTGGGAGAGGCTGGAACTGAGGGCATCCTGAATCTGAGCGATGCGCGATACGTAGTGCGCACGGCTCTAATGTGCAATTCATTGAATATTCGACGGGTACGCCATGCAGGTGCGTACAGATTGCGCTGGAGAGGTATGGACGGGGTCGGTGAATCTTGATCATCACGATATATTCGCTCGCGTGCAGCGATGGGCGCGAATTCTCCGGGATAGAGTACACACATGCCTAATTCTGAGGGGAACAGATTGCGCCGTTAGTCAGGCTGGGACGTATACTGAAGTTTCGTCATCCAAGCAGATAATGAGAGTGATATCAGACGCGTTTTGGAGCCCTGTGCGTCGTGCTCGCGTACTCTGTATGGGAGCATGTGATGTACAAAAAACTATTGGCTATTCTGCATAAAATCTATGAAAAGGCCCATGAGTTGAATCCACATGTATACAATTTTCCGCGGAATTGCGAAGTTGATTATTAAGGGGGGATGTAGATCATGCAAGCAAACCCACGGCGACCGGTCCAGGCCACAGGCTCGGGTGATCGTGGGCTTCGAACTATCAACTGCAATGCACATACAGCATTTCTTCCCTTACCCGTGCTACAGGTCCAAGACGATACTCGACCAATTTATTCCCTGTCAACGCCTCCCAGGAACCATATCCACCAATCTGATTGCAATCTGATTCATAAAATCAATAATGTCTGCTCGTACTTCGCCCATTAAATGGCTCAACCTCGATGTTCTCTGGCACACCTTCGACATCAACGCCGACACCTTTGATGACGACACAGCGCTGAAGACAACGCTGGCTACATCTCGCGTATGTCGTGAGTGGCGCAGCTTCCTGCTCAGTTCAACGTATATTTGGGCGCACATAATGGACCTCGATCACCCGCTCTGGAACTCAGTCGAGGGAAGTCGCGAAATCATCAGCAGGAGCGGGACAGCATTGATTTGGGTCAAAACATGCTCCTACAAACGCGCGGAGGCAAACATAAACATCGTAAAACAAAATTGGGAAAGAATTCAGAAACTCAGAGTAACTATCCATCACAAGTATCTGGGGTCATCATCATATTGGCCTGCTCCACGTCGCGACTATCTGCAGTCAACATTATATCGGCCTGCTCCACACCTCGAATCATTCAGCATTTCTTTTGATATGCGCATGCAGTCCATATACAGAGATCTACTGCCGAACGTTTTCGATGGAAATGCCCCAATGCTGCATGAAATTCGCTTGTCTGGTCCTAGGTTCACGGGCGCGGAAATGCCGTGGGGGCAGCAACTTCATTCTTTGGAACTAACAGCCGAATTGACAGTGGATCAGATTCTTGGCGCTATGGCGGTCCGATCGTGGAAGTATTCCGCATAAACTCAGGATGGTGCGCAAAAATTTACAGGTCATTTGAACACCCCCGAAATCAAATGTGACCACCCCGTAGATTATGGTAACCTGCCCGTAAGAACTGAACACCCCCCGTAAATATTAAGTGCTCCCCGTAAATACTGAAAGACTCCCCAGAAAATATAAGTATTCCCCTGAAAATCTAAGGCGTACTTTTACCTTCCCCGAAAGATTTCCCAGCTCCCCGTAAAATATAAATCACCCCCGTAAACACTCCCGGCTTCCCCGCGAATATGAAGTCACTCCCGCGGAAAGACTAAAATATAAAGTTTACACTCAGGCCGAGGTGCCGTGCTTAGGTAAATGATCCGTCGGCATGCTGCCGGCTCTGCTAGCTGACTTCAAATTCTACTGCCCACCACTTTAAGGCAGCGTCTGGAACGCGCTTCGCTCTTCACATCTCTGAGCTGCTTCTCAAGGCCACAACACTTTTATTAAATTATTATTTGTACGTAAATAGACGATGATTTTGTGAATATGTCATGCAGAAGGGTGCGCATGCAACAGTTACGCTGGCCCGTGCGCGTGTGGGTGCGTACGCACTCTGCCGCCGTAACCAGGCGAGTAGGACGCTCCGGGCCTGCGTATATCGGTGTTATGGTGCACACGCTTGCCATCTTAAAAGCGCAAGTGATTTCGCTCTTCGCGCTCCCAATTTACGTGATGAGAGCGTCGGCGCACAGAGTTGGGACGGGACGCGCATAATAGATGTATATGGATAAGTATTCGACCTTTCAACCTAGAGATTGCGCAGGCGGGTGGGCTATGACATGCTACTTCTTCTTGCTCTGGGTTCGGTACCACGGTTCGTCCGCTTCGTGGCCGCTGCATTCCATAAGCGCTCAGCGGACCTAGGTTATCGTTCGAAACGTCCGTAAGAAGGACTATAGTTCACGTCTGCAGACCCAGCCAGCGCATTACCACCACCGCCTATTGAAACGGTGTTGCTCGACAGGGACGCGGTCCCTGGAATACCGCACGCCTATCAGTGGAGTCTGGTGCGCTGATGTTGCCGCCGCGCTTCAAGTTGGAATGTACAGCATTCACAAGGCGCTGCCGTCCGTTCCAGCGTACGCGTCTCGTCGCACTCATGCGACACATGCCATAGAATCTCGCACCATTCAGAACATGTGCTGCACCGGGCCGTACCTACATGGGCTCACGGCGCTCGTTTCTAATACGCACCATACCTGGATGGCTCCGTGACATATACTCCACGGTACGTAACGCAGTCGATTTGCTGGCGCGCTGCTGACACTGCACAGGAAGCTAAGCCGTAGAAGCCGTCACGCGTACGCTTGTCTTCCCCACGCGTGCGCGCCTGTTTACGTCGCGTTCACTGATGCACCATGTTTAAGTTACGTGTCACGACTAGGTGATTGTCGGAGTGCAGACATATGTCGTAGCGTACGGCGTGGCATAGGCCGTCGCCGCAGGCACGAGCGACGACAGTCTCGTACTTCCCACGCACGCAACAGCTCTAGTCAAGTTTGTTTTAACCACCCGTTTCCATTATATGCACCTGTACAGGATTAGAGATCATGTAAGCTTGTCCATGGCGATACTCACAACGCGCGCCCTTAAGCGCTCTCCAGTTTCCCATCAGACACGGTGTTAGGCGCCCGTCTCATGAAGGTGCGTACCACACATACACGCTCTTGAACGTCCCGCTCAGCACCACATTTCATGTTGATAAATTTGATACAGACGAGGGGCATGACGACTCAACGGGCGAGAGGCGCTCCAGAAGCGAATACTGCCGTTGAGTGGTGGGAAGTAGAATTTGAAGTCAGCTAGCAGAGCCGGCAGCATGCCGACGGATCATTTACCTAAGCACGGCACCTCGGCCTGAGTGTAAACTTTATATTTTAGTCTTTCCGCGGGAGTGACTTCATATTCGCGGGGAAGCCGGGAGTGTTTACGGGGGTGATTTATATTTTACGGGGAGCTGGGAAATCTTTCGGGGAAGGTAAAAGTACGCCTTAGATTTTCAGGGGAATACTTATATTTTCTGGGGAGTCTTTCAGTATTTACGGGGAGCACTTAATATTTACGGGGGGTGTTCAGTTCTTACGGGCAGGTTACCATAATCTACGGGGTGGTCACATTTGATTTCGGGGGTGTTCAAATGACCTGTAAATTTTTGCGCACCATCCTGAGTTTATGCGGAATACTTCCACGATCGGACCGCCATATGGCGCACTTTTGTCAACTACAAATCTGACCAATCTGCGGCTTGAGTGGACGGTGCCAAGCAATGCTGAGATCACACTTCCTTTTGTCGCACTCCCGAGCCTTGCACATTTAGATTTGGACATCTACGATGGACTGACTCTGGGGGCAGTACTACTGGAACATATGTACATTCCACCATCTTGTGCTGTGAGATTCTCTGCGCGCCAAATTCATAAAGAAGAAGTAGATCAAGAAAGCGCTTTCGGGCCCATCATCACAGCCATATCTGCATGCGCACAGCATTGCTTGGTATATCATCTCCCCCGGCGACTACACGTCATAATCACACCCACAACCTTTATGCTCAAAGCCGCGGATCGTTCTCATAAACCCTGTCTTTGGCTTGATATGAAGATGTCCACCAAACCAGCATCTAATACATTCCCAGGACACACATTGACCGCATTGTGGAGGGAATTTTCAGTGTCGAGCCTTTCCAACGTCAATTTCTTCGAGTTAAGAATCACCCACACACTCCATGAAGTTCCAGGATTGACACAATTCATGGCTTGCCTCCCATCTGTTGAAATCATCGTAATGGAAAAACCTATGCTCTGTCATCTCGGCACCTACGCGCCGCCAAAAGGGAGCGGCGCCGCAGTCAAGGTGTTATTTCCTGCCCTAAAGACTCTCGCGCTCAGCTCTTTCACACCTTCTCCCGAAGGAAAATCTGACAACATTCRCGATCCTATTTCAAAATACATCATGGGGAGAATTGCATGTGGACATGCAATTAGTGTCATTGACTTTACAGCGGTGAATTTTGGCGCACTCCCAAATATGGAATTTCTCACGAAGGCCAGTGGTCTGAAGGTGCTTTGGCAAAAGAGCAGGGTGGCGGACATCCAGGAATAYATCTGTGGTGCRGGTGMGCCGAAGAAGCTTGGCCATGTGTAATCACTAGATAGCATCACATTACTTGCGACCTACACTGTAGACAGGTATTTTTCACTGTGCTAGAACTATTCAGCGATTGGACATGAAATTATGTTGTCCAAGGTCAGCGGCAGCTCCGCGGTAGAATTTTCAATTTACATCTGCCCAGTTACACTTCGCGTGATACTGCACCACCTTGTATGGCATGGTAATTGCACAAAAATTCCCACAGCCCCGCGCGTTTGATGGGAAGCCCCGCGCGCGGTTCAGGATGTTCAAACACCTTCTCCGAGTGTCTCTAGCCAACTAGACTGTATCTAAACAACATAAATATATATTTCTTACAATTTTCGTTCGTCTAGGATGGGTAGGAGCTTTGTTCATACAATCACGTGACACCGTCGCGCTACGGGCTTGTGCAGCGCAATGTAAATTTAGAAATTATAAACACTCTATTGCTCAACAAGCTTGCAATCGACGGTCATCGTGCTGATATTCAAGTAAGATCTAGATATTAGGGGCTATTCAGAACAAGTCATGTAGCTCAAAGTATAGGATGATGTCTCTCGCCCTTGCTTTGCCCATTCTGGCCGACGTCGGCTTCTATACATAAATCCGACTCATCAATTCCACAATAAATACCCTTAGAAATGAATTCCATGTTCTTTTTGGTGAAGTATATGGTGCGACAGGGGTTGCTGACATCAGATGTACAGTTAACAAGCAATTATCTATTTTATATGTTAGCCAATATCAATTAAATTTCTGTAGTCAACTACAGTGATTTAGTGCTCGTATTTCACGTTCGGAAGAACATTTTATATCGGCCAAGTTTGCCCATAATCCGAGTGCACGCCGTGCGAGGGACCGTACGGTGCAAATACATGGCAGTCACGTGACTAAACTCGACGACGCTTCTGGTTTTCTTATGGCCACGAAGAGTGGAAGAAATGAATATTTCACTGGRATATGGTGTTTAAGCATCAGTAGCCTTCCTGAACCGCGCGCGGGGCATCCCATCAAACGCGCGGGGCTGTGGGAATTTTTGTGCGAATACCATGCCATAACCTTGCGCTATTCATCCCACTGACCACCATAATACGCCTACTCATGCTCTTCATGCTCCGCGGCGCCTACCACAACCCCTCCTAGTTTTTTTCCGACGCTCAAATCCGGCTGAGCTGTAGCGGAACGCATAAGGGATATGCAATGTCACATAAAACTCTCTATAATGATAGCACATAAGTAGTCAGCGTATTGATTGATTTGAATAAAGGGCGGGTTTTGTGTTTCCAATTTCTACCTCATAGATCATGCAAGCGAGCACGCTAGTTGGCCGAATGTAGGCGGGCTTGATGTACCTGCTTGCAAGCCTTAATTAAGGCAGCAGGATCGCTTCGTCGATGGGCCTGGACTACCTCGCGTGATTGGTAGATTCGAGTCATTGCCTGGCTGCATTTCTTCTCGTCCACTTTTCACTGTTTTACCGCTCAGCATTCGACCAATCCATTTCTCGTATACGCTTCAGAGGCACCTCAGTCTACRATTGGAACTGAAATATCAATGTCTGCTCGTACATTCCMCATTCAACGCCTCAACCTCGATGTTTTCTGGCGCATTTGCGACATCAAAACAGACATCTTTGATGACGACAGAGCGCTGAATGCAACACTGGCCTCATCTTACGTGTGCCACAGCTGGCGCAGCGTCTTGCTCAGCTCTACCCTCAAGTTATGGGCACATGTTATGGACCTTGATCATCCGCTGTGGACCTCCGTTGCGGGGAGTCACGAAATCATCAGGAGGAGTGGGACAGCGTTGATATGGATGCAATCATACTCTTGAGTTGATTTGAAGGCAAAGCTGAAAATTGTGAACACAAACTGAGAGCAAATTCAGAAACCCAAAGTGAATATCCACTCTGGAGTCTGACATGGATCAGTATACGACATTCTGTCGGCCTGCTCCAAATCTCGAATCATTCGGCATTGTCGACGATTTGTCAGGATACATCACACTCGTCAACTTATTGACGTCTCTTTTCAATGGCAATGCCCTGATGCTGCATGACTTTTGCTTGATGGGCCCTAGGTTAGTAACTGGTGTGGGAATACAATGGGGGCAGCAGCTTCGTTCGATGAAACTTAGGGCAATTGATCCGCAGACTGGATATGCTTTGAAGGACTGGCCGACTAAATGGTATACGGGGGTCATGCGAACAAAGACATCTAGTCTACGAAGTCAGCGGCAACTTCTCTTTGAGGAGTACGAAAGGTGATATTCCGCGTACAGATTTTACRAGGGCTTCATCTTATTTTTCTTCCGTAGATTTGGTTGCAATGAGAACSGATTTCTGGAGATGTAGAAATCGTGAGCTACCACCACCACGCACTGCACGCTTCGTGGCTAGCCCATTCCCWCCATTCCAGCGCGCCTGGTGGGGTAGAGATCATGGCGAGCGGCGCGCGTCGCAGGGAACGACGTCCAGGTCAGACCTACCCATCGTATTCGCAGTCATCGACGCTGACTGCGCCTGCGTCCGAAACACCTCCTAAGAGACGACCTCGCGGCGCTCGCGCGTCCATCTGTCTTCAGGAAAAAAGGTAAGCTCGCTATCACCAGCACCGACGACGACGGCGAACTCACCTGCTTCGCTATTGCAGCGGCGACGGATGGGGGCACAGCGCGCTCAGGCACGCGCTGAGGGGGMGGTGTCGGCGACGACACGGCAGAGCGCATAATGTACCAGTAAATCTGAACTATTCGGACGCGCGCTGACTTTTGCTCGCCGCCCGAGGCACCAGATGACGTATTTTCACCGCGTACGCCAGCGGCACTTCCGCGTGGCTGGGTGCTCGCCGCCCACTCGTCGGTGCGTCGTCTCATCCAGAATGGCCGCCACCGTCGCCGTGCAGCTGGTCCGCTATCGGTGCAGCGCCGCCGTGTGGGGGGATACTGCCGGGCGATTTGGCGGCGTGGGGCTTGCACTCCGAGGTACGTCGTCCCTAGAAATTGTCCCCGCGTGTGCACTGACGGAGCGGCAGATGTGTCGATGAGATCTTACGCCCGTGGGTGAGCAACGTCGCTGGCGATGACGATGACGAAATGCCGAGGCGCCACGGGGCGTGGATGTCGACACACTTCGATGCGCCGTCCCTGAGTCCGACGCAGCAGAGAGCGCCATCTGATCACCTTACAAGATGACATCGGCGATGTCGCGCGTCGAGGTACGTGGGACTTTGAAAATCCGCACGTCTGCTTGCTGATCCACACGGCCTAGGTTTATCGTGCATGGCGGAGGGTGCGCATCTTGGGTGTGTCCGTGCGACATGGGGCCAGAAGGTGCGTGGAGGGCGTTAGAAACAAATTCAAAGCGTACGCGGGCCGTTGTTGCGGTCATGCGATGGCAAGCGAGGGACGGCGGAGCGACGAGGTTGTTGATTTCCAGGTGAGGTGCGTGTCCGGACGGCCATTGAATGTCTGGCGTCGATGGATGACATTAGTGTGGAAGCCACGGAGCGAATGAAAAAAGCGAGACGCACCGGTAAGCTCGTACATCCACTGACAACGTCGTACACGCTGCCTTCTGCAGCCCTCAAATGATGCGGCATGTCGATCTGGGCCGTCGTCGTCGTAGTACCTGATCACGTAGCTACAGAGGGTGCATGTTGCACTCATATTCCGGCCCCCCGATTGTCGGCGCGCCTGACCCCACGCCGTCTTCTCGCCGCACCAGCACGTCACTACTTAACGGGGTGTCAGACGATGACCAGACACATAACGCACCTGTATGAACAACGCAAGCTGTTCAAGTGGGCTCCGCTTACTGCATAGAACACAGCCAGGGCGTCGTTAAGGCGGATATGCACCCACCGTCGTCGTCGTGTGTGACGGCGCTGCCACAAGAACGGCTAGCCGATGGCCCGCCGTGGCGCTAATCCCGCTCGGTCATGATTTTCTGGAAATTTCATGTCTTTATCAAAAAAACAATACTGTGGCATACCTACATACAAGTGATCATATTTAACATGTATTGCGGCCCCTTGCAGGCCATATACTCATTGAGCGCATCGCAAGTAGGTCGGATGCCGACCTGAGGATGAGCAATGCTGAACGGTCTCCGGTTTATCGCGACAGGAAATGCAAGTCACGTGACCTAGCGCGCGCGTACATACGACGCCGCGCATCGCGCTTGGCAGCGCGAATGATCTCAAAGGGATCCGCTTCGAGCATACTCTACGCAAGTGCATGAAGTGCTCAGTGCTGTTTCTAGATTCATGTGGGTCATTGGTGCCCATCGTGTGGGGCTCGGTGCGCGCGCACGGTTATTGATTCACAAACAGCCACTTACAATATAACAACGCGTAGGCCCTTCCCAAGAACGGAGGAGAGAAAAACTACCTCGAATATCTATTCAGGAAGCCCAAGTTCCTCATCACTTCAGTCTTCGCTTCCAACGCAGTCCTATTAGGTATGTCCCTCACCCTCCTCGATACATATCACTCACTCAAAGCACGCACAGCATGGGCCACAGGAAACTCTTTAGTACTCGGAGAATACATCCTCCTCGCCGCCGACATTGAGACCACCCGCTGGACACTCCGTCTCGTCGGCTTCGCATGCATCACTTTCGCGCTCCTCCTGCACGGCCTCGCGCTGCAATGGAACCTGCGCCTACAGAACTTCCTCGGCTTGTTCCAGATCCTCGTGCTCGTGTTCATTGTGTTCACCGGGTTTGTCGCGCTCGGCGGACACATGAAGGTAGACAAGCCGCACAACTTCACGAACGCGTTCGAGGGCACGACCGCCAGCGCGTCGTCGTTCTACAATGTGTGTCATTAGCTAATATGAGTGAATTAGCGGGGCGTGGCGACGTCATTGAAGTCGCGCGTAGATTAGATTACGGTGAGTTCTGGGTAGAAAGACCATATGTAGTAGATAATTTACTTAAAAAGGGAATTTTATTGAAAAAAGTGACCTACGTACAACTCGGTTATTCCCTTTTATTTAAAATTCGGGCATGGTTTCTCCCCTCCCGAAGGCCGCGAGAGAAGTATACCAGGGCGTTACCCGCCAGGGGGGAGGGGGGTCAGTGCGCGCCCAGTAAGCACAGATGACCCACCAGGATGCGTGCACGGCTCACGGGCGCTTATTTGAAGTACTTGGTCGTCTCGTACAGGCTGGGCGCCTATTCATCGTCCAGTCGTTTTCACGCTTACTCGAGCGCTTATTCGCACAGTGCGGCTACGGGCGGGGAGAACACCTTCTAATAATAAGTAGTCAAAATGATTTTAAAGCACTCACCTAGCGCGCACTTCAATTTTTGAAGCGCGCATCTTCATGTCTCGATTTCTGTGCACGTGCGCTTCTGGCCTCGAAACAATACAGACTGCATAGCCCGGGAAGCGCGTAGGTAAGCAGAATATATAAATGGACTCTTCAGCGCCTTCCCCCCTTCTCATCTACAGGTCCCTCCAGCTGTGTGCCCGCTTTTAGTGCGCGGTAAGTCATTTATTATGCGCTGCCGGGTGTTACTGACATTCTCGAGGCCCCTTATATGAATGACATGCGACGGCGCGGGCGTCAAGGTCGATGAGCACTGTACGTGCTATCTTTGGCGACCCGAACCGCGATTGACTCACGCCTTAAATACCTTCCAAGTATTCTTTCCGGATGGAGCCGGGCAGTGCGGCAGCTTCAGACGTGCAGGTGAGTGGTAGACGCGTTAAGRTAATGCACTCGCTCACCTTCTGTGTTTTCCAGCGCCGTCGGCAATGGTACGTCGTGCCACGAGTTCCGATACGCACACGCTGACGCCCAGAGCATTGCATACGCCACCCATGCACGCACAACGCCGCAACAACGCACAATGCCCCAACACGGCGCACAGGGTAAGCCATTTATCGCTCTCGCCGCGCGTCACTGGCCCCATAAATCCAGCTATCGCCCTCGTCGTCTCGGTGCGCGACGACCCCCTCACGCACTCTCGCGCCGTCGACGCTAGCTTACTGTGTGTCATTCACAGCACCGCCGCGAATGGTGCATCCTCCCGTGAGATCCGAGAAGCACGCGCTGACGCCTGCCGTGTTCCAGACGCCTCTCACCCATGGACGTCGCCGAAGATCTCAACGCGCACGSTAAGCGCCCACCCACATTCCACACGCCGTCACTGACTGCACTAATGCAGCTGTACTCCTCTTCACAAGGGCGTGGGGGAGCCGTACACGGCTGGTGCGCCGCCATGCCCGGGAAGGCGCGCGGTGGGTATGTCTGTTGCTGCGCGGGACTGACGGGGCTGGCGAGGCATGTTCGGGTTCGGGTATTCAGACAGCTGCCGACGAAGTTGCGTGTGTGAGCGAGTGATGCGCACTGCTCGGAGGGAGGGAGGGAGATTTGCTCACCGTGTGCGCTGTGGAGAGGGGTAGGTCCACTTTCGCGCTCGCTCTGGGACGCATACGCTGACGTACGGTACGGCGCCGTCTAGACGACGCGTACCGACCTTTTGAGTTCGAAAAGCGGCGCGCGGTGCTGATTCGAGGTAAGCGCCCGTCGTTCGCACAGGCGCCGTGGCTGATTTCCGTGGACCCAGGTATCGTCGRCGTCGCCTCCGGTACCGACGCCATGCATGATCCATGCACGTCTGTACTACGGTGGAAGTGTGAGGACGCTGGCCACAGCCTTACGAGGTGAGCACTCGCCGTCTCTGTGCGCAATGGAACTGACGGCGCCGGCGCTATGTTCCTGCAGCTCTGCAGTGGTTCTCCAGCCGCATGGACATCGCCCGCGACGGTTCACGCGCACCGTCGGCTTTAKATCACCGTACGTACATCATCTGAACTCTTAGACACAGGCACTGACGCCCTACGCGCTCTAGACGTCGCGCACCCGCGCAGAAAGCACAGACGCTCGGTAAGCGCCCGCGCTGATGTTGCTGACAAGATGACGTCGTCGTCGGTCCCTGCGCGGGCGATGTCCTTAGCGATCGAGATATGTGGTGATAGAGATCGCGGGAGCCGTCGACGMCGGCGGYGGGAGGTGAACCGGCCGCGCTTCTGCGATGCTCGAGAGAGAGCGGTGGTGTGTCCGTGCAGATGCGCGCTGGGAGCCGCGTGGATCATATGAACAACGGCGCACGCGTGGGCTGGCTGGTGTGCTGAGGTTTTGGTGGCGAGGGAGAACGTCGAGTGGGCGCGGAGCGATGTGGAGAAGGAGAAACATGGCCGGCTCCCAAGGGAGAGGGRGAGCGGCGGCGTACATGGTGGTAAGGAAGAAAGAAGCGGCGACGTCGGTGACGTCCCGCTGTGTGCGCGRCACGTCGTCGAAGCCTCGACACGTGTCGCGTTGAATAGCCACATTCAGAGCGAGAAGCGCCGTCGGCGGGCAGGGCCCTTGGACGCGCGGAGTCTGTGCGGGAGCGAGGGTCTGTGAGGCGGTCTGTGAGTGCGCATGCGCYGTGGATGTAAGGTGGAGAGCATGTGAAGTACGCGGGACGCGATGGATGGCGCATACGTCGCCTTGTGAATCACAGCACGCCCGCGGCGCTGCGTCGCGCAATGCAGACATCTCTGCAYGAGGTGTCTGAACGCGCACGCGCGGGGTTGTGCGAGGGCGTGCGTGTGCGGTACCTGGTGTCGCCCGGTCGCAATATAGCTCAGACGAGTCGTGCGTAGGGAAGACGCGCCGTATAGCGCCGCTCTCCCGTTTTCTGTAGTTTATTGTAGTATTTACAATGTATAAATACGATTTAGATTAAAATGTAACAATCCTTACCTAGAGGGGTTCTAGACGYGCGCCGTGTGTGAATAGGTAGATACAGCAGTGACGCTGACTGCACGGCGCGCACGGGATGCGCGTCAGCGCCGTCATGCCGGTTCAACTTCAAGCCCATTCCACAACTATTACGAGTCAGAATCATTGGGATTGGTGGCCCATTCTCAAGGCTTGGAATAGCTATAAGCAAGAACATAAGTATATTGTTATAAATGACTACTCCAAACTTGTAAATAAAAGCATCAAWTATTGGCGCCAATGAAWACTCTTTTGAACCAAGCACCATTGGTATCTGATTTAGACGGTGCATGAGATACCCATTCCRCACCTTCCGGTAAAAGGTAGTCCCTTTCAAAAGTGCATTCGGGGAAATAGCACTTATGAGTAACGCAGCGAGATTTCTTACTGACTGCAGATACTTTGATGGAATCGATGCATTTGCACTTTTCGCATTGAAGGGTGATGCGGTGGCCAGAGGGTGCCCTTCCTGGATGGCTCCATGTATAAAGTATAGGTCCCAATCTTTTCTTGACTGCATCTGGACCGTAGAATTCGATGATGCTGGTGTGTGCCCCAAGACCTTGGCTGTCATTGAGAGCAGGAACCAATGTGAAGCGCTCAAAAATRAAAGAATTGATRGCAACGCGCTGGCAGAAGTGATGGCTCAGTGATGGCTGGAAGTTGGCTTGTGTAAAGGCCAAGATGCGGTGAAAGAGACCGCTGGAAAGTTTAACAATTAGAAGGTAATACATCGACTAGGGAACAGGTGAACTTACAGGTTGGAAAATGTCTGAATGTCAACGTTTGACTGTCCAACTGTGGCAACTGACCCACAGGCCATGAGATTGAGGATGTTGCCCGAATTCACTTTTAATAAGTCCCGGAACTTTGGAGGGAAAAATAAAGGTAACAGCTTGCAAAAAGTAGAATAAGATTTAGCGAAACAATGTATAGAAATTATACATACCTCTGTGATGCAGGCCGAGCCACAGAAGTCAGGGCCTATGTGCAGATCCCCAGTCGTAGGATCTGAGTGGGTGTTGATATAGATAGCAAAGCATCTAAATCTGATTCTAAATGTCAGTTAATAGTGTCTATTTGTGTCATCAACAACGGACCGGGTTAGACGACCATTGAGTAGTTCATTCATGAGGTCRTCAAGCCTTTTTGTAAAATTTTGAATAGAATYGAAGTCACGAAAATCATAATCTATTTCAATCAGCGCAACATTGCCCTTAAGCCAAGGTAAGAGTGCGTGGTAGGCAGCCAGCGCTGGAGAGTCATAGGCCGGCCAGCCGATCAAGTTAATTGCGACAATGGCAACGGGTTCAGTCAGAATTTTCGGATAATTTTCCCGTGTTGTCGCACTTCGTAGGATTTGAAACCGCTAATGTGGCTTTCAGCAGGAATCATAGGATAACTAGCAGAGTACTTACGGTGTATTGATTTCCATCCGACTTCGCTTTGGCGTCGGGTGTGCCTAGGAAGCAGACTGGACATACAAACTTCTCGAAATTTTCATCGTGAAYATCGAGGCAATCTTGACAGAATGCACGGTCCAAGCATTTGCTGCACGTGTACAGGGTGCCACCGTTGCGACAACCCGAACACCACTAGACAAGTATAAGAAACAGTGTTCGAGAAGCAAAAAATGCGCACCGTTTCATTGTCCATTGCATTTCCGCGGATCGTCACCTCCACGTAGTTCTCCGAGCCAACATCCTCTCGAAAATTGATAGAGGATGACTGAGTAGCCTGGACAGCAACGGGCGCGGCGCAAGCAGTTGCTGGCTTCCTCAGAATAGTAGGCACTACGTTTCCCAGAGCTACCCTGGCGGCGGGTGCGCCACAGGTGCCCTTGGTGCTTACGACTTTGCGAGGGCGTGTGGAGCGTCTTGGTTCGAAATCGGGAGGGAGAACTTTCTTCTTTGAACGCTTTACTACCTTGGGCATGGCGGGAGGAGGCGAACAAGAATGTTGACAGCCCAGATTCCGATTTTCATTCTCGCCGCGACGCGCGTCAAAAATCATCACGTGCTCGTTGGGGTGTATGTTGACATCGGAACCGATGCAAGTTCTATATTCGCTGAACCGTGGCAGTATTATACACTACATCTACATATTACATCTGACAACTGAGGCTTACAGAAAGCACGTCAGTGGACCAYGACTAGACCCGACAGAGTACACRCCCTAACCACYATCTACYAGCGCACAAGCTCCATCAGCATAGTCCCATACTAGCGCACAGCCGYGCTGCATGATCACTTGCGATGCACGTATGCAGGGACGCCGTAACGTGCTTGATCAACTGTGCGGGGTGCCCATGTTCCAACAGCGTAGAGACAAACAAGCCGTACCGATAAGTGAAGCCTACATATAGCCCTCATAGATATCCACTCACATACTCGTAGAAGAACGCCGCGCAACAGGGTCGCTGCTGAATACAAATGTCCCGCACGTCCAACGCGCGGGTGTCGCCGACCATGACAGCATCGTGTGTAAGCTCGGAGACGGTGCGATAATCGCGTAGAAGGGGCTAGGCGGTCGAGTGAGTCAGTACTTGCGACGAATGCTTGACACGTCGAACTCGAGACACACCTTCCGGGCTGTAGCTCTCGTCTTGAAGTCACCCCCGGATCAATACACTGCAATAGAAGCTACCGCAGCGGGTCGATTTGCTTCGTCGCTAGGACCCSTCCCAAGGCGTGCGTCTAATCGAAACGGCGCCTAGCGCGAGGTTCGCAAAGGTGCCCTCGGGGCTGTGGTGGAGACTGGAGGGCTGCCGTTGGGAGGACGCATCGTGTGGGATGTTTCGAAGGCACGAATGGGAGGTGGAGCGATGTGCGTGATGGATTGAGTGGCGGAGGACCGGGATAGAAGGGTGGGGCGGCAACGGGAACGTCCGGGGTCGCTAAGACATCGTTGGACGACGGAGAGGCGAGGGTTATTGAGGTGGCTCCTGCGAGAGCATTTTCAGCTCATGTGCAGGCGGCGGCGCCGATGCGGATCTGGGAGGTGCGGAGAGGCGAGGAAAGGAGCGCCGTCCGAGCTTGGGTTCTGGACATGTCGAGCGGCGAGGAATGGCCGCGCGAACRTCGTAGTTTGCTCACGTTCGGTGGTGCATCYACGCTGGCACTGGCGTCGTTGATGTGTCGTTGAGTGGCGGTGGGGTCGGGAAAATTGATTTGACCCCGCACGAGCAGCCGCAGCTCGTACAGATGCCGCGGCGATGATGCACGATCACAGAGGGCCGGGAATACAGGAAGAGTACCTAGACAAGCTTGGTAGCGCATACGGGTGCTGGGGCGGGGGTGTGATACGCTGGCACGCGTCGCGTGTTTTGGTTCGTCTAGGCGGCACGATGACGATGGAGGGGCACGGCGGTGGTGATCCTCGGTATGGGAGCGTRGCACGACGAGGCAAGGCGCCTGTGCGAGCATCATAGCTAGCGGGCGTGTGCAATTCRATAAGGGGCGGATCGACGAGGAGTGCCCGCGCGAGCGGTTAATCCCACGTGGGTGTCGTAGAGATTTTCGCTTTGCGAGACGGCGGTAGGAGGGAGGGGTGTAGGGGTGCCATGCGCCCAACGTAGTGGCGTTCGTTGGCCCTGGAGTGGCGGGARTTCGAGCCCGCGGAAGTCATCCGGGGGCTGTTGGCGCGAGCMCAATATCATTGCGAGTATGGTGGTAGTGCAGACCACGACGATGGCGGGGTAGATCATGACAGATGTGCACACATCTGGCTGTAGGAAGGCCGGGGGGGGGGGGCGACGGAGGACGGTAGCTGAGGGTGGGGCGAGGCCACGCCACGACAGTTTTCCGGTGGAGTGGCGCCATCGGRCTGSGTGCTGGGGTGCGARGAGCGGGGTCAGCAATTTCAACAATGTGAGAGKTGAGCGCAGGACGTACCTAGGCGAGGCCGTGCTTTGCACCCAACCTCATGGGCCGCATACACCGTGCGTTCTTTCCGTCGGGATTGTTGGGTGGGAGCGGGGAGCTGACATAGACGATAGGGGGCTGTATGCAGCACGACAAGTTGTCGATGCCGTTGCCGCAGTATCTGGAGGGTCTGTAAGGTTAGCAAGGGCAACAGCTGGTGACACGGCGGTGGGCCTTACCTCTATGGGGCCGTGAGCGATGTCTGAATGTGCGTCCTTGCCATTATTGTTCTTCCTCCTGTTGTTGTTCCCGSTATCGCCCGGACGCCATTGTCGTCTGGATCGCCGTCACCACGACGGCACAACGGTCCTACCCKCCGTGGTGTGTATTCCCCGCACCCTTGTTTCTGCCAGACACATCTATGCGCAGCGTTCGCAGCAGGCGCTATTCTGCGCAGTCTCTCAGCCATAACGAGATTGGTGAGAGTGACTCGGCGTACCCATTATGTGCGTTCGACCTCCGAGAGACGTTCCAGAGCGCCTGTGAGGTTGTTGTCATTGTGGGCGGCGTCGTCATTCCGCAGGTCGAGCGGGGGACCTGGGCCAGGGGGCGTGCCAGCGATTCGAGCTGGCTCAGGCCGGGAACGGATAGCGCGGCGCGGCGTTGCAAAAAAAATTAGTTTCTGCGGAGTTTTAAATTCGAGCACGTGTTCCACATGCGTCGGATCCCATTCGCCGCAGAAGCGCTGGTACCGTTGCCGACAAGGACACGGTCTAACTTCCAAGGCTGCTTTCGGCATGCTTTCCTTTTTTGTCAGCTGGGGTCCTGTTACTCGTAACGGATTGACAGTTATTGTACTTAAACTAGCAGTGCATACATGGCGGCAAGGAATTCTTCATTTATAGCTGTAGTTATATCCCAAGGATATGTAGAAAATATATAGTAAATAGTCGCTCAACATAATAGTTGTCCGATAACCCATATTCAGATATTCTGGACATGATTGTCAGTGCGGCTCTTTCATGTTGATACAGTATTTCCGGTCCGATTGGTACCCAACGCGGTGGAAATTCCGTCCGGCTGATAGCTCTAGTCGTTCCGAAGTCTGACGTGTAACCCGGACATGAGTACGGCGGCAGCCTGTAGGGGTCGCGGGAATTGTAGTCGATGGTCTGGCGGGCGCCGGCGCGGATGGCGTGTTTGGAGTGGCAGCAATAAAGTTTCCTTCAAGTTTGAACTTAGTAAACTTACTTCTACTAAGGATATCAAAGAGGTATGTTAAATAAAGGTCTAATAAAGGCTGTATTTTTTATCCCTCTATTTACGACATGCTAAACCCATTTTTTGGGGGTGTTTTCGGTGTCCGCAACGGGCGCTAAACGCAAGGAACATTCATGGTGTGTGTTGCAAGCACAAAAAAATCCAGGATTGCAGATTTCATACTGTATCCAACATGAATCTTATATAAATACTTGTACGTTTCCGAAATACCTATGTACGCAGTAGACAAACCTACTAGGCTTACCTTTGATTGCAGCGCTTATGATTATTTTGAACAATTGTTGTTCACTTCCTTCGGTGACGCGGTGACCGCGGCTGTGCAGGGCGTCGCCGTCACGCGGCTGTGCTGCGGTCTTCTTCCACCACTTCGCTCCCTCTCCCATTCACTCGTTCGCTCGCACTCACTCTGTCGATACGCGTTCCCGCTCGGCCATCCCGCAGGGTCTCAAATCAAGGATACTCGGCCGCTCGCGACGGTTATTGGAGCTTAAACGAATTCGGACCGCTGGTGGGCGTAGGTGCATGGCAGGCCGAAGGGAGGTGGTGGGGATGAGTCGAGTGGGCATGGCATCACTCGACGCGAGGGGCGTATTACCCGTGAATGGGCAGTGCAGAGTACGCCAGACAATGTCTGCGTACCCTCAGAGCCCGCAGCGCCGGCGCACGCATGGAGAGAGACATCGCGAGGCCCCAACTGGGTTAGTGAGCGCCGTCCCATCTACGTTGCGCCATACTCATATATCTACATCCTCCTCGGCCCATTTTTGCTTCGCCTCCCTCCCCCCTTCGCCGCCGAAGGTACCATCCTGAAATCCCTTCGCCGACGGCCGCACGGCCGACTTCCATTTCTCTCGCTATCGATCCCGCTCACTTCAGCTTTTGACCATCTCTTCCTCGGTAGCGGCGTCACCAGACCCTGTACTCACATCCCCCGCCCTCGCCGCCGTCGAGCTCGCCCACCTTCCCATGTGCTCAGAATACTTACGTTTTCTGCGTGAGGTGGGCGGCCCGGCGAAGTTGGCGGAGTCTGAAACGACTTGAATGCCGCGCGTTCAAGTCGTTCTTGCCTCCTGCCTCCACCCTCCGCCGCTCGATCGCCCCAACCCCTCGCTCCTTCCCCTTGTACTCCATCATGACCTCCGCCCCTCAACTCGAAGACACCATCGCAGGCCAATCGAACGAAATCGGCGCATCCACATCGCGTGAACCTCGCCGAATCCGCAGAACAGCAGTCGGGAGCAGTAGGGCGAGGCGGGTTGGGGTACCTTGCGTGAGCGAGGTGGGTTTGGGCGCGAGAATGGGGGCATATGCCAAGGTACGCAAGGTATATCGGTTATATCTGTTCGCTGCACCGTTTGATCATAGATATATCCAGAATCAAACCCTCCTCCACCCCCGCGGCCCCATCTGCGAACGCTGAGCGCACCCTGAATGCGCAAAACGATGTAAGTCGTCTATTGTTCCATTATTTATGCTGCAAATTAACCTCATTACACTTAGACACTGTACCCTCGCCTTCCGCCCGCCTATGGTCGTGTAACCGCTCACCCAGAGCCCCTTGCTCGCCCTATACAAGGTAAGTAGGCTCTATATGACGATGTATTGTCGTTCATTCGTTTTGATAGGTCCCCCACCGCCAGGATACAGCACTAGCGACATCTGCTGGTGCTTCTCACAACTTTGGCTGCCGGTTCTCATGTAGCATACAGGCCACGTCATCGAGGGTTAGGGAGGGAGGTTGACCTGCATGGCATGGCTACCGGGCTCGGTGAGTGCTATCGATGCTTATTTGTCGCTATCTTATCGCTTATATCCACCAGCTGCGATTTTCGGCAGTATAATCGAAGAGGTGCACATGGACCCTCAGTTAATCTTCAAGAAATCGGTAAGTCGTTCGCATTGCTTCGGTTTCTGTATTGACGGTGTATGCAGGTCGGTCGTCGGTATATGTTGTGAAAGGTAAGGGGTGATTTATGCAGTGATTTATGTCAAGAAGAGGTGAGTCTGATATATGGCGGCATATACGCCCGTCGTGATGATCTTTAGGCAACATTGCTAAGTCCATTCATTTTCCGTTTGTTTCAGATCGGCTGCACGAAATCGTGGACCCATCCCGCGCCGCCTCGTCTCATGTTACACTTGATAGGGTTAGGTGGTTGGTTATGGTTGCGATAGCTAGGTGGGTTATCGTATCTTGGCGCGCGATGTTTATTTACTGGGTTATAGGTCTAACGATAACTATTCTGGCATTAGGGCCTCCGCCCCTCTCTCGGTTCTCTCATCAACATATCCCTTGCCTCATTGATCAGCGCGTCCATCCTCCCTCAAGTTGAAAATCCCGCCGTACATGAACGTAACGAAATCAGCCCGACACCCGTACAGTAACCGAGCCACCTTTATCCTGCCTCTCCGGTTAGGGTATCTTTTGCGAGCCTCCGCTTCAGCGCACCATTGGGCTATTCACGACGGCATTCATCTCTCTCGCGCATGTTATAGGGTCGAGTGGGTGTCTTGGCTATTGTGAGTTCATTTCATTATGTTCTTCACCCGCATTCAACTAAATCGATTCAGTGCCGCCTCGCTAAGTCCACTCGGACTCCGCGTGTGCGACCCCATTGTCTATCCGCGAGGATACGACTGCCTTCATATCGCCTTCAGTCAAGCTGAAGGGTTCTTTATCGGCCGGTCAACGAAGGGTTACATTTGGCGGGAACTTGTTCTGTTTCGGTTGGGAACGGTGCCTGGTGTATCAGTAAGTGGGCCCCTCTAAGTTGGGCTATCGCTTACGAATACCTCTTCTGTTACAGGCCATAGTCAATCTACTCTATCTACTGAAGACATGCGATTGAAGAAGCTTTCATCGTTGTAAGTCGACCCATACCTTTTTCTTTTGTACTAATGCAACTCTTTTGTTCCAGCGCTTGAGCTCTCAGCGGCTTGTTCTCGTCTGCAGCGGCAGACGTTACGGGTTCGCGGTACCTCTCGTTGGGGTTAATCCGGCCTGTATGCATCGGTTTACCGGTGTATGCAGTGCTCGCGATCCGACTGGGCTGGCGCATCCTGCGCCAGGATGCTAAGTCCACTCGTCACCCGTGTCGTCTCCGCGGCCGCGCGCTGGGTGGATCGGGGCGCGATGGTAACTGAGGGTTTTTGGGCTGCTAGGTGCTTTTGGTACGGGTGTATCCTCTGTGCCTGTGCGCTCGGTACTCACTGACCCCTCCGTGTAGGGTTCTGCTGAGCGCGGCGGGCATGTAGGGTCCCATGCGATGCGTCGCGACCCAATTACCAAACTCGGCGCGATTTCGAAGGCAGGACCGCGGCGCCGACAGGAGTTCCGGAAGCCCATCTCAGTAAGTAAATACATTTCCGTTTGTATATTGCTTCTGATCTATTGTCTAGGGGTACTCTGCTGTGGGGGCTTTACTCCTGTACCCCCTCCGCTCCGCATTTCCTGTGTTCCCTTACATGTATGGGCTACTATATTGAATGCCATGAACTGTTTTCAATGCGCACTATAGCTCTGAGCCAGGTGGGATGGGTGGTCCTTCCAGACAGTTGGACAGCAAAGTTTCGAGCTGTCGTCAAACCTTCTTCGAGCGATCAAATGTCACTTTCCTGCTGAACGACAGTTGAATGAACTTGAGTTATCTATCGCGCCGAAGATCTATCATACCATTTATACCCATGGACTCGCCAGCGCTTTCCCTAACCCTTTCCCGCATCCTTGCACATTTGAACTCTCACCAAATACTTTCGAAACTTCAACTTGCTTATGGAAGGTCAGCGGCTTGTTTTTCAGTGAAAGTTGATCGACTCACCAGGTATTTCAGACCCACCTGGCGACCAAACCCGCCGCAAAGGCAAAAAGGACAGAGATGGGGTGCGCAGCGCCCGCGCGATGCGAAAGGATAATCAGCAAATGGTGAAGGTTGGGGACTCTACCGCCGCCCTCAGAGTTGGAGTGATGATGGCGCACGAGTACTTGAGGAACATTCTTGGCATGTAGCACACTTCGGAACAAACATCCCTACCAATTTTCATACAATATTTTTCTAGTTAAACTTCCTCRCATTATTCGGACTACTTCATGTGTAAATTCGCTTTATTATACCTCTTGCAGGCTCGAGTTCGAAGATGTGCGGAAAGTCTTTCAATCACATGATTAATCATAGTCCAACTTATATCTTGTCACCGCGCGTGCCCTGGGTACCAGTATTACATGAGATTTAACACAATTAATAAGTAATGTGATTAGAAACCAATGGAATTTGTTTTACGAGTAGCTCATCCTTTGTACTGCACCTAGAGGACCGACGGAGGATGGCCTGTCTATGCGCACCCGTGGGAAAATCTCACGCTGCATAATCCGGTAACCGTCGCTTGACTCGGACACTCTTTCAAGTTATTCGGACAGCCAATTCTTTCCCGTAGTTATTCGCATCGAATAACTGAATAACGAATAATACTAAAGTTGTATGTACTCGTCTGGCCTGACGGACAAAGTCTGTCTCGCCGTCTGTGCTTTATTTTTAGCCGTACGTGTGAGAGGCATAAGTGGACACCGCAATTGGGTTAGACCACAGCTGTTGCGGTGTGCACTCTGGCAGTGACCTGGGAAGGTGGATGCATATATGGTCACCGCAGGTGGGTTGGACCGCCGATGAGGAGGTGTGGCACTGCGGCAGTGACCTGTATGTATGCGTGACGAGGACGGCCTTGCATATAGGCGCATTGACCTCGAGTAAACACACAGTTTAAAACCGATTTATTTCTCTTGCATCCGCGGCAAGTACGTGCAATTATTTAGGCGCGCACGGTTGGAACCGCCCAAATAATAACACGAGATTCTAGCAATACACATAAATAATATATGTGTGGATGAATTCAAGCAGTGATGAATTAGTAGATCACACCGCTCGCAGATCACTTCGCGCTAAGCGCCCATGAATCGGGCGAATTTACTAGTGGCGCGAAATATGATTTTTCCATTTATATCCCGTACGTGCGTACACGCGCTGCCAAGCTATGTATAAAGGCAGCGCATTCTGCACTGGATCCTGACATTACATCCCCACCTTCCCTCCTCTCCTCTCCTCTCCGCCCTCCCCCCCTCACTGCCTCTCGCCTGCGGACCGACGCATACTGCCGCCCATCTCGACCACAGCGTGCGCCCTGCGTCTGGCCCATTGTCGGATGGCCTCGTCGTCGAGCGCAGCGCGCTCGTCGAAGCCACAGGAAAGATGACGTACCAGCCCAAAGTAAGCCAGACGCCCAGCATCGTCTATGCCCAGTGGTGACAGTCGTACGTTTTCCTGAAGCTCTGTCTTTCGTCGCCGTAACTGGAATACAACTGCGCATTGCCGCATATCTGGGGCGGCGCTCGTCATGTCTGCTACGAGGTGAGGCGTAAGGTGCTTATTACTCTCTATTCAATGTGTAACGCGGCGGCGGCGACACCCAGCCTGCTCAATCGGCGATTCGCGAGGTGAGTGCGTATTCGTGGTTTGTGGCGTGCATTCAGCCTGATTCCGTGGTGGGTTTTTTTCGGTGACGAAGTACCTGTGTATTGGAATGTAAGTGTCCAGTTTTGTTATCCGCCCCAGACATGCTCACCTGCGCTCCGTAGATGCCCCGCAGTCATAGGCGCGAGCGCCTTCATTGTTTGATGCTGCGAAGACAGGTAGACAAAGAATGTACCTGCTAGCGCGAACCTGCGAAGGTAAGCATCCGCCATATGTCGCCGATATTCGGTACTGACGGCCGGTTATGTTCTTGTAGCTCTATCCATCGTCAGCGCTGGCGTCCGACGCCGCTGCAGCGTACTTCGGGACTGAGATCTTCAGTACATCCGTCGTTCAGGCACTCCGCGACGTCCGCGCGAGGTGATTCTCAGTGCAGCACAGCGAGCCCCCGCACCCAGGTACGTGTTCTCGTCTTCTCTTGAGTAGATTCGCGGCGCTTTCACCCGCGATGAGCCTGTTGGGCGTAAGTGCGCGGTGTCGCCGGTAGTGCAGAAGACGTACTCACCTAAACATAGTGTGCGCGGCTCCGATCGTCGGCGGAAAGCACACATCGCATAGCCATTCTATTGGCCGTCACCGCAGCTTAAAAAGCGGCTGAAACGACGTCAGTGCATGTCATACAGGTAGGAGAAGCGTACTCGCCTGAAAATACCCGCAGAGGATCTGAAAACAGCCTAAGAATATCGACTCCTCGCGCGGAATCACACTCATTGGTGTGTTCAAGTCGGCGATGTCTCGTTCGCGAGCTGATTGATGGTCCCACATCTTCAGGTACGTGTTTTCTCGATATCTCTTGCTCTAATGGGGGCCGTCTTGCATCACTGCCGCCGGCGGCGAGCATGTTGGATGTGAGTGCTTGGCATAGTTAGCTTGGTAGTTGTCATACTCGCGCCATTCTGTGGACCACCCCCGTAGCTCAGCCTAGAGGGTGTCTGGACTCTGTAGCCAGGTATGCGCATACCAACGTTAGGAGACACAAACAAGTGAGCTCACCCAGGCGCGCTGCCTTTGAACGACAATGCCCCGCACGGAAGATTGGCCAGGTAGAAGCCAAACGGCGCATCGGCATTGTGGCGCAGCGTGGTTGTAGTTCCTACCCACGACGTGTCTGCTTCGGCCTCCATGCGAGATGCTGCGCTGCGCGCCGCCGTCAATGTGGAACTGCGTCTGTACTTGCCGCGGTCTGGAGCCCGCGGGTGTTGATGTCGGCGCCTGGTGCCCACAGGTCGACTGTTCGAGGCGAGAACAAGGCGGGGTGCCGTGGGGGGGGGGGGAAACCCACACCAAAAGTTGCCAGCAACCCCAAATACCCCTCAGTTACCATTCGCAATATCAAGAACTGGATAACTCAGCCTGGTTGCCCGGAGAACTTGGTGCAAGTAGCAGCAAAAGCCAAGACAAATCAAAGAAAGAAGCGTGTCAAACAACGACACTTTATATATGAAGCAGGTTTGAATATCTCGGACACTGATCGCGAGGCCAAGATCACCTCTATTCCATTGCGCGTAGTGAAGCCACTCAATACGCCGTATCCGCCTTACAAGGAAATCATATCGGAGTCGGCAGAGATAACCGAAAGATAGCACGATTATTTTGCGACTGGATATCAGCCAGATCCGCGAATCCCGAGTCTCCCCATCCACGACTGAGACCCCAGTAAGCTCGTTGTGTACATCCCAGCACACGAGAGTGTCCGCTGATGAGCACGCGCCAGGGCCCAGCGTCGCTCGCGAAATTCGACCAAGTCCACGAGGTCACATGACTCATTCCCGCGCCCCACCGCCTCTCGGGCAAAGGGAAAAGGCAGTGGGTGGTGAGTGAGGTAAGTGAGGTAAGTGCACGCACTCTCACGCATTCTCACGCCCCTCCCACGCATTCTGATCTCGGCCTCACTCACTTTTGCACTGCTTTGTACTCTGTGGCAGTGAATCTGAATGGGAAACGGCGCGGCATTGACATCGGAATGCTCGGCATTCGCTTCCCACCGCCGTCGATACGTCTGCCGATACGTCTGCAAATTGTGCGTAGCTGCAAAATGACTGCGCAAAATCGGCGCGAGAGCTTGGGTTCCCGTACTTACATTCTTTATGTACTAATATAYTTTGAATAATAAATTCCAGGTGAATATAGCGCAATGCGCTTGCGTGATTTAGATACCACAGCCCAGCTCTCCGTTGGCTATGCTGCGGTGGATGTCATAGTAAGTAGACCGCCTCTCGTTTCAGTGGAGTATATGTATGTACGGACATGAGTACATATTTCAAGCCACACGTACTCTGAGAGACTATCTACGATAAGGAAACATCTTTTATAAAATTACACTTGAATTACACTAAACTGCATCYGAGCCGACACACTCAATATCGCTGACACCAAGAGTAAATTTTCCACTCAGCGGCGCTCACACTCACGGCACATTCATTATTCACGCAAACTCACGCATCGTCACTCACCTTCACGCACCCACACGCACCCACACGGATCATCACGCATCTTCACGCACCCAAACACTTCCTCACGCACCGTCAAGTACGCCTCACGCATCGTCACGCACTGCCATAAAACCTCACGCACCCTCACGCACCTTCACGCACCGTTAAGTTGAACTCACTGACACTCACGCACCCATACACATGTATCACGCATCTTCTTATACGCTTCACGCACCCTTATTTATGTCTCACGCACACTCACACATGTATTATTCTATATTATTTCCATATTATTTACCGCATCATATACCTTAATGGTTAAGGGATATTTCTTCGTGCGTTTCTATCTGCTAGTGTCATCTGCGACAAATACCAGTGCGCGGACCGCCGCTATGCTCCTCAAATTCAACATACCCTTCACAGTTGAATGTTGAAGAGTGTATCATTGTGTCTTGTACGTGCGCGCATGTATCATTATAGCTGGATTGTGCGGTAGTGGAGGGGTTGCATCGCACAGATTATCTTCCAGATCGGGTGTCAGTTATCCCGGACGTGGATCTAGCGGATTTTTATTTGCATTATACCTACTGTATTCTATCTGAAATATATTTAATTTTATCGTCTGTCCTCTCCCTCGGAATGCATGATAGACCTMCGGCATACAAAACTTAACTGCATATTTTCAAGAGACGAGAATAATACTATACTCAAACAACAATTGTCTCAATGCTTTATGTAGCTACATACCATCACGTCTACGCACGCATCACTCACGCACCACTCGTTTACTTCTCCACGTACCGTCCACTGACCTTCACGCAGCATACACTGACCCTCACGCACCACTCACTCGCACGCACGCACCACTCACTYACCCGCACGCATCACTCACGCATTCTCACGCATTCTCACTGACTTTCACGCACCCACTGACGGCACACTGCCTTTTACCTGTGCCCCCGCCTCTCGACGCCCATCGACACACAGCCCCGTCACGCGTTTCAGCGCCCAAAAGTCGAACCTCCCTATTCATTATTCATAGATTTCAACCTCCTTATCTCGTTGCACCTCTCTGATACACCAGCGCGCTGCGCATTTTCCCTCAACATGAATTTTAGCTCACATATTTGGTATCTACTTCTTTTTCTCTTTCTTTTCGTTGCTCACTTGTTTGATTTTTCTTCGAATATTTTCGGTCTCGAGCTTTACGACGTTCTACTCAGCCATTCTCGCCCTTTACTTCCATGTGCTTCCGTCCGATTTTTATCTCCAAGTTAGTGTACACAAAGTAGGTATAAAAACTGCTCTAGATGTACAGAATAAAAACAACAATTCGTTCAATTCTCTCGTACCTCGCCTCGTCTTTCGATCGCGCACTCGCCCTTGTAAACTTCGTCCTCGCCTCCTCGTCACACTCGCAAGTGGTTCGAAGCTAGCGCTGTAGCTTACACTTGAATATTCGTCGCACCGCCGTTGGTTAGAAGCCGTGTGAAACACGCTCGCCCCCGTACGCACCCTCGTAGAGCCTCTGCGTGCTCGTGTTTTGTTTTATTTTTGCTTGTCGCCATTTTCCGCACGTAGGACGCTCACGCGCGTATCACCGCCTGGAGACAGCGTCTAAGGAATTGGTGGGACTGGTCGTGCGCAACTTCTGTCCCAATGAAGATGCTACAAAGTGGGCCGATGATATGGCAGCGAAACAAGTTCCATTTCGCCGGAACATTAGAGTGCGTCTTGATATATGTTATCTTTTCATATACTCAATGTATACCGAAAGAAGATACGGGGACCTTGGTGCAACTTGGCTTTTCAGCGGGCCAGCGAAGTAAGCGCGCTTTTCACTGGGTGAAGAATATCACCCGGAAAGGTGTTAGCGCCGCGGATCTGAACAGAGATGGGGCCGATCTGTTTGCATGAGCATGGCAGCGAATGCGCAGTGTCCTGCCTACAGAGGTATTGGCCGACTACGCTAAATTTGCGCAGGTCAACCGCCTGCATCGGATGGACCCTGATGACGCGTTGTCGACTCTGCCGCCTCTCGAAGAGCCAGGCTCAATCAACAATCATCATCCGGAAGGCACGTACACGGTTAAAATTCAGGGACACGAGCTCAAGTTTTATCGTGTCGAGCTCGCTCCGCCAAGTGGTTTTATTGGACAGAATTACTCGAGGTATGCTTGAATATTTTTCTATTTTCATTTTACTAACTTTGCAGCAAGGGCCATTCATCGCGAAGAGCACCCACATGTATATACTGCCCAGTGGACGGTTTCGAAGACGCCAAATATTGCAGAAGGCGGCCATTTTTATTTTGCTTGCTACGGTGTGCGCGTTCAACTAGCGCCAAACACCCTAATCGTTTGGAGACCATCTGAACCGCACGTTACTAGCCTCCCAAATATCGAACCTTATGAAGAAGAGTCTGAATTTTGTCAGCACCCCCGCTTTCGTCACTTCCGATCGAATGGCCCTGGCATGGAGATAATATCAAGGAAATAGGAAATCAGCAGAAGAGGTACAGAAAATGGCCGAGGAGGGTGACGCGGACGACCGCGGTGCATTGTATGAGTAGTTAAATCTGATGCCCTAGTATGAATACAATCAATTAAAACCTGCTCCGGGCTGGTGCTTAACTCTGCCTGAAAAATCTACGAGCTTCTTCTATCCGCTCCGCTGTCACAAAACACACACTTTCTATTCAGAGACTTTCACGTACAACCTTATTATGTATACGGGTGACCTGTGTTGTATCTTTGAACTGCTTTCGTTAACTGGATATGGCGAGCGCCGTACTTTATTGCGTATAGTTGATCCACCTCCAGATCGTCGTCACCTCGATTGGCGGACACCCGTCTGCCGACCCAATGCCGTCTATCTGCTAGCCGCGACGCCAATTTCTATCCCCGCAGCCATTCGCCGATCGCGCTCACATTTGCAGCACATTGTCGACGACGAGCGCCACTCAGCCATAATCACAGCGCTGGCGCATACTTCCGCCGACTGTTTCTCGATTTCTTGTCGCCGCGATTGGTAGATATGAAACGCAAAGTCAATGTATCATTTTAGAACGGCGCGACCATACATAGATGGTAAAACGAAATTGTTCAATTTATATGTTATTTTGCAAAAGGAGTAAGTAGCAATCCACGACAGAAATGCAGATGCAGACATCACTCACCTTATTTGGGGTTGGTACTCTGTAATCATCTACGTATTCCAATACATCGTTTATGCCAATTTGGCATCCTTGATATTTCATCAAAAATATCCTCTTCAAGTTCAATATGTCAGCCCCACCACCCGCCCACCCTCCCCTCCCAGTCACGCCTTCCTCACCCGCGCCTCCTCTCCCGCTTCGAAAACAGCGCCGCCAAAAAAAACAAGCACTAGCCCTCGCTGAATAGCCGGAAGCGGAGGAGGCCTGCGCCCTACCGCGAGTTATATGCCCTTGAGTATAAAGTTGATTGATGGTCAACACTGTATACCGATGGATACTGTTGGTCATTGATGATGACTGTTGCATATTGTATACCAGTGGTTTTCACTGATATTCGATGTTTGCCGGGAGCTGCCGCGAGTGATATTCAGTGTCCGCCATTGATCAACACTGATGCCGTTTGGATGCCGTCTACCGGTAGCCTGTACGGCCATAGACGGTGTACCGTACATCCAATAAATACAAGGAAATTACCGCCCTTCCGACTCGCCATATTCACGGTAACAATGACCGTTAAAAAAAATTGCATCAGAGAAGCACGCTCGACCTAGCTTCGATGTAAGCGCCCCGAATGCGCATGTTTTGCTAGTGATCGCCAATGCAATGAACTACTTGTAGGTGCAGCGTATACAATATTCACTTAAGCAGGGTGGGACACATCCACTGCAGTTATAATGCATCAGCGTGTTCGTATGCACCCGTGCGTCCCTGAGTAAATAATAGCCATAGCGATGACAGGGTCGAGAAGTGGGAGATATCAAGTGAATGCGCGGATAGAGCGAGACGCTCTGTTTGGGACAAGGAGAGAATCGGGACTCTGTGATGCATGTATTCTCACAGGTTATTCGGACATGCCTGAAAACCAAGCAGACGATCTAATCAAGTATATGCTCGAACAATAATTTTAAAAAATTAAAATACCTATTAGACGAGTAAATACGTCGTACTCTGTCTCTATAACCGTGAGTATACAGTGAATTTCAGCAGATATTTTTCTGTAAATAGTGAACTATAATGTATATCGTTGGAAAAGTCACTGGAAAAGACTGGTATTCACCAGTTTTCACCATAGTTAACCGTTGGTGTCCACCATTTATTACCAATGTATATTGTACCTCAGACAACCATATCAGTAATCTACATTAGTATATGGTTGCGTATGAGTGGCAAACACCGATATTCAGTGATGTATACTATGCATATATCAATCTATGTTATCGACCAATGGTCACCATTGACCATCAGTGTTCTTCACGGATTAGTACGGTGAGCATTGGTGATCATCACTGATATCCAATGGTAATCAGACTCAATTACCACCGGAAAGCAGTGATGGTCACTGATTATCACCGAACTTTGGACCTGAGAGCATAATACTGCCTACCGCATGCCAGCGCGCAGAGCAATGCACGACGGGGTAAAGTCGTGCGATGCGCCTCAGACATACGACGAGCATTCCGCACTAAGGCGAGATCCTCAGGTAGGTTCGGGCCTAGGAATGGGGGCGGTGGGTGGTACTTGAATGTGCTGCGCGATGTGCGAGAATGGGGCGGGCTAGCCGCCGCGCGTTGGGTGCAATGTCTCCCAAGAGATGTATTTTCTGTAAAAATAAGGTATGTCAGTAAAATTTAATGAGATTATGAAGCGCGGGACGAACCACAAGCAGCGATAGCGCGAAATCGCGGGGAGGGCAGCATGAGGCGTACCACTCGGCTAATGTGCGAGTCCAACTCCGGATCCGGACTGAGGGCTTGCATCCGCGCACAGCATACGCGTCCTGAAGACCACGCCCCCGCAGGACGCGTGCACGACACGCCGCGTTCGGCGCGTTCGAGCTTCGCATAGGCCGAGATAGGCGCGTGGGGCGAGGAGGCTGTTAATAGCTGGTAATGCAAGGACGGCGGCGAGCTAGACGGCGCAGGGCGTTGTGTATTATCCACGCGGTTATTTGCTTATCCTAATTATAGTATATATAGTGGTGGTCTCAGAGTGGGTGAGTCACCAGCTCAATGCATGTTTGAGCCACGGATCCGCGATGAGTGCGATGAATGCGAGGATCATTATTAAATCACAAGGATCATACAGGGGGAGGGATATCAGATCATACAGGAAGAGTTCAGATCACACACAGGAATTTGGAGAGCGAAGGCACTAAGGCCCGTATTGCATGCATGCATGCATAACATTCGATTACTACAAATTATGTACCCGGAAAACTAATACAGATAACTAAGCAACTAAATGGCGAAATCGACCAAGAAACCAGAGCAGCGATAAGTGAAATAAGATAGGGATAACTGAAAGACCAACACAATTGACAACTGGGGACCAAGATCAGGAAAGCAGGATGCGACGAGGAGTATAACAGTACGAGTGCGAAGATAAGAGGATGTAAAGGTATAAATAAAGTGCTTAGAAAGAGAGGAGGAAGAGGAGAGGGATGCGGGATGCAGAGGTAGGTATACAGTGTATGGAGTGAGGTAGGCAAGCAGTTCTAGGCGAGTGAATGATTAGGTAGGTAGGGGGGGGGGAAAGGTCTATGCAGGGTGTAGATGCGGGTGCGGGTGGGGTGAGTGGGTGTGGGCGGGCAGTGTGGTGTGCTGGGGCGCGAGGGGAGATAAGCGCAAGTGGGGCAGGTGCAGTTGTGGAGGGCCATGCGCTGGGCCGACCCGGTGAATGGCAACTGCGGCGAGTGGGCAGTAGGATGGACGATGCCGTGCGCGCATGTGGTGGGGCGGGCAGCACGGGATGGGCAGTACAGGGTGAAGAGGGCGGGGCGAGCTGGGAGCAGCATTTTTGGAGTGTGGACGACGCGGGTCGAGTGGGCGGGTGAGCGTGGCTGTGAGAGTGGCGAGAGCAGGCGCGGAGGCAGGGCGGGGCGTGACAAGCGCCTGGCTGAGACTAGGCATGGCATGGCGCAGCGTGCTCATGAGGCAAACCTGCTCTTCTGCACCAAGAAATGAGCGCGCCATTTCCCCTTTCACACACAGAGAGTGAAACTCACAGTGCGCATCGTGAGCACATCGTCCTCCTCGCCGCCCTTCGCCTGGGGCGGGGTGACGCGGAACGTGGGGAGGGTCGCGGTGCTGCTCCCGCTGCGCAAGAGGCCGCAGCCGGAGCGCGAGGCGCGCGCGGACGCGGAGAGCGCGAGCGCCTTGTCGAGCTTCGCGTTCGACTCGGCGGAGGCGTACATCCCCGGGTGGAGCGCGATGCTGTGGATGGACGTCGCCTGCGGGAGGGTGTGCAGCGCAGAGGAGACGGACGGGAAGGCGAGCAGGTGCGAGGGCGTGGGCTGCTGTGAGGTCATTGTTGTGTCCGTTTTGGGGGGTGGCAGTGCGATGGGTTGTAGGTGCGATGCGCAGGCGATGGTGCGTGCGTGCGTGCGTGGAGGCGGACGGACGGACGGCTGGAGGGAAGGAAGGCGGTGCGGCCCAGCAGCTGATCAGCCAGCACCGATTTATACCCCGCACCTGCCTGGGGCCGATGCAATCTCGCCTGAAAGACGGGCAATGCCAGATATAGCGCGGCCGATGAGAAGGCTGGGACCCTGGGAATATGGAAAGCGGGGCGTTCGCATCCGAGCAGCCGGTAGCTTTTCGGCATGATGGCCGAGTGATCTTGGTACGTCAGGACTTCGAGGACAGTATGTACAAATATCGTGTTCTGGCAAACAGCCTAGGGGCACATCCTCTGGCGCCATCTCATTGTAACATCTAAATAATATCAGTCCAAATCTTCATCACAAAAACTCGATCTGCTTTTACACCTGAGTGTCCGAAGAGCGCACCGGATGAGAAGGTGCCGCTCTACCTTTGCGTCCTTTATTGCAACTTTATTTACAGTGTCTGGGAACAAAAAATATCCAATAAAATATGTTTTAACCTGACATTGAAAAGGGAATTTCAGAAACTTATCTTCTTTTTCGTGCGAGAGCCTGGAGAGCGCACCCAAGCGCACTTAAAGGTACGTGTCGGCAAGTTGGCAACACTGACAAACAGCTCACCATAGCGACGGACAACCGCATACTTTTCTTGCGCGCGGAGAGTGACAGCGCATCCTGCGGAATGCAGGGGCGGGGACGCTCCAAATTTTCTTGTGCAATGTACGAGCGTGGTAAGTAGTCTCCTTTACAGACTCCGATATGATGCGTTTTGATGATAGTCGATTAATACGAGCGTGGGCGGAGCAGATCGCAAGCCCGATTTCTGTGATTTTTTATTTAAGGCTTGCGCCTCACCGTACACGCCCAAGTACCTCCGCACGACCCCTTCCACTCCGCTCGACCCTCGCCGCACCCCATTCTAACTGACGCGCACCGTCGCTTGCTGTCCACTGATCAGCGTACGGCCCGCGACGCTATGCATTCAAGTACGCACATACGCACGACGAGCGCTGAATAAGTAGGGTCGCACGCACGAACGCCGCGCAGGGCCGCCCTCGGGGCTCCAGTAAGTAAGCACGCGTGATGCGCCGCCGGATCTACGGCGCGCCCCCTCGTCGTTGGGCTTAGCAATATTCCGGTAGCGTCGCGGTGCAGGGCCGCGCACCGTTTGCTTGTTCCCTTCCCCGCCAGCGGCCACGTAGTTATTCGTACCTCAGTATGTATCTGCGCTCGTGCTAATGCGGCGGGTCGCATGTAGCGTAACGCCGTCTCCACGCGGCGGCATGTCTGCCGCCATGTCTGGTGTTCCCCTCAGCTTAGTTACGGGGTAAGTCCTCCTATGCTATACGGGGTAAGTTTTACTATGCCTGTATCCGGTGATTGATTGCCCGCACGAGTGAGCGAGCGAAAGCGCCGCGTGTGCGGCGCAGACGGCTGGTGGCGGAGGGCTGCGGGACTGGATGCCATAGGCTGGGCGCTGGAGGATTGGATGCGGGGAGAGGCTGGGAGGCGTAGTACACATAGCCGAGGACCGGAGAAGGGGCAGCGAGCGTGCATGGTTACTGGTGCGGTGCGGCGTGCGCGCGTGTGTCTGGTGCGGTGCGCTGGGCCTGGTGCGGTATGCGCACGCCCGAAAAGTGTTTCTATATTCTTCCCATTTGTGTGCGTTCGTGCGTATGTGCGTAATAAGTACGCGTCGCGCGTCGCGTTTACCCGCCGCCGGCCGCGGTGAGCCAGTGAATAAATACCATAGCCAGAGTAGAGCACTGTGCATCGCTCTCACTGTGACTGTTCTCCCAAGTCGCCCCCGTGCTAAGCACCGTTCAAAAATGTTGATTAATTGCACAACTACTTTCCGCGCCATCCCATGCCACCATTGAACTCGAAACTAGCATCATGATATATCATATATCAAATACCATCCTGCTCTGCGATTCGACTTAGACCCTCATGTCTCCATTAAACCTCCAACAGCTGTTCAATCCTCATACCAACGCACACCGGAAGTTACTCCTATGCTGCCGCACGCTTGCTCCCATCAGTCCACCCAATCCCACACCCGCGCCTCCATCTCTAAAATTTACTGGTACATACGACTACATAAGTCCGTATGAAGTGCCTGCGAAATGCCACCCGCGATAGGTACATACAAAGGCTCTCGCGGTGGCCGGGTGGGTCGATGACCCACCGTGGGCGTCGCACAATACGGCAGGACACAACGCCTGCCAGGCCCGCGGTGAGCGAGTGAGCGGCCAATGGGATCAGGCTCTGTCAAGGCTATCCGTAACTTACTTGTCCGATCCTCGTCAATGTTTTCCAAGTACGACATTGTTCAGACTTGGAGTGACAAGCGCGGAGACCATCTACGTCTCTTGTGCCAATAAGCAGCTCCTATGGGCTTGCCTGCCTATTTACTTGGTGCAGTGCCAGCGCCAACGCCAGTGAGGATGTCAAATGCAGTGATTGTGGCATTTTAATCCACGTCAGCGAGGGGTACGCACGCATAGGACGACGGGTATGCAGGCTATCCAGCTGGAACGCGATTGGTGCGCTATTTTCCCGCGTCGCGCGTCGGAGCGTATGGGAGGGTGCGCCTTTGCGCTACTCGCCTGCACCTATGCTGCGATGCCAGCGCTCCGGGTAGCTCATCGCACGCTGTCGCTGTCGACGCCAACCCCGTACTCAGCCCAGCTGCCAAGCAACCACAGCGCGCGCGCACCTTGTCCTGCACGCACGAGCGCCGCACGTCAGCAGGACACTAAAAGAGACGAGGCGTACCTACCCCGCACTGTGGAGGTGATATGGGCACATAGGAGGCTGGAGAGTAGCGTTGCGATCGCTGAACGACTGGCGTGCGGCGTGCGCACGCCCGTCAACCTGCCACGCCCGGCCAGCCGGTCGGCCAATGTTCATGAATATTCGGAGGGCGGAGGAGATGCGTCGGAGGCCGGAAGGGTCTCCGTATGCCGTCCGTGTCCCGCGTCCGCACACGTGTGCTCAAATTCCTGCGATGCGCCGCCGCTTGGAACCTCCATCGTTGTACTAGTGAACTTTAATTCTGGTGTCCATTATTAATGAATCGCCTCTCACATCTGTAATTACACACCGCCGCGCACTGCCTAGTGTGGTGCGCGCCGGAAAGACTATGCAGACCGCCCGTGTGCGTCCATTTTACGCGCAAATCCAGCGACGCGCCGCCGCCGCCGCGCCAACTCCAGCTTCACGTCTACCACCGCGCTACTACTGCTTATTGATTGTAGTATTGCTTAATATCTATGATTAATGACTCATTTCCCTCTAGAATACTATTGCCTCTCATTAATCCCAAAATGAGGCGCGTCATTCCATTAATCTCTCTATAAGTGAGTTCCCGGAGGCACTATGGTGGCCCTAATATCGCTCTGCGAAGGCCCTAAACAGCATTTCCGAGGCGGCCGAGTACCCTTGCCTCGCGCCATAGCTATTGTTCGCTCGCGCCGTGCTAGAACTTTATGCGCGATTACGGCACTGAATTTAATCAATCGCGTGTCCTTGGCGTGTCCCGTTCCCCCACTGCCATTCATCGCTGTGAAACGGGGTACACACAGCACGCACGCAGCGCATGCACGCTATCTAATCATTAAAATTCCAATCATTAACAGCCCATTCATTAAACGTCCTGCAGGGCCTGCCCTTGCCTACAGCCGGGAGACACCTGCATCTGACGTCTCGGCTATGTACATACATAGGCGTGCATTTAACATTAGGCAGCAGCGCGATCCCATCGGCGCGTGTATAGCACTATTCAGAGTATATTTAGCGTGCGGGCGTGCCCTGAGCCCAACCTGCGCCGGCTTCGAATTTCGAACGCGTACATAGGTATAAGTAGAGCGCGTCTGGCTGCAGCTGGCTTAATTGGTTCTGCTGCATACACGTTCGTAATCTTTTAGGATACGATACGGTTTGATACGACGCGCGGAGGATCAGGAGGTGGTGAGATAAGATCGCGATGTGTCCTGACCGCGAGAATACGCAGTATGTAAACCCACATGTACATACGCAGCTATCGCGCCCATAGATAGACGCGCGCGCAGGCTCAGCGATACGCCAGTGGGTATGTACTCCATAAATTTTATACAGCCTGCGGGAGTGTAAACGTACATGCGCGGACGCAGACACGGATATATGGCCAGGTATGTGCACAAAATTCCCACACCACCGCGATGCGTTCCTTCATGACAACTACGGGAGCGGCTGACTTGGCAGCGCCATTAGGACAGAGTCCGCCTGTGCCGCTGGCAAGGCCACCTCTGCGGGCAGTGCCCTTGCGGCGGGGGGATGATGGCGGCGCAGGGAGCCGGGCCTGAATTGTGCGGGGTTCGGTTATTGTGATGCGCTTTGGCTGCATCTGCTTGTAAGTTGGGGAAAACAGAAAAAGGAAGGCGGCAGTTGGGCGGCACTTTATAAGTGGCCCACATTGAATTCCGGATGCCGGCCCGTAGGCGGTAGACCCTCTGGCTTTTCCCACGCAGCTGCCCTACATCCAATTCCATCCCAGCTCCCACACGCGCTGACAACATGGGCAGCGCAAAAGCAAATTGGTTATATAGGATGGCCAGCCCTGCTAGGGCATGCCGCGGCCACTGGCCAGGCGGCGGGGAGAAAGACCGACTTACCTAAAAATAGACCTTCTTTGAGTGTATGCGCACAAAAATTCCCACACCCCCGCGCGTTTGATGGCATGCCCCCGCGCGCCTCATGAAGACATCCTACATTAAGCAATCCATTCTGAGTACTTCTGCAACACTGTAGCATTGTTATAAATCCATTTTTACTGTATTCATAAATTTGGTGGTGTTGAAACAGCCACCAGCATCGTGTAGATCACGGAAAATGATATCCATCTGCTTGTGGGGCGCGCGCGCGCGATTCCGTTGATTGTATCTTTGCTCAACAGGTTCGCGATGAACATTCACCTGTATCCAGGACTAAAATATGTAACTGTTAGTGGTACATGAGACGGTTTCTGTGAGCCTATCTTGACCTGAATTGTGCGCAAGTTTTAACCAAGATTCAAGCCTTTAACGGGAACAATCGGCTACATTTAACTAAAATATAATATTTTAAATTGACCAGATCTACATTGCGCTAGAAAAAATAGTGTTATATGCTCCATCGAGGGATGTAAAACACCTCTAATCTACGCACAATCTGTATGTACTGGCTCAACTTCCTGATTTCTTTCCTATGTTATAGCATTACATAGTCTATAAGCTTGTTAAATCTCCATAGAATAATTCACGTAGCATATTATTGATTCAAGAGCTGATAATCACTCATCCAGCTTTCTTTTTAAAATCAATAAGATGCTGTTGCTAAAGGCTACTACTTATACGTCACGTCACTTTACAAGTTAAAGATACAATGTTCTGGGTTCGCTCTTGTGAGGTCTTTCAGTCGTACTATGTCCAAATATTGTACATACAGGATGTAAAGTCACATAAAATTGCTGTAGAGAAGCATGGAGATTGCTATCTTATGGAAACCAGGACGGTCAAGCTGCCAAGGACACGCTAAAGCTGTTGACAAACAGCGCCGGCATACAAAGCCGGGTGTTGTTGATGTGTCAGGACCTCGAGTACCTCTATTTATTATACATTTCATTATTCGAATATTCTAGCATCAGGAGCCTTTACTTATGTTTATCCAAATTTATACCAACCATGGCTCAATATTCAGGTGCAGTGCAATTCAAAGAACCACATACTTATTTGCGATGAGAGCAGCCTGCGGACTGCCACTGACCACGGCTTGCTGTGAACGTGTGATGAGCCACGAAATTCGACGAAGGCAGAATTCCCGCGCCCTTCACCGCGTTCCCGCGACTCGCCGACACATCGCATCGCCGCCCCTACGCTTTCTCACCTCTTCTCGCCTAGTTTTTTATATTTTACAGCATTTATACATTTCTCTACCCCTTTCCGAATATCCACCGTAGTCACATTCTCAGCGCGCTCACCGGTTTGTCGATGCGCGACCATTTGTCACGCTGTTATATTTAGACGCCCACATACGTTCCCGCACCGCCTTTGCTGCGTTTTGCTTATTTTATTCTACATTTACTTCGCACATATGCTCCAGAACATGCCCTCATTTTTATTCCATATGCTTGCATATATTTTACATACAAATTATGATACATCAAGTAGCTATAAAAAGACATTCAAATTACTATGTAAAAAAGATACAGAATTCACCCAGTTATGCTTTAAATTTCTTCTTTATCTCGTGTTTTCGCCCTCGCACTCATATATTATGGTCATATATCGTCGCATTTTTCTCAAAGTGGTTCGAAGCTAATGCCATAAGCTGGAGAGCGGCCCTTACGTTTGCGCACGTTGTGCCTCGGGCGAGGCGCACGGGTCACGGCGGCACTCGCTATCGCCGTTTCGCGGGGCACAGGGCGTACATAATGGGCTTTAGAGTCCATTAATAATTTGTTGAATGACTTTTCCAGTGATAAATTTTTTGTCTATGCATAAGAGGACTATAGAATAAAATATCAAATGGAATACCGAAAGGCGTAAGTGATATATTCTCATTGGCGCCACTGTGCAATGTGTTACCCCGGATAGAATATTAGTGAGGGGTCTATACTACTAACCAATATTCTATTGCACCCTTAGGCCTTTCCAGGCCATCCCAGCTGCTGTGAATTGTCAATTATGCAACCATGCGTACTCCTTGACATTACTAATTGCAGGTCTACAATTACTTGAGCACAACCCAATGAAAAGCGGGTCCATGAAGTACACCGCCTGAGTACAAGCGCTGAGCGCCAGGCTGTCACTATGTCTTTCAAGTTGTACCAAAAATCAAGCGCGCACCTTTTTCGGGCTCGTGCTTTATTTTGAGCATATTTGTGGTCTGACGCACGCATAAACTGCTCCCGCGACCGACAAGTCACGTTGGCGAGGAGCCCAGGTGCTCCCAATTTCAGCGCGTAAGGCACTGTTTCCTTTGCCTCCCCCACTGCTAGCTCAGGCGAGACCTTCCGTGTGTGCTTTGAGCGCTCGAGATACTGACACAGTCACATGGGCACAATCCCAGTCTACGCAGCCGCTGATGCCTAGGTCGGTTCCCCGTGAGCGGCAGCTCGGAGCGGGAATCACATATAGGCCGGCCTGCTTACCGTGCTCTGGGTGGGCAAGCTGCGCTATAAAACAAATAACCTGCGTGCGGGGCCCTTTGGAATTTAAGCTCGCGCTTATAAATATGGTGCGTCTATCCACGCCTTGGTTTGTGCCAGCTTGTGGTGCATTGATTCTTGAATTGCGCATGAATATTCGAATAATGAAATGCATAATAAACACTGAACAGAGGTACTCGAGGTCCTGACACATCAACAATACCCGGCTTTGTATGCCGGAGCTGTTTGTCAACAGCTTTAGCATGTGCTTGGCAGCTTGACCGTCCTGGTTTCCATACTATCTAACCTTGGCTGGGTTCCCGGGACGCGCGCGGGCATGCCATCAAACGCATTATTGATCAGGGACCCTCCACACTCTACTGCTCCAACAAGTGCCAGATGGTCGACCTCGGGCTGGTCGACCTCGCGCGGTCCAGCCGCTCAGCAGCCATTGACCCCGCGCCCGAAGAGCCACCCCAAACCCCAGCCGTGCTCGCCGAGAAGGCATTCGGTGACAGCGATCCTCAGCCAGCTGCGCCGAAGGCCCCTCTCACTTCAATGGAGAAGCTTGCTGCGTTCTACAATTTTCCCGAGATGCCACCGGTCCCCGTTTTCGAAAAGCCAACGCCCTCCGAGCCCCTCCCCTACAACAGCGGTATCATCATGGCTGGCCGCCTCATTACCTCTCTCGCACCCTCTCCTCCTTCCAAACCCCAAGTCGGCCGCTATCACCCAGCCCCGGAACCCCACAAGCCGGTGGCTGGTTGGACAGACGGTAGCCACGCTTGGCGCTCCGCCGTTTACAGCCTTGCTGCTCCGCGCAGTAACAAGCCGTTCACGGGCGAGGTCGCGATCAAGGCCTACGGCTCCTTCTCCACCCCTGCGCGAAGCGGCGTGAGCGCGTCTTGCCCGACCGCGATCGCCAAGCTTCCCTCTGCAGCTGAATCAGCATCCGCTGCCGAGGCGCTCCTTCTCGGCTTCTCTGAAAAGTTCTCCAGACAAACGGCGTCGCGCTTGTCGCTCTACCATGATGGCGGCTCACCGGCGCCATCATCCGTTGCTTCAGCACACTCGTTGCCACTGCCTTCAACCACGTATCGCTCGCTGGTACCCAGCTCTGCAGAGGGCAAACTTCTTGTTCCCGACGTCAAGATGCGCGTCCACCGCGGTGGCAGCAGCTCTTCGCTATCTAGTAACTGGAGTGGTCGTCTTGGCGCATCTTCCTCTTCAAGGGGAAATGTCGGCATTGGCAGTCCACTCAGTTTAACGCGCAACAGTGACGAGGACGCGGAGCGGTGCAATAGCAAACATTCCCAACGAAGCGATGTTGGACCCAAGCGGCCGGTCGCCGAGAACAGTGAGTTTCATTCATCTGGTAAATTTTCATTCGCTCATTTGCTTTAATCTGCAGTGCGCTCTTGGTCTTACAATAATGTGCAGACATACAACATTCTGGTCATTCCCAAGAAGGTCAAGAAAGTTGTCAAGCAAGTTGTTGACGGCGTGGAGCAAGATGTCGAGATTGAGGTCGAAGAATACCCTGAGCGCAAGCGCCTCTTCCTTTTCCCCCCATCCCAGCAGATATTGATCCCTTGAGTGTTCTGTATCTCTTCTCTGTCCCTCTTGGGCATCCATCTTGTCACTTGCATTTTCTGCTGGGCAGATTTGTATCATTGTATCTTTTTCTGGACTCACGTGCATCAACCCTTCTTCATAGAATCATCACTAAGTATTGAACTCTGGCTCTCTCGCTTTCCGCTCCGCTTTGCTTGTCAAATCGTGGTTTAATTTTTCTATCTCGTGACTGGCATTGGCCGACATTCAGGGGGCCCAGTGATATTATTATCGCCGGACAGGACCCTAAAATGGAAGACGGGAGCATTTTTGAGTTCAGAACGCTGAAGCGCACGAAGAGGAGAATGCAGCAGGCTATCAATGAGCGCTGCGTGCGAACTCTGTGAGGCACTGCGTGTATTTCACTCTCAGTCCATTCTCCCAGACATTTTAAAATAAAGCATGTCATTATGGGTGTGCTTTGTGCGCATGTGCACGTCTTTTAGTTGTCTTCAGACACGCGTGCTTGGTGGTGCGCTTCGCGCGCGCGGTGGGCTAGAATCCCACTTCCGTGTATACATAGCCTTCACAATATCATAAGATTACACATATTCTTGCATATTTTCTATTTTCACAACTTCTAGTTAAGGAATGTATTGAATAGTACATTGCGCTGGATTGAATTTGCGCTGTCGCGCTCTCGTAACTCTAGCGCTCTAGCCTCGGCGCCGGGCGGTACATGTTGTTATCTCGGCTGCAGATCACATGCAAAATGCAATGTATAACGGGATGCAGCAATATGTTTCTCCAATGATGGCTTCGTTAGCATCACGCGCGGTAGATAGTCAAAAGAGTTCTCGCCGGCCAATGCGAATGGCCCAACGAGAACTCAAAATGTAATTTATTTTGATGAAGCGGCAGCTACGTAGATAAATGGTGTGGGTGGGTGGGTTTCGCAAAAGCTTGTCTCCTCAGCGGGAGGGAGAGAGAGAAAAAGGCTTGAGACAGATGTCTGGATCCCTAGCGAGGGAAGACAAGCGTGCTTAAAAATAGAATGCGTTCTATTTCCGGCTCGTCGCTGTGCCTCTCGACGCCTGGCGAGGCCCCGGGGAATCGCCCGGCGACGTGCCACTTGTTCGCCTGTGTCACCGCGCCTCTCGACGCCTAGCGAGGCGATGGGGAACCGCTCGGTGACGTGGTGGCGTGATGCCCCGCGCGGCCTTTGCGCGCTCATTGCCATTTATTGGACCTGAGTAAAGTGACCTGTAAACTTGTTAAACTACCGGGCGCCTATTTTAGTATTGATGGGGAAATATCAACCTAGAGATAGGCAAGCGTAGTACCAGATGCATCATAAAAGATCAATGCTCGTTTGGTGTTTGGTAGTACATAATGAGTATGCTCAATGAAATTAATGAAAGTTGACAGGGGCGATGCGCTTGAGAGAAAATCAGACAAAACAGTGCAAGGAATGATGGAATCTGGTGCACAGCCGCATCCTCTTTTTTCTAACAGCTCTCAGCAGCGTCAGACACTGCTGTTCCTTTGCGTCTGATGCGTGCTCAGATTTTATGCAGGCCGCAGTAATTTCTGTACCAATTACATGAAAGGTGAAAAGATGACTTCTACTGTCGCCTACCCAAGAAAATTTTATCTACATCAATATTTTCGTTCCCTACTGCAGAAACAACGAGTGCTTTGTCTGCGCTCAGCCTCCTTTTCTGGATCGGGCGCTGTAAGATATCAGGAGGATCAGAAGACGAGGATGGATAGGAAAATGTTTGTGTTTTGACAGTATCTGAGTGCGTTTTCGTTTTTGCGCTTGGGTCATTGACTTTTTACTGCCTCCGCTTCGATCAAGTCCATTTGATTTGCGTTCAAGTCCCAATAATTCCCGCGTGGCATAAAATGAGGGAATTGCTGGATCATGCCGCACAGCAGAAACTCTGATGTTGCATACAGATTTGGCGCCTGTTCAGAAGACAAACATAAGGAACACAAAAGGCGCACATTGGTTTTTCAGGTGAACCTGGTGGGCCTGCGGGCGTTGTGCGGTGGGCGGCGGGTGGATGCCCTAGTTCGTTTGCTTGGCTACCGGCATCGCGTGCGTATCCGGGAAGAGCCGGTCTGTGCCCGTGGAGTTTTAGTGGCGGCAGCGCCTGCCTGCTCGCCGGTCGCGGTGCTATTATTAGTTTCAGCACATGTATTAGTTCGCGCACGAATATTAATATAATTCAGCATTCATTTTCGATTCATATTTATTAACTGTGCAATATTTAATTCACGTGATAAGCCAAAGTGCAGCACCCCGCGATGCACTAATCCTGCGCGCCTAAGCAGCGCGCCGGCGATACTTCGAGGAGTAAATCCCACCAGCGGTTCCTTGCCAAATGGGATATCGTCGGCGGCCCTCCACTTGGTGGGTTCTCGTACTGTGCAAGCGGTGTCTCCCTCAGCGCTACAGGAGAGGATGCGGCGCCGAAGCGACTACGAGAATCGATTAGCGCGTAGCACAATAACCAGCGCGCGGTGGGAAGCTGCGGAGGTCAGTACAAGCGGCAGGGTGATACATATTGCGTATCCGCCACCTGCGGGGGCACTACCACACGCGTCCCGCTCAGGTATGCATGCGGCGCAGACGCAGCCGGGTGCGGAGACGCGCTGTGCACGAGGCGTTGCAGTGCTGTCTGAGTGTGCGACACCGGAGGCGGAGTGGGTAGCGACGGCGTCTGCGAGTCTGCATCGCCGTCCCATCAGACGACAGCTACCCGAATGCTACTCCGCACGCCTCGTTTTCCACCCACAACGCCGCATCCATGGATGCGCCGTGCAGGAGGCGCTTGACTCTGCGTTTATATTATCTGTACTGGCTGAAGTTTAGTCTAGGAAATTCTACACAATATTTTCTTTTGGTTTAGGTGGGGTGCAAGGGATACACGGRCGGGAAAGCRGCGACCGCAGATCGCGCCGCCCGCYAAGCGCCCATGAAGCGAGTGAAATTTACACTACATATGCGCTTCATGCCAAATTTTTTTTTATTCCATTGATATCGTGTACGTACATACAGGGTCTATGAAAATATGTATTRAGGRAGRGCCTGGCGGACTCCATCCCTACATCCTCGCCTCCTCTTCTCTGCTTTCCTCCCATGTTCTTTGTCTCGTTTCCAGCCCGCCCAGGTAGACAACGGCTTCCGGCGTACCACAGGCATCCTCTCCCTCGGCGTTGTCATTGGCAGCGCAGCAAAGTCGTCTTTGCGGTGCTGACAAGTATGCCAACTCGCTCGAGGACGGCGCCACAACCATCCGCAAGCCGGCCTATTCCCTTCTTCAGCGCTGATGAAATGCGCAGCGCATGATGGCCTATAGCCAGGAAAGAAATAAACAACACAACGAAGAGATACGCACCACTACAGCGCGCCTTCGAGAGAACGAGAACGCGGGCTCACATGGCCGCCGCGACGCCGAACTCGTTGTGAACTGCTGTACGTTTCCTGGCTAACCTGTTCCCTTCATGACAGCGGGCAGGCTGTGGCAGAGATCGCGGGGGACGACGTGCGTTGCCGGGCACGACATCCAGGTATGTCCTATTCTCCTAATTTGCAGTCAACGACGCTGACTGCGCCTGTGTTCGATACTTATCCCCAAAGATGATGGCCCGGTGCTCGCCTGTCTGAAAATAGGTAAGCTCGGTGAAATCTAAGACAGATGAGACGGCGAACGCACCTGCTTTGCGCATGCAGCACCGGCGGATAATGCAGCGCGCTGAGCGCTCGCTGAAACAGATGCAGKYTCAGCAAGGACACAGCAGAGCGCAGAACGCACCGGTACCCAAGTTTGCTGACTTCTGGCGCACCAGGAACACTGTAAGACGGTGCTAAAGCCACACCCACTCCCCACTCTGTGTGCGGTACGACGCGCGTGTCAGGTACGCCGAGCCCTAAATAGCCGCGATGACTACACTTAACTGACCCGCGAATGGCGCAGTGCCGCCGTGTGGAGGATACCCGCCTAGCAAATCGGGGTACGTCATCCCCGGGCGTCGTCCACTTGTATTCACTGACCCAGAAGCAGATGCGTCTACGAGCTCATACGCCGACGACATGGCGGGGAATCGAGCGTGTAGAAATGACATGCACGGCTGTCGAGTTTTGTCATCGAGGGGCCTGCTGCGCAGATAAAGAATAACGTACTGGTAAAACTGAATATCTGCCTTCAACGCGGCGTATCTGACTCCGCCTTGTCATCCGATGCAGCAGAGAGCGCCGTCTGACCACCATACCACACGACACTGGCGGTGTCTTGCATTGATGTATGTGGTGCCTCGATTTTCCTGATATCTGCTTGCTGAACTATACAGCCCAGGCTCGTCGTGCATGGCATATAGGATCGTCATGGCCCGTGCATGCCGCTTGTGAGGTCATGCGATGGGAAGCGAGGGGCGGCGGGGTCACATAGGCGCTGATTTCTAGGCGAATAGGCGCACAGACGGCTGTCAAACGGCTACCGCAAGCGCATGAGATTGTGGTTAAGGCTATGACACGAACGAAAAGACGTGGGACGCACCGCTGATCGCGCCGTCCCCACTGCGTRCTCGGGCCCAAATTGTCTGTCTGCGCCGCCGTAGGAGCCGAACATGAMGCTACGGAGGGGTTAGTGGGGGCGTAGACGAGTGGATGGGTGATGCACCAAACTGTCAGGGTGACACATCTCACAGTGCCTGCTTGCCACAAAGCTATGGATGAGTTAGATGACGGCGGCCATGAGCAAACATGTGACACACCGAGTTTGTACACCGTAAATTTACCGGGGGTACTTGACCCTCGCATAGAACGGCGTYGCTATGGCGGACGTGCACCCGCCGTCGTCGTCGCATCTGATGGTGTTTCCAGTAGGGCTACGAAGTGCCGGCGGCCCAGCGTAGGGTGGCRGCCCACGACGGTGCCGAAGGCGACCTCACCCGGGGTTGTGCACGACAGCTCAAAGGGGAGCGGAATGTCCTGCTGCTGCAAGGGCTTGCTGTGATGAACATCCGGACGGCGGAAGTGTGCTTCAAGATCGCCGGYAGCGGAGGGAGAATGGGAGGAGCGGCGCGGTAGGAGAGAGGGAGGAGCGGCGCGGTAGGAGAGAGGGTAGGGTGTCTCAGATGGACCAAGGGGAGGACAGAGGCTAGTTTCCGAGGGAGGGAGGCGGGACGGTTGACCTTGGAAATATCGGGGAGAGTTGGAGATACAGCGTGGAAACAGTAAGCGGCGGGAGACTCATCTTGAGCTTGAGCTTGAACACGGCAAAAAGAGAGCGGAGGACAACGTGAAGGAGTACATGCACTACGTTACGACATACCTGGTAGCCATTCAATGTTGATTATTGAATATTAAATGCTGCATGTACCCGGGCCATGCGTTCGCAAAAGAGACCCGTAACAAGGAAGAGGGACCGAGCAAGCTAGATAGCCTACAGAGTCAGCATTTACAGTACATGGCAGTTTCACGCCGGGCAGGTTAAATGAGACGCACTTTCTACAATTCTGAGCATGGCTCACGCGGTACGACGTACTGGCATGTGCTTCATCGCTAGGACCTCTCCCAAGGAGGCCCAACATAGTATCTGCCGTCTATAGACAGACACATGCGAGAAGAAACCAACAACGTGCTGGCAAGTTTAAGCAGGCGGTTTTATAGAGTTTGAAGTTTTCCACGATCACGCGATGACAACGAGCCATCGTTGGCCTGTTAAATAAAGTATGGCGAGACAAGCACAAATTACTGAGCTAGTGTAGGTCCTTAATGATAGCTGCCCTTACCTTTTCGAGTGACCGNGTTGGCCTGTTAAATAAAGTATGGCGAGACAAGCACAAATTACTGAGCTAGTGTAGGTCCTTAATGATAGCTGCCCTTACCTTTTCGAGTGACCGAGGTCTGCCAGACGGGCGCTTAATTTTTACATGCTTTGTATCAAGTAAAATACAATCAGATCTTACTGAAACTAGACCTGCCCGTGTAAACTGAGGGATACAAATTCAACTAATACATGGTTACAGTGCACCAGAGGAGCAAAAAATCAGACTTTATTCTACCAGATGTCGCGCTCATCTGCATCTTCYCCCTCTTCTTCGTCAGAAAATATTGCTTCTATAACTTCAAAATCTTTGTCGTTTTCTTCATTGTCTATTTTGTCTAATCGACGAATGAATTCTGTATCTATTTTAACAATTGTTATCCAACAAGCGTTAATTCTGATATCCACCGTTGATGATTGATGATTTCTCTTCCTCAGATCTACAATTAACCAGCGCCATGCAAGGTATAGCGCTCTCTGCGCCGGGGAGGCTCTACAGACCATCCTCTACATTTTACGCGCAAATCTCACAGCGCGCTGCCCCGCAGTTCCAGATCCCACTTCACATCCACCGCCGCTCCACCAGTTACCAATAATAATACTAATAGCAACTTCCATGATTAATGATTTTTATCGAGAATAGACGTCACGGCTATGGACATACATAGGCATTCATTGAAAATTAGGCATGCAATATCCTTCGCTCCACTAGTAGCAGCGCGCTGCGCCGCACAGTCCTATCCAGTCCCATCAAGAGTGCGTATAGCACTATGCAGAGTGTATATAGCATGAGTGCATGCCCTGCGCCTGCTTCAGATTTTGAACGTGTCTGTAGGTATGTATAAGTAGGGCGCGCCGGGCTAAAATGCTGCGTGTTCATAATCTTTCAGGATGGGATATCGTATGATACGATGTGCGGATGATCAGGACATCGCGCCTTCCTTCACCGACACCCATCGCCCACGCCGAAGCGCCTCATGCCTCCCTCCTGCAGGCTCCCCCCCGCGCCAGCGTAATTTAGTGCGCCCTCTGACTCCCTCCCTCGCTCCTGTTCTCTCATGTTCGCATATACCGCTGCGCTGCCTCCCTCCCGGAGGTGCGACTGGTGGGGTGTGCTTTGATAGGTATGGCCTCCCCTCAATTGCGTAACTTGGCGTAGTTTTGATGGTGTGCAGTACTTTAGTCACCGAAAGCGACGCTGGCTTCCCCCCTCACGCCATAGTACAAACCGCGTACGCGCAAACACTGCGATCACCTGCGTCGTGCTACGCCCACGGCCTTTGCCGCGTTCTACCCCGWCATCTGTTGTCATTTATTTSGATTCGGTCCCAGTCTCGCTTCTTCCTCCATACTGGGCCAGACTGGGCCACACATCATGATGAGCAGGGAGTCCATGCTCATGAACGCGTGACTAAATACATGCACAGCGCGAGTACGACAGCGCCACGCCGCGTACAGACCGACTCGCTGTCAGCGGACCGGCAAACTGGACGCGCCGTTCAGCTCCAACAGACACGCGACGCACACCGTCCAGCGTGATGGACAACGGAGTGGCTATGCGGCGTGTGCTTCCGCTTTCCCTCGACACTCAATGCGGGTGAGTACGTCATCTGCACTGCTGACGACACCGCGTACTTATACCCTACAGCCTCGTCGCGGGTGAAAGTGCAACAGAAGACAAGAACACGTACCTGGAGAGCGGGACTCGCTGTGCCGCGCCGAGAAACACCTCGCGTGCTGGACATCGCGGAGTGCCTGAACAACGAACGCACCAATGAATGCACGCTGCTGAAACGTCATATGTTAAAGCCGACGATGTATAGAGCTACATAAGCACAACTGGCCATCAGTACTGAATACCGGTGATGTAGGGCGGATGCTTACCTTCACGGGTTCGCGCTAGCAGGTACGTTTCGTGTTTACCTATCTTCGCAGCAGCAAACATCRAAGGCGCTCGCGCCTATAGCCGCGGGGTGCCTATGGAGCGCAGGTGAGTATGTCGTCTGGAGCAAATAACGAAGCTATGCACTTACATTCAAATGCTCAGGTGCTTCGTCGCTGAAAAAA
>KN817535.1:247984-258968 GCA_000827495.1 Hypholoma sublateritium FD-334 SS-4
GGGCAAAGGATTCCAGGTTATGTATGTAAGTTGTTGTAGGATGCGTACCGAGCGCGGTGGGGACAAAGCCTCCGTGAGACGATGACAGCAGTCGCCTAGATGGTTGATAGCACCTCTAGATCTAAGCGAGTATTCCGAGAAAATATGAGAAAAAGGGTCCAATTGAACCGGTGCGAATTTCKGTGAGAACTATCTAAGCGGCAATTCCGCATGTAACAAAATCTCAACTTAATAAACAAGTCTATTCCTGTCAAGAATGTAATTCAGAGGTAAGCACGAAATTGAAAAGATGTGGTGTGATTTAATCCTCTCCTTCTTTCCTCCCCTCCCCTCTTTTCTTTTTCTTTTTTCTTTTTCTTTTCTTTTCTCTTTTTTTCCCACAAACACCGGTATCCGGCCATTTTTTCGCCGAAGACAACCCCGAATCTGTCCCCATATCACCAAATTCTAACCACCCCGGGAAGTTAATGTTTGTTACCTTAAAACACCCGAGAAACTTCAAATACGCGACTTCAGTCCACCTGAAACTGTGAAATCAAATTTTCTTGTGTGTTTTCAGACAACCTGAAAACATCAACTCGGCAGTGTGAACATGAACCGCTGACGCACTGGCAGCCGTGCCTGATCAGCACCCAAATTCAGCGCCGATCCAGGACATCCATTCTCCCCGCGCACAGTCCCTCACAATCAATTAATCATCCTTCACTCCGTCGCTGCCATTTGCTTTTTTCCATCTGCCGCGGCTATCGTCCCGCATCCCATGTATGGTACCCAGTGCAATTCACTCTCCAACAGCGGGACTGCCACGCTCGGCATACAGACAGCTGCTCAGAGTGTCTCAGTGGATACCAGAACATGTCAGTGAAGCACCTTTATCAAGATAGTCCCTGTACTCTGCGTAAAGGTGTACTGCGGCGCCATCCTAAATGCGTAGAGACGTGCTCCAGCCGGGCTGTCTCGTGGTCATCTGTCCGAGCGCACGGCCAGCCTGTGAATCTCTTGATTTAAATTTCTGGATATTCTGTCATTAAGGCGCAGTGTGCGCGCACGGCAGTCAGAGTCGCAGCAGTGAAATATCCCACCACGCCGTCAAAATATATGTTTATCACATACTTCATTTCTGATACCCGACCTCAGGCCTCAGAAACCAATGACTAATAATAATTCCAGGAAAAATACATGTACCATACAACACCAGAGTAATATTAATGGGCAGTTCAGTTCCGCGGTGGGCAGGCAAATCGAGTGCGTTCAAGTGGAGGAAAGAAGAGATAAGAGGAGCAGAGAGGAGGGGTAAGGAGGAATGTGAAGAAAGGATAGAATGTTGGAATACAGYGTATTTCAGGATATAGCTTGGTAGACCCTTGACATACGTAGCGGGTATAAAAATAGAAACATGTTCTGTGTAACCGATCCCGAAGCAGTGCTACAGTTATTCACCGGCCAGTGACACGTGATTTGCGTAATCGGAGCATTGCACAACGCTCACTAAACGTCAGCCTATAAAATTACTTGGAGAATTTTATATAAGGTTTCATCTACATGTACATATTTTTTTTGTGTTTTTTACTCCACTGTGTATTCCATAAGAATGCTGCCAATGTGGCAAGTACAGCTCCAAGCCAAAGCCGGCCATCACCGGCCAGTGATCGGTGCCACAATTCAACGCCTTGTCGTCCTTGCCCACCCAATTCACTTTCGCAGGAGCATTGGTATACTCCTATAAGTATACCTGCATACTTTTTTTAATAAAATAAGACTTGATTATTGCTATATTTAATGCTCAGCTGAAAGACTGTACTTGAGCCACTTTTTGTGCTTTTATTCAACTTCTACTTGTTGATAATTCATTGATATTGGCTATACCTTGCCTGATTTTTGAATGGGTGAATAGTTCTTAGTTATCTATACACCAAATAAACACTGTTGTCTCAAATTTCAGTCAATGAATGACATATAGACTGTGTGAGGACTTTGCACTAATTGATTATATCTTATCTATCAAGGATAGAGCACAGTGAGGAAGAAACACTTTGAAATCTGAGGGATTAAAGTTACATAAATGTAGATATAACATATCTGATCAATAGTGTACTTTTATGCATGCAAATTACTATGTTTTCGAACTTCTAGATGGTGATATTGAGCATGCAAATATTTTACTAGTTAAATTTCGTGTTTTTTTGGCTAATAAAAAAGCTTTTGAGGTACAATGACAGAATTCTGCAACTTTTATGGTGTTTATATGTACTCTACTGCCTAAAACAAAGATTCTACAAAAAGAATCAAAGAGATTCATCAAGATTTGAGTGTATAGGAGGGAAAACCGGTCACTCGGTGATGGCCAGTCACTGGCCGGTGAATAACTGTATCTGCGATCCGCCGCTCGCACGCCTGCCTGCACGCTAATACATACTGTTCAGATGAGATACATAGTCTCGTGGAGATGTACAGTAGGTGGGTGTTATAGCCTGTTTGATGTAATTTAAACAATAGACAACAACACAAATATGATTCATGTATCTCATTCAATAATGCATTCCATTGATTTACATATCTATAATACATGATTACAAGATACACATCACTACAGTACTACCCACACTCAGAAATGGGTCTGCAAAGAGATGGGGCAGTCAGTATAGTGCTGCCGTACGCTTTTACATACCAGATAATAGAAATACACCCACTAATGGTTTCGTTCCTGCCTCTGGGATGCAAAGAACAATTATGATAGATGTCCTATATTCGGAATAGACGGTCAAAGAATTAGCTCTGGGAGGAGATTGAGATTTGTAGATGAAGAACATACTGTGGTAATCAGAGATTTCACATGGATAGAATCTTCGCTGAGCGTCGGACGGGTAAGAACTGGCCAACCTACACTCTGTTCAAAGGCAAAAACTAACTACAGAATGCCTACATCGAACGTTAAATACTGCAGCTACAAGTAAATACAAATACATAAACATAACGTCTCTTAGGCCTTCGAGCACGAAGGCCTCCGGGAGACAATAAAGACTGTTATTCAAGCCTCCGGCTCGGCCGGAGCCTTAGCCGACTTTCCCGCGCTGCGGGTCTTGCTTGCGCTTGCTGCTGGTGCGATCGCGATCTTTACACATACGTACCTGACTTCTACATGCACCCACATCACCTCCTCTTTCGATTCTGCAATGCCAGGCGAAATAGAATGCTGGAAATAAGTAGTTAGGCTCCGAGCCAGACTAGTGTAGCCGAGGGAAGTCGGAGTCTAGCGCGTGGCAGCGGATGCAGTGTACCACGGAGGACTCGATGGGCACGGCAGAGTGCGTCGAACAAGGGGGTACCGGGATTACAATCCCGGGCATGGGGTTGGGAGGGTGGGTCGGCTGTCAGGCCGCTAATTTTTTTCTGATATGCACTTAATATTTTGTAAAATATGCCTATTTTGGCTCATTTTAATGGTCATTTGGGTTCTCCTCATGATTGTAAACTATGTTTGGGGTCTCTAATACCAGTACATAGCCTATAAACGGCCCAAGGGACCACTAAATGTTGCCCAGCTTGATATAGGAGGGTCATGTGATCTGTGTCATGCTTCAAATATCAGACGCGCATTGCACATTGGATGCACATCCCATCGTTGTCCCATTGAGAGTATTTCAAGAGCACCTAAATGGTACTTACCATGTACCCAAGTATTTGTAGTTAGTATTTTGTCCCTGAAATTGAATCAATTACATGGAATTTTTACTGTATACTTTGTGCTTGCGACAGAAATGCAGAGCTACACCCTGACTGTGGTGGAACTGTTCAGTGCAAAGACACGGCTTGCGTTACAAAATGGGTGCGCATGGTTGTTTAATTTTTTTTTGGATATAATATTAACTTAAAACAGTGCCATATCAAATGTGCTGGTTTGGAGATCGTGCCGGAGGGATGAACCTGTGAAACATGTATTTTGGATGGTCCTGGGTTGGTCCTGGGCATGCAGGGAGGTGCGGGGAAGCAGGCGCGGCCCGCGTGATTACAAATTGATTGTATCTACTATATTGGGAAGAATTGATCATTATGTAATAGTCACGATGGAGGGTGGGTCGCCYGCCAGGTCCTTAATTGTTTTCTCGACCTCAGGTAGAAATTAGTGTTTTCAGACCCCCTTGGCGTCGAATGACACCCATGGTGTGCATTCCACGCTAATACAAGGTTTCCGGGTTGTTTGGAGCTAGCAGATGAACGAACAGTGTTCGTAATAGCACCGTGGAGTCGCTCTGGCCGTGAAATGGTCGCGGCAGTAGTGTATAGGCGGGGCGATGCGTTCGATGGCAGAGCGATGTTGGCGGCTCGTTCTYGCTCGCTGGGCGCGTTCACTGGAACTCAGGGGTATTTTTGTGCCGAATCAATGTATATTAGTATAGTGTTACACATTCCGAGTCACAGGGCAAGTACCAGGTGCCTGTGTGGACGGGAATCAAGAGCACGCGCACGAAATTCGTGCCACTCAGCTAGAGAAAACATCCCGGACYGGGTGCTGGGCGCACCCGGGCGCAGCCAAGGAAGCACCTACTAGTGCAGCGCACCAGCCGAGCATCTAGCATGGGAAGGGTAAGCCCTGCACCCGTATAAAGAGGAGGGTGGGTGCTCACCATTTGACATTCTCCCATGAGTCCCATCCCTCCTTTCCTGCCAGTTCTCTGCACAGAGCCTCCTGCTTTCCAGCTCCTCCAGATACTCGAGTCAAGTACGTCGCCTGGGATTCACTGTGCTCGCTGACGAGCTCTTTGGTTTGCAGGTTCTGGTGAGGTATGTTGACGACCATGTCGTTCTTCAAGGTACGTCCGCAGCCTGTGTCATGCGACGCGCAGTGGCATCTCGGACGACAGACACATTGCCCGCGCTCTGGATACACGCCCAGCGCGCCACCGGCACTGACATCGCATTAGACAGCACGGCGCGTCGGTGTGGATGGAACGTATTACGCAAGTATGCATGCAGAAATAACATGAAAACCGAGCGAGAGCTAATCTAACCCAGGCCRCATGGAACAAAGGCCACGCGGGCTGTGTTGGGCATTAGTGGAATGCAGAGTTAATGTAGCGGTCGCTACGCTATGTGATTTTGAGCATCCGCTACAACTGAGTTTAGCGCTACAACTCCGACAGCTAAAATACCTCGCTGCGCTGAGAGGCTGCTACGCGACACTCCGCGTGACAGGTCATAGCTGAGCTCAAAATGTGTGATGGCACGGTGAGGTGCCGTGTGATTGCCGCGTGGTCCGTTGATCTCCGGCTGATCAGCTCGCCAAAGATAACAGGCGATGCTTGCCATAATCCTGCACTCTCCCCTTGTTGTCCTTCATCACATACCAATGCCACTGCTCAGCGAAAGACATGCAGAATATCATAGAGGCTCAGGCATCTGCCAGTGTGCATAACACAGACAGTTCTGGATCTAATTGGGACACAGTAACACTTCCAGCGGTTGGGAAATAGACGAGGAAGGGAGTGGGGTTCCTGACCAGATTATTCAAGCTTGTCACAAACTGTACTGTACGAGAACTTTTATATTGAAGATCGATGTAAAATTCCCAAAACCTGTGAAAATCTTGATCTTCTCCTCACCTGCAGTCCCAGGGCCGCGTTTCTTTGCCGCCGGTTTGGAATTTTCTTTCCCCGGGGCAGCTGTGACAGGCCGCGTTTCTTTGCCGCCGGTTTGGAATTTTCTTTCCCCGGGGCAGCTGTGACAGCATCGGATGATGGCTTTGGAGAAGTGCCCTTTGCACTCTTTGCAGCTTGTTTTTCTTTGGCAGCAGCTAACTGCTTCTCCAGAGCCTCAAGCTGAGTATGAAGAGCCTCAAGCTGAGTATGAAGATAAGGGAGGCGCTCAGACATTGTGTAGTGTATATAGCAGTGTACACGGCTCACTTTGGAATGCATGCAGCAAGGAAATTCATTCTCCGACCTAAAACAGCCACAGACCTCGATAGACTCACTGAGCCAAGACGCTACAAAACTCGTCCTGAGGCACGAAATTGTGTCCATCTTGTAGCGTGAGAATCATGACAAAATTCCATAGCGACCGCTACATCAATCTGCTATTGTTTGAACCAAATATATGGTTTGCAAAATAGAAATTCACCTTTGACTGTATTCTCATATAACATGGGGCAAACCATTTTTCTAGTAGAATCAAACATAGGCAAACAATATGTATTATGTGCACTTGCATGGTGGCAGAAATGCAGACAGGAATTGGGGGTGATGCAGAGCTTCAAATGAAGTGAGAATTGGCAGAAAATTTGATGTAGCCAAGAAGATATGATGTGTCCAATATCACGTGATTACATCGCAGTTTGTCCCTGCTGCAGACATTCCAAGTTGCGCAGACTGTGAAGTGCATAGCATGAGAGTAGGTGATGTGATGATGGTTATCAGAGTTGGAAAAATTTTAATAATTCCAATTGCAAATTATCACGTGATTAAATCTGGATATTTAATGCCCCTACAGGCCGCCATGAATTCTTTTTATATAACAAAGAAGTGGTGATTGCGGCAGCCCCAAGCGTGGGAAACACAAATTTCAACTGGATCCCAGCTCCCCTTTGCGGGCCCCCTCCCCTGGCCGAAAATCAGCCGAATCCGGCGCCCCCAAGGTAATGAGCCCTCCGTTACCCAGAGCATTGCTTGTAGGCCTTTGCCAGCTCCGCCAGTACGGCAAAGTTCGCTTCTCGATTGGCATGACTGCGACGCCAATTTTGAACAACCCGAGGGTGAGTCTCGCGTCCAAACGCCTAGCCGAACGGCACTCAGCCTTGCTAATGTTTTGCATAGGACATTCACAATATCGGACGCATGCTTGGAATTGCTGGCCTTTGCGGCGAGGAAGGCAAAGAGCTTGAGCGCAAGCACAATCGGGAGTTCGCGCAAGCGAACAAGTTGACCACCCCTGCTCAGAAGAGCAACCGCTTGGACAAGTTCCAGGAAGGCCTCCGGACGGGAAACGCGGAACTGGAGCCGAATCTCGCCGCCGCACGCCGATATCAATCCGTGCGTGAAATCAAGAAATTCTTCGCGGGYCACCTCATTCGACGCACAATCACGTCCAAACTTGTGAACGACCAGCCCATCAGCGTTTTGCCGACGAAGCACATCCATAGTCTGGCAATCAAGCTATCGGATGCGGAACTGMAGCTCGTCAACGAGGCTCTCACTGCGTCCAGCGAGGAGTCGAAGAAGAAAAAACGCAACTTCGACTTCAGTCTCCACGTAAGCCACCTCCAGTCTCGCGGGCACCATTGATGCCCACACTAACGCGCYCGGCAGGACTTCTTGTCAAAAACGCGAATGACYGTCGCMAACCCGTACTGGGCCGATGTCCCCGGTAAAGCGAAAAAGCGCGARAAGCAGGTGCCTCGCACCTACGCGTCCAAGGACGATTACGACCAATGCATGACCGACGCGCCGGCTACGAAGCTGAAAACCCTCATCGACGTGCTGGAGTACCATTTGTCAGACGACAACGTGCCCGCCGTCACCGTTGACACCGACACACACGAACTSGTTTACGGGGCGCGACCCGCCGGTAGCGAGCCTGCGCGCACTAGGAAGATTCTGGTGTTCATCGCCTGGACGATGATGACCCCTGCATTCGAAACGGCAAGTTTCAGAAATCATGKTAGCGACGATATATGAKCTAATTTAACATATTTTATAGGCGTGCAAAGCAAATGGAATCAAAGCGGTGATGCTCACAGGGCAAGTGGCGGCRACGAAGCGCGACCGCCTCATTCACGACTTCACTCATTCGGTGGACCCCGATTGCCGCGTCATGTTCATGTCACAGGTCGGCATGTCTGGACTGAATCTCACGGARTGTTCCATCCTCATCCACTACGACTCTTTGTGGTCGGGCGTGGAGCAGACCCAGATCGACGGCCGGATTTGGCGGTACGGGCAGACTCGGGAGGTGGATATCTACCACCTTGTGGCGGTCGATACCGCCGACATGTATATGATGTCGACATCCGCGGAGAAGAGCAATCTTCTCAACCACTTTGCAGATCCCGCCCGTTCCGAAGGTAGGGCGCAATAATCCAGGTGTACACTCGCTACGACATCGCTGACATTGATCCCTGTAGCGTTCGAGACTTTGCTCAAGCGCAGCGATGCGGCGATTGAAGACGACGACGACGACGACGACGACGAGCGCGACGACGACATTGAAAGTGAGGACAGTGAGGAAGCTGGGCCGTCTTCGCGCGCCCACTGTGAATATTAGCTAATGTAATATGCAATTAGATGAACGCCTCACGATTTCCCGTTTGGTCTTCACTCGCACGCGACTATTTAGCCATCATGGCCTCATCCGTGTCAAGCGAGCGCGCATTCTCCTCTGCGGGAATTACTATTAGTAAGCGCCGAAATCGATTGAAGGGGGACATCGTCGAGGCATTACAATTCCTCAAGTGCCTAGTACGTAAGGATTTGGTGTATCGGGAGCCTGCACCATCTTCACTGCTCGAAATTCAGCTCGAGCGTGATGACAGAGAAGAGGAGGAGCCAGACGGCGCTGACACTGATGCTAATAGCTGGGATAAGTGTGTCATTGATCTAGGTGATGACTCCACGGACGATGATAGTGGTATTTATATGTAATTTATACCTCAAATTTGTTCAATGTGCGCTTAATAGTTTATATCTATATGTCTGTGCATTCTACGTACAAAGCCCAGGCTTAGGCCTGAGCCTGTCCAAGCCCGGCCCTCCTAAGGGCTTCAGGCCCGGCTTTGAATCTTGGTAGGCCTAAGCCCAGGCTTTGAAGCCCAAGCCGGGGCTTTCAGGCCAAGCCTGAGCCCGCACATCACTACCACGCACATCGCGTATTCACACCCAGCGCGCTGGCGTCTCCCTGCGCGCTCCGCCCATGTTCACATTCCTTCTACATCCCCGCTCCGCCGTGCATCGCCTGTCCAGCCGCGTTCTTCTAGACCCGCCCCGCGTCCCATGTGCAACTCCCACAACGAACGCTGTCGTCGCCGTCTCCCCATGTTAAGGCTATCGCTCCCCTATCCCTCTCCGCTGCACCGCGCGGTCTGCGCGTCGTCACGTGCCTCCCCCTCGGGTGGTCTGTCTCCCATCCGCACGCCGCTACGACGAATCGTCTGCGCGCAGCGGATCCCCTGTGTATGCTTCCCGCCGCTGTCTCCGCGCCCCGATCCCATCGTCTAGGCGGTACATACCTGAGCGTGCGCCACCGTGGATATGTCCCGCCTGATCGGTTTCGTACGATTGGGGTACGGAAACTTAAGCTAACGTACACCCCTCCGCCCATGCACGCGTCGCTACGCGCGTGTCTCGACTGCAGCGCACTCGGCTCGGCTCCGCGCAGCGTGTATCTCGCCCTGAAGCTTGCGTATATTTGTCCCGTCGCTGTCTTTGCGCCCGGGGCCCAGCGTCTAGGCGGTACATACCAGAGCGCGCGTCGCCGTGGGTATGTCCCGCCTAATCGAACCTGAGGCGCCCGGGCAGCGGAAGGCGCAGGCGCCTTACATCCCTCGTCAGAACATCAACCTGCTCTGCTGGTGTGCTCGCTCCCGCTACATCCGCGATCCGCTGCCCATCGCTGCCTGCGCGCTCCCGGACGACGATCTTCCAGATAGGAAGTGTCTCTACACCCCGCTGAGACATTCCCTACCTGGTATCCGAGACTTCGATTTCGAGCGGTAGCGCGCACGCGCATCCGCACAGCGCATCTCCCATATCCGCTGCCCACTTCCCCGCCGAGCGGCCTGCCCCCCGCGTCCGCTACACGAACGCGAACAGCTGCCTATCATACAGGCCACCGTTCCGGCGTGCGCCGCGATGCGTGGTCCGTGTTGTGGGCATTTGCATTAGCTTTCGTGCAACGGTCGTGGGGCGCGGTGTATCTGCGTCCCCTTTCCCCTCGAGCTCCCTTTCGTCCCGATTCGCGCCGCTGTCGCCCGTCTGTTTCAATGAGGTACATGACAAATCGCCACGTGAATTCTCCCTGCAGAAAGAAACGCACGGCTGAGCGCATCGCGTTGGTTGTATTGATCGCAGTCACATATATTCACCGTCTACTCTATTCTCATGCAGTATTCGAGGAAGAATGTCTGACTTTCCCGAGCCGGCTCCTCCCACGGGAGCCGCTTCCCGCCCCGCGTCCTTTTCCCGCGTGTCTTTGAGGATGAACGATGACATCGATGAGCTGACGGGCAGCGACGTCTGCAGGGACCGACAGTATTTCCCTCCATCGCAGCCGCAAGCGCGCCGGTCGACGGTCATGTCCATCTCCATGCTTTCTCAAGCTGTAAATGTATATCATTATCAACCGTGAGCTGCAGCAGTTATGAGCGATAGAATCCACACACCCATGTCCGTGTCTACGCCCCCAAGCGCGATCGAGAAGGATACTGGTGAGATTAGCAAATTAGAGTGGCAGCGGAGAAGTGTTGCTTACACCGAGCCACGCGTTCGCGACGTGGATAATCCGCGCGATCAAGTTCAGTGCAACCTTGCTCGCGCCGTACGACGTGCACACCGCGGGCGCATGAGTAGCATGCTCGCGGCGTCCGAGTCGATGAGCATGCTGACATTACGAGTGTGAAGAGTAGGGGCGATACGGGAAGAAAACAGGCTAATACAGTACACCGCGCGACGCGCTGGACGTAGGTGCTAGCGCGGAGACGCGCGGAGAGGAGTGCGTAGCGGGCGTGGCGGATGCGTGGGGGCCGGCGATATAGCATGATGGCGCGCATAGATCGACAGGCGAACAGGACGAGTCGCGCTGTTCAGCGCTCGCAGGGGCCTGCGGTAAAACACAATAAGCAGTAGACAGGTGGGAGGGGAGGGGTATAAGGACTCCGGGGACTCACTATCGCGGTCATGTTATGGGAGAGTGGAGACAGGGGGGTTACAAAAGTGATTGCAAATGCGCGCCTGCGACTTGGGTGGGGAGCAGGAGACAGCGGATAGAAAATGGCGAG
>KN817535.1:265015-292868 GCA_000827495.1 Hypholoma sublateritium FD-334 SS-4
CGTGCTCATTCAGACAAACGACTTGAAGGATGTGATCTGGCCGACCTACTACTACTACATGCCGCGCACCTTTCCATATTCTGAATCAATCCCATTATTATTATGTACATTACTTCACTCTTTCACTTCGACTTCGTGTTATGTCATTTCTATACAGTTCTACCTATTACCTTTGCGCTGCGCATGAGGTATCTCTGATTAACCCAAATCCTATAGCGTAAATGCGCAATGTCACAAACACTTCATAAAAATTCCTCTACATAGCCACACGAACATTCGAAATGTGCAATATCATAGCCAACACATTTTTCTACTCATTCCACGGACCCTCAGCAGCCAGCGCAGCAGGGCGCCACCAAGCGAATTGCGTAGGTGTAGGCTGCTGCTGGCGCGGGCACGCGCGTCCCATCTCTCCGGCATAGCCATTGTAACCTGGGTGAGTGACAGCGCGGATTAAATGAAAATATAGGCTCAGAACGCCGGGCGCGGGCGTGCGGTGGAAATCACAATCTGGGAGGTGGGGATCGTGGACTGAAAGAGCAAGGGCACAATCGGACTGAATTTAGGCTCACCTAATCTAGCGCGATACAGGTATGAGAGGTGAAACGCATCTACCAGACAGTGCTAATCACAGCACACGCAGCGTCGTATCCGACAAGCGCCGTGTCAGCCAGGAATAGAAAAAACTCCACCGATTGCCCTCACTGCGCGCGCTCAGCACAGCGCAGCCCAGCATGCACAAATTTATATTCCATGACGCAGCGTGCGGACGGCACAGCAGGGTGGCGTCACGGGATAGTCTACAATCCAGTCTGCGCTGCTGCTCGGCGCACAGATGAAATAGGAGCAATCGGGAGTGTTTGCGGGGACGGGACGTCGCGGGGCAGCCGCACATCGACAATGGAGCTGTACCGCACACCGGCGGCACCAACAGGCAATAGAGACCGACGCAGCGGCCATGGTGCACAGAGCGACCGCTGCGCTGGGATGTTTGTTATCGGAATCGCAGCGGCGCGGATCACTTCCCCAAGTGTCGGCGTCCCAAAGGGAATTTAGAACAGGGAATGGAGGGGGCACATCGACAAATAAGGGTCCTGAATCTCGGTAACTCACAGCGTGAATGCAAATTCTATACTGTAAAAATACAATAGATGAATCAGTAGTCGACTGTGTCAGACGTCTGTGAAAGTGGGGAGAAACGCGATGAAGTCGACAAGGTCGACATGAATACGAGGCGCACATGGCTATACACGCCAGTACATGGCCAGCGATGAAGCATCCTGACCCCCGTCCCCCACTGCGCGAAAAGCGCGTCCGCTAGTCCGGGGAGGAGACCTGCTTGGATTGTGTGCTGGCGTGCGCACGGTGCAGGAGTATCTGAAGAGATGCCTATCGAACTATAGCCATGATAGTCTCCGATCCGTTCAAGGCGGCGAGAAGAGTGAAGATAACAGACGAATCCCCAAAAGCATGCGCATGCGCAGGTACGTGGACGGGGATATAGTATAATCGTAGACGCACCGTTGAAATTAGCGTCTGCCAGAAACATCGTGTGAGGGGCGATCGCGCAGCTGGAGGTCGGCGTACAGACAAGTAACAGATAGGAAGAAAAGTTGTGTAAATCGCACTACGCGATCGGCGGAAGCGCTGCAGAGGTGCGGTTGGAATTGCAAGACGCTGGAGGTATCGAAGTATATCAGGCTGAGAATCGGCGATATCGAATGAGAATACATGCCTGGGTGACGGTGGGGGGCCGTGCCGCAGAGATTGAGATCAGCGACGAGCCATGTGCATGAGGGTCGGCCGGCATGTGGGAAGCAGAAAGAGGAAGGGCGGGAGCATGATATCTGGAAGAGAAAAGCGCGATCGTTCTCTGATGAAGCAAATAAGTGCGCACCTCGTCATCCAAGAACTGTGCCTTCCATCGTAGGTGATGTCGGATGACGTGGCGCAGAAGAAGGACACCAAGATCGTGGGCAGCGAGAGTGAGAGTTAAAAAAGCAGCGCATTCCAAGGAGGAACGACACGTCATCCCGTACAGTGAATATATAGACGGTCGATGGGAGTAAGTAGCTGCGGGCGGGCGGGACCGCGACGGCACCATACATTAAGCTGGAACAATCCGAATTATCCGCCAGGAAAAGCCACGGAACGGCGCAGACCTAGTGGGTAATACATGCTCAGCAGCATGTATGGCGCCGGCAGGCTGCACCCTATGCCCTCAGGCTGCTGGTGAGAGCGGAATGGACTCCTCGCGTCGAGACTCGATGACGATACATCTTGGTGGCCAGCTCACGGTCGCGTGACCGGGCCGAGCCGGGCTTAGTCGAAAACGCGAAACGCGTCCACAGGCGTCCACGCGCTGGCGGCGATGTCTAGTCGTGCCGCGCCCAGCTGATGCAGAATATTTTAGAGTATATCATGCGCTGAAGATTGCGCACTTGCCTTTTCAAAAATATGCTAGCTGTCACGCACGCTGCGCCATGACAACATGATGTATGTAAAATTATTAACGCTAGCGGGAATATGAGGCAGCCATATTCCTATGCTCACCGGGTGCCTGTTGGCTGTGGTCAGGGATACGTGGTAAGTGGTTAATAATATTGAAAACATGCCATTCGGTTCTCGCGCCGAGTCAGACGGCTGCGCAGATATTCAGATACTCCTTGAACCAGAGAACTGGTTAAAATATAAGTGTGGCCCGAAACGAAAGATTATGTTGCTATACACGCAGGACTTCGAACCCAATCAGCTCATAACTGTATGACCTCCGGAATCCATGACACGAGAAGCGTATCAGTTTGCGCGAGGGTTAAATGAGCCAGCGATTCTGTGTTGGCGCGCATGCAGCGCCGCACGAAAATAGAATGGGGAAATAGACTTTGGCAGTGAAGAGCGGCGCGACGTGGGGCGTGTACGATGACACGCTCACGTCGACGCGAAAGTAGCGTACACGTCGCAGCGTTCAGAACGGCTGGCACAAAAAACTACCCTGTGCCGGCGGAGATTCCGGAGGCTTATGTATCCCGCCGCCCCACAGGGCGCAAAGCATGTTGATGCGCCGCTGCGACAAGCGTGAAATAAGGCATTGCGCCACCTCGCGCCGGCTAGAGGAATAAGCGCGGATGCAGCGTGAACTTGGAGAGAATTGAGGAAAGGATTTACGTCGCCCGGCGGGAGCGTGAATTCGCGGGCTCATGGGCTACGGAGAACGACACGGAGAAGTGCGGGACGCACCGATGATGGCAAAATCTCCCTACATGAAAGCGCGTTGCGGTCCGCGCGATTGTGGGCGACGGGCAGAATTGATGTCCGCTGGGTTCCGCAGGGATGGGTGATGATAATAAGCGGGAAGGTCTCGCGGTACGGACAGACTTCTGTTAACACTCTAGAGATATGTCGTGGAGGAAAGGGGAAGGGGACTATGAGAGTGGGTGGGAATAGAGATTGGTAGCGTCAAGAAAGGTGACCGTACCTCAGGGGGAGATGTGCTGGCAGCTGCGCAGCCCACGGTACAGCAGGAAAGGACATCATAGAGAAAGAGAGAGGATGACGTAGCGTCTGAAAATATCACTCAATGTATGATCGAGCAACAGAACACGCACCTAGTTACTTCAGAAATGAGCTTTCCGTGCACGGACAGAGGATGGGAACCATGCGATGACGTGGCGAAGATCACAATTACATTCAGAAGAAGAGCCAGCAGGATGAGCGATGGTGCGGCAGATGACTGCGATACGTCTCGGGAAGTGGACACTGGACGGGGGGCGGGACTGCGCAAGGGACGGCATGTCGCCCTGATGGCACTGCACAATCGAACGGGCAAATATCCGCGAGGCGCACGCGCAGGGCACGGAAACTACAGAGAGCATACTTATGAGACACTCGAAGCGTATGGTACTATCGGGATGCATGGCGAGGAAACAACGAGGAAAGGCTCTGTGACATCCGATATCGATGGCAAATCAATGGCCTAGAGACCTTGTCTGGATCGGCACATCCCGATAGCAGCCCACGGTCGCGTGACCGCGCCGAGCGCTCCGCACACATACGCTTAGAAGGCACGAAGCGCCCCTGTGGCATTTGACCGGGACGTCTGATATCTGACTGCACACGCCGTAGGAGGATTCAGATCCAGAGGTACGTCCTGAAGCCATGCAAGATCAACAGGAAAATCAGGCGGCGTCGGGCAGCACAACTCGAACTCTACCTTCTGGACCAATGGCCGGGAGAACCAGAACACGGAATCGGCTGTCCATCCCGGGTGCGTTTTCATCATCCCAGGATTACTCACATACCACATAGCCCTTCTAAATTGCCTCTCTTGACTATCGCAGCACCCATGTTCCCCCATATTCTATCCTCAGACGCCGGCGGCGCCAGTTCCGGACCTCCCACCATTCATCACGCGTATGCCCAGCGCATTCCTGTGCCACGTATTCGACGGACGTGGCCTGAGGTGGACTGGTAGGATACGGCGTTGCAAGAGGGAGCATGATCCAGAGAATTTTGGTCGCACAAGCATGTGCGTACGGACTGTTCCAGTATCTGTGTATCTTATTATATTACTTGTATTCTTTTCGAAGCGGTTTGATATGATATTCCGTTTTAAGTATATCTTGTAATTACCGTTTATATTTTATGTGCTTTGTTGTTATGGATGCGCAACAACGTGTAGATGATATGCCTGAGGGATAGTCCCAACACAGCGATCCTGCTCTCCCCACAGCGCGCTCAGCCCAGCGTAGATACCAATGGTACTTGTGGTCCCTTGACGTGGCACGCATACAAAGCAGCCTGCCGGCGTCGCGGGAGAGTACAGTCATAAAGTCTGCGCTGGTGCGCGCCGCGCCGCAGTATAGAGAAGAGATATTGTGGGAGGATGGGTGTAGGGGCGAAGAGAAGGTGATCACGAACAGAGATGAAGTGTAGCCAACTGCATCAAACTAACGAAAACCGCAGCGTGAATTACGCGTGGAGCATTGAGTCCGTTTGGGGAGTCTTTTGTTCTCGAGTTACAGCCGTGCGGCCGTGGAAAGCGCCAGGCTCACGTAACGAACGTAGGATAGGGAACCTATGAAATATATAGACGCACCGCAGAGGCAAGAGTCCTCATCTGTGCGTGTACTTGGGCTGAAAATGACGCATCTCTTGTAAGAATCACTTGAATATAATGTGCTGAGTGAAGATTAGTAGATAGCGGATGAAGATGTCAGCTAGGGCGAAAGACGTACCACAATCCACACCGAAGAGCCATATCATATGTATATCAATTAACTCAACAGAGGAAAGTGAATGCAGTTGAGGAAAAGGGGTGCGCAATATGGCATAGTATCTGTGCATGGAGACGAAACCGCATATATCATAACTACAATAATCCCCGCGCGCGTGCCTCATTAATGGACAGAGGCGGCCGCACGGGGGTGGTATATCCACAGGGCCCCGTCTCGACGCAGTAGATGTGTGCTTGATGGGCAGGCACGGCGGAAGCGTAGGATTCGGCTTTGCGCTTTTCCAGAGTCAATCATTAAGATTCCAGAGCGCAAGAGGGATTAAGAGCGTTCAGTAGACGCAGTCTGTGTCAGCCTGCCGCGGAAGCCCTAGGCGGGGAGTTCGTCATACACATCCCTCTCACTCGCAGCGCGTCAATGTGGTCTCACGGATGCTTTGCGGTAGGGTGTCTCGCACGGATCCGCGGCAGGGACAAATGATTGCATAGCACACACGGCAGAAATAACGAGAATGCAGAGTGAACGGTGGTCGTTGCGAGCCTGAAATAGTTGAGATGTCGAGATGGTGGTAAATACCCAGGTCACAAAATCGACGGCGGCACATAAGTCTGAGAGGCAAATGTGGGTAAGATTCTGAAGATCCTCGAGACGCGCATTCGGAGATAAGAATATCACCGTTTACAGTTGCAAGGGGCCATCCCGTTTCTGCGCCGCTGTATCCGTGAGCTGAACACAGGTCCAAGTTTAAGCACATATGTCCAACGCACACTGCACCAGAGGCGGAACAGGTGAGCGGGAGTGCTGAAGGTATATGGATCTCCTGCAGCTCAGTGGATAACACGGCACGCAGGGACAGTACAACACAGCCCCAGGTGGCATACGAGGACGCCGATGATACTGAGGGCGTCCTGGGTCATCCATCTTGTAGAGAGAATGAACAGTCGTCCACGGTTCGGGTAGCAGGACAGTGGACGATATATGGAAAAATGCATATCGATAACATCGATAACGGCTTCGCTCTCAGGCCATCGCATCCGGGTCGCACACCCACGCATATTGTCTGGACAGTATCCACGACACGTGTGTTGATTCAGACTTTTCTTCACGTCGTGCTCCGTGTCTGTGTACATTGGTACAATGTTCATAGCAAATTTAGGACTTCAGCATTGTCATATTTTGTAATCTGAAACTAGTATGCGGAAGGGTATTTGGAGGAAGTAAATTATATTTCGTATAATTATACCTCGCTGACACAAATATCTACTCGACCAGGATAAACCATTTATGAAAGATTTTGAATAGCGATGCTCATAATGATCTATGAAATTTAGTATAACATAAATTACTTTTATCAAGCTCTCCAACACTGTAATTTATCAATCCACGCCATCCATTGACTACCCCATGATAAATCCACCCTCCTTAGCACACCGAATATATATCAACCAAGGCATGCCGGAAGATACCTTCCCGGTCAATCACGTTCAATCTGCGCCGCCGAAACATCCAGTAGTACGCTGTGGTGGTCTGTGCGGTGGATTGAAGCCCATGTACAGGGTGCCAACCGGCGTCAAGAGCTCAACCGGAAGCTCACATCCCGGACTGCTACCAGAATACCCAACTGGAGTATATGTACATGTCAGCAAGATATTCTGTAAATAGAAATAATTGGATACAGACGGGCGGGGAATGCACGTGTAAATCTGACGGACCGGCAGAGGTGTGGACTGCTGTGGGTGTCAGTCCTTCGACCCAAGGCGAGGGCGGCAGTTGATACGCTCAGCCGCGATCCGTGCTGTTGGGATTCCTGTATTTTTGATATTGTCCTCGTTTCCGTTACGTTTTAGGAGGAGATTAAACTGACACGTGGGGTAGTGGACGGTGTCACCCGCGTCCATCCGGTATCAGTGCAGAGGCTGTGCCCCTGTCGAGGCGGCTGGGTGCATGACATGTCAGATATGGATACTGCGATGCTGAGAGAAGGACAAAATGCACCAGGTATAACCGAGCAAAGTCGCTGCGTTGGAACATTTATTGTCGTCAGTGAGTGGCAGAAATTCAATGAAGATATAAGCGTGAAGGGGGAAAGGTATAGGCTAGTCATTTTGGGCACTAGAATTAAGGAGGAATGTGTGCTATACTATTTAGATGTTGAATGTGCCCCTTATAACCAAATTTCTATCGCTCCCGGTGTATTCTGTGCGCTTCTCCGAGCTTTTCAAATGCAACAAAGACCCCGGTCCTATTTTATCCTTATGCAGATAATTACTGTGAAAGAATATATCTGACAAGGTTTGCGTTTGCGTGGGGATAAATACCATGCGATCCGACCAGAAATTTGTAGCTGGTTGTGGGCGCTTTAGGCGTGTTCTACAAAATGAAACAAAGAAGCTGTCAAATTCATTCATATTTCAAACCGTCTGTCGCAATGTATCGCATGCACTACTGATAACTATTTTAGAGCCTCACAAATGCTTCCATTGTTTTCATCTCTCCAAGAATATAAGCTGCCATTGTCCTTGTTTACCACCGAGCGCGGCACACTGAAAGAAATACCTCCGTCTCATTATCCTCGTTTGTCTTCAAGATCGCATGGTGCGGTGAGCCCATGCACCTTTTGTTTCTAATTGACATCTTGAAATTATTATGGCTAGTATCTCCGCTCCTTGGGACATTCAGATACGATCTACTCTGTAATGTACGCCGTCAGTATTTGAAGACTTAGCCCGCCACAGCGTTCCGGCACTGTTAATTTCTTTGAAAATCCATTAAAAGTAGGACGTACAAAGATGGTGACATGTTTTAGGAGGCAGGGTTATTGGTGTTCCGTCTATCACAGACATTTCCAAAGCGTTTCTGAGTAGCTCTCGAGCGTCTGAGGGGACTTGGAGGGGACAATTGATGGGCCCGGTTCCGGTTGCTGCAATATGCCGAGAGCCGGACCTCGGCAATAAGCGGAGAACTGTTCCGACCCAATGCTCCCACAGTCCCACTCCTTGCAGCTTTCTTCCACTGTCTCCCATGCTGTGATACACCAAACCACTTTGAGGAGTGACATCACGCTAGGTGCGCAACCATGAACTACGTCACTTTACCGTCGAAGATCCTGTCCACCCCTCGCGCGCCGCCTGTCGTTCGCCGTGCTTATTCTCGACCATACACCCATCACTGAATGCACACTGCTCCTCCGATCCCTCAACCCCCCCACTCCCATGCGGCTGCCGCATCGGTCCAGCTTCCACCGGCATCCCCCACTGTTCTGCTCTGTTCGGACGCGTATTGAGCGGCCGTCAGGTCTTCTGTGGTTTGGAAAAACACGGAGGCTCTCTGGACCGACGACGACCCAATACACCATATATTGCGCCTTCCACCTCTCATGCGCGTTCTTCCCGTCCCAGCTCCGCGTTCTCCCTCGATCGTGGCCTTTCTGTGATGATACCGGTAAGTTGGCCTAAAGTAAGGCCATATATGTCGACTAAGCGTAAAAACACAGGGAAGCGCATTCGTAAGGCCACAGTGGCATTATGGTGGCCCTTTCAGGTACTTAAGCTCGCCGTCGCGGTCGCTCATGCCCACTTTCAACTGGGTCCTAACGAACTTGTAGGTTTGTACTTACGCTTCATCCAACCCGATTTCGTACGCTTCAAAAACGACAGCATCACCTCCATAGCCCACGAGGATGAGATACGACATCCTCGACTTTGTAGACACTGCGCAGTGCGACCCGCCTCTCATATCGCACCCCATATGCGCGCAGAGGCAAGCTGGACTCGCGCGCGACTGGCGCGAATACCAGCACCCCCTTGGCCACGCATATTTTTACAATGCCACCCTCCGCATTCTTACCACCGAAGATCTGCGCAACCCCGAGATCCTGCAGCGCCTTCTCACCGCACACACCGCGCGCATTGCGTGCGACCCGCTTGCGGACCGTCTCCCGACCGACGCCGAGTTCGTCATCGCCGACGGCGCGGTGCGCGACGTGCACTCGCGCCTCGCGGGCGTGTCGTACCACTTCGACGACGACGCTGGGCTGAGCGACGCGCCGAAGGCGGCGTTCTGGGCGCATATGGCCGCGTTCCCGGCGCACAGCCGCCACCTGCCGCCGCATACGGAAAGCGCGTTTGTACGCGCGCTGGATGCCGCCCGCGCCCGGGCGGCGAGGGGGGTGTTGTCCGGCTTGGCTGATCAGGAGATCCACTGGATCAGCGAGCAGTATCGGGGGTTTCTGGTGCAGCGCCAGCAGGGAATGAATGTCACTGCGCTGCTTTCGTGGCTTATTGGCGTCGTCATGCCACAAATTGGGCCGGTAGGGGGAAGCATCAGTTGATATCACCTAGACATAAGTAACGCTGAACCTTTATTATGTTACGCTCTGCTAGATATTGTCATAAAATATGTTGAACCGCACGCGCGAGACTGTTGTCATTTCACCTTGTAATTTTGACACGTCGTGGAGAAGCGCGCGTTTGGAATGAGATCCCACCCATATCAATTAACGTTCAGCTGGAAAATCAGTCATACAATGGAAATCCCCAACATGGTGGCCCATTACACGAGGCGCGCCGCCAAACAGTCGGCCAAAGTGCCACCTCTGGGCCATTATAAATTTGCCCACACGTTCTTGCCCTTCATCCGTTGAACATATCATCCACCGTCGTCAGCTCCGCACAACAAGACGCAGCGCGTCTTCTCCTCATCCAGTACCCCACGGCGACGATCCCACCATCCAACATTACTCAACGATGCTACCATCCCGATCCCCGCGAAAGGCGCCTTCCCCACAAAAACCGCCCGCATCAGCGGCGAAGCCGACCGAGTACAAGGGGCGCGGCATACTCTTCCTCCTCCCGGACAAGCGGAAGCACGCGCCACTCGGATTGGTGAATGCAGGGCAGACAATAACGATCGGCCGCGGGCAGTCGAACGAGGTGCAGGTGCAGGGGTGGACAACGTGTACGTTCTATTATTTGTGGTGTTTCGGTGCGCGGCTGCTGAGAGCGTGTGTAGGTCTGTATCACGCTACCATTGGGATCGAAATGCGCAAGGGGGAGAAGGTAGTAGTGTTGAGGAACCAGTCGCAGACCGGGACGTTCGTAAGTATTATCGCTCCCTCACTCGTGCACTACTTGAATTCACTTACATTCTCGCTGCTTCCAGGTAAACGACTGCCTCGTCCCAGACAGCGGGACCGTGCTTGCTGACGGGGACGAGATCAGAGTGGGAAACCGGTTCCACGACGAGAATGACATGAACCGTGTGTCCCCGTCGCGTCGCCTCCCACCTTAATGTCCTCTGATTCATACACAGGATTCACATACCGCGAATCCTCCACTGCTTCACCGCCCGCGGCCGTCTTCGAGCACTATGAGCTAGGCACTGCGCTGGGCAGCGGCTGCTACGGCGTCGTCCGGCGCGCGCTGCATAAGGCGACGGGGGCGTGGGTCGCGGTGAAGACCATCAATCCGAAGGATTCGGTGCGGCGTGCAGGAGAGAGCGGGCAGGAGGTCGCGCGGCGGGAGGTCACTTCGCTTGAGCGCCTGCGCCACCCGCATATCGTGAAGGTGCTGGAACATTTCATGTGCGTCGGTGATAGCAAACTTTGTAAGTGACCATTTTGTCTGTGTGCATTTCCTTTGTGGATGCTGAACGGTGGTCAGATATCGTGATGGAGCTCGTGGAACACGGGGATCTTTACCACTATGCGTGGAAGATGAGAGGCTTGTGTGAGTCGTGATTTTCGCTCGCCTGTATCTGTCTGATAGTATTTTGTACAGCGGAGAGCGTCATGCAGGACGTCGTGTACCAAATTTCCAGCGCGATGGCCGTACGTCTCTTTCCCGCGTCTCATAGAATTAAATTAGCTCACTAAAAATACAGTACGTCCATTCAATGAACATCGCTCACCGCGACCTCAAGCCCGAAGTACGTCTCCTCTCTCCTTCGCCCATGTCACCCGATTCTCACCTAAAAGTACGTAGAATATACTCCTGCATTCTATCGACCCAATCTGGGTGAAGATCGCCGACTTCGGCGAGGCAAAGCTGCGCGGGGGAAACATCCGCCTGAAGTCCATCGTCGGCACGGTGGGCTACGTCGCACCCGAGGTCGGGAGGAAGAGCGGGTACTCGACTCAAGTAGATTGTTTTAGTCTCGGCGGGATTTTGTTCAATGGGTGCGTCTGTGATTTCTTATTCATGGTACTGGTACCGATGTCACACCCCCAGGTTGACGACTGAGGTTCCATTCTCGTCCCCGACAAATCCAGATGGAATTCTAGTGCACATCGAGACACGTACACTCGATCTAACCTACCTGGATGGGGTCGAAGCGTCCGAAGAAGGTACTGTTTTTCATCAATGCGCAGCAACACGTACACCGCTGACCTCCCTGCGCATATGTTTAGTCACCAACCTTATTAAGCGCCTGCTTGCGACCGACCCCAAAGACCGCCCAACAATGCAGGAGATCCCACTGTGTCCGTGGTACGAGGGTTACCAGGCGGTGCTCACGCACACGGAGGAGGAGTATGATGTGAACATGAAGGTAATACGGCGCCGAGGGGAGCTGAAGCGGTCGCACGCGCTGGCGATGGTTCCGGAAGAGAAAGACGGGAAGGCGGGGCCGGCGGATGTGGAGATGGGGCCGTCGACTCCGCTTAGGAAACGGAGGCTCAAGTAGGCGGTGCTGTGCGATGCGCGGATGATTTTGTATGCGGGTGGTTCTCGAGCGCTGTGGACGGGGAATTGATGAGGGGTCAGGTCCATTGCATAGGTATATATGATTATTTATCTATCTATTGTGTTGTGTGTATGTAGTATGATTTCTATGTAGGCTCTATGCTCAACGGATATAAATGGCGAACACGAGAATGAACTCGCCGATCTTGTGCAGCCTGTCTTTTTTTTTCCACGCAGAGGCGTCATATTTATTGTTCCTAGTTTAGCTTTTTCCTGATCTTCGGCAGGCAGATCCAGTATAGCATACACTTGGAGATGTCGCTGCGTGGGGTACGAATCTTGTACGAATCATTAGTCTTGTGCACTGGTGCGTCGCGGACTCCGGGCCGCAATTGCTGATTAGATATTGGTCAGCAGGAACATGGTAGATATTCATCGATTCGTCGCACCTTCATTCCTCCCTTTCTTCCTCTCCCATCTCTGCGCCCCGTATCGTCTTACACTGTCAAATATTCTCGTGGGGACTCCCGATGCGCACCCCGCCCGCCCAACGCTTATCCATACCCTGCATGCCCCGCCCCGTGCACGCCCCGCGTGTGCTGGTTGGGGGCATGCTTCCCCAGTTATTCGATCTGTATTGGGCGCGCTGGTGGCCTTCGAGCACCCTACAGAGTGAGCTACCTTCCTTACTCCAACATCGCGGTGTTCTGGATCACCATGCTGGCGCACATAGGAGCACCCGACACCTCCAGATCGCTGCCACGCCCGCCCAGCGCCTTTCTGCACTTTCATGCCCGCTATATGCACGCGCCATGTGCGGTCGTACGGGGGCATATTCCAAAAGTTGTCGAGTGGTATGGCGGGCTGGTTTTCGTTCGGCGTCCTTGCTCCATTCCGCTTACCTATACACTCTTGGTCTCCTCCACCTCTTCACAATGCGCCTCCCGCTTCGGACCGTCGTCTGCTCGCTCCTAGATAGACATCCCTACCAGACAGGAATCTCCCGGCGCTTACGCTAGGTGGGATCTGCCATCATGGTATTAGCGTGTACTCTAAAAAAAGCGAGTAAATCCACGGCTCGCAGCGTGTCGTCTCCATTATCTCCTGCGTATTTTCTTCACATCATCCTCAACCTATCTATGTGCGCATGCCCCGTTCGCACCCGTCGCTTACCTGCAGTCGCCGTCTGCATATGACATTATTTTCCGTTAAAAAAATCTTACGCCGTGTGTTGTGGTCATACGCCCAACATGTGAGGTGCGCATCTATAATGTGTGCTGCACAGGTTGTGTCAGGTTGTGGTTAGCCATTCGCTGAGTAAAGCGTAGATGTTGTTATACAAAATTAACAAAAATAAAAAAATGACACTGCGTAGAATAATTATATAGACATCACGCAGAAACTGTACGCTAATATATGCCTCTGAAATAACCGCGGCACCCATCCGCACACCAGCAGGTCCCGTATACCTCAGCTATGAGTTCTACTCCAAGAACCAAGGAGAGTGGGACCGAGAGAGTATCGCCACGATCCCACAGCATCCTAGGTACCACAGTCCATCCCACCTCCTAGCACGACAGGAACCGCGGTGGGGCCTCTGCAATCCCACCCTTCAGCGCGATTTCCACGCAGCGGATTCCACGGTCTGCGAGGACATCCAGCCGATCAGTCCCCAAAGGTCAAACGCCGCGCGCATGTGGACGGCAGCGTGATGAAGGCGGTGAACCACACCCGCAGGACGCGTGTGGCTTGGCGAATGCAGTGAGGTGTGCGAGGGGGGGTATTTGGCTGCACGCGGCGACTGGTCTGCGTGAGAGGGCGGAGGAGCGCGTTGAGGAGCGTTAAGTTGGACGGTCCGCGTTGATGGGTGCTGGTGTGCGGGGTTGGGGTCCATCGTGTCTCCAATGCGCGTGCCTCGCGTGCTAGTGCACTCATTCGCCGTCCAGGAGGGGATGCAGCGCGTGGGGACGCAGGCCGCGGTCTACAACAGCAGCCGGCGGGCCGTGCGATGCGCGCGGTGCGACAGCGTGAACGAATTGTCGCTGCGGAGCTCGAGCCCACGTTCGGACTTGAAGGCCCTGCCACGGTCTCGCAGTGGCGGAGCGTCCCCATCAAGATCGATGGGGAGCTTTGGCGCTCTGCGCTGCGCAGCGGACCGCGCACACGCGCTAGGGGGCGTAGTGCAGCTCCGTGAGCGGCGCGTGGGTTTCAGTGAGTGGCAGAAATTCGGCGGCGGTAGGCGTCGCGGTGGACGACAGTCGGTGAAGTTGGAGCGCTGTGGAATGCGCGTGGCGCGTGGGGAATGTGAAAGTCATTTTCTGTGGCTTGAGTGCGGTGGCGGTGGGGTGCTGCTGGGCGGCGAGTGGTGCTTATATATATGCGCGGGGCTTTGTTCTGCGGGAGTGGCGTGTCGTCGAAAGCGCTTTTGTGTGGTTTGATGAAGGAATCGCACAAGGATGAATGACAAAGGAAGTCGCAACTTACGCGTGCGCGATGGTCTGTGTACGCTTGGTTGGGGGAAATTCGAACAAACGCTTTCCGTTTTTTGAAACGGCGCTAATATCTCTACACCTGAAAAAGGTGATTTTCCTTTGTAGCTGAACTCTGAAACGTTCTTTATTTTGTCTTCATGCAAAGGATACTTTGATATACCTGTAAATGAATGTGACGTGTCATACTCGTTTGTCCATGACTGGAATCAGAATGAGACGCATCAGCAGTCGCGAAAACCATGTCCAACCGCCCGTGCTGCGCTTCTACTTAACAAACTCGAGCCTCCCCGGGTGGGCGCGTACGATATCTGCGAGAGCTGTGGCTCAGTCGGTTTCAGCCTTGCACGCACCGGTGTAGGCGAAGGCGTCGGGCTGCGTAGAGAGCCCGGCACGGATAACGCCTGGGCCTGCGAAGTTTTGATGCCAGCAGCTATAACATGAGCCTAGGTTCAGGACGGCAAGGAAACATACATACCGAGCCCACGGTTCACGCCGGGTATATGGTATACATATACGTATACTTGCGGTGGGGTATCATAGCGATGCATTGTGGCGTCAACGGCGTTGAAAGTATCTAAGAAAAGACACGCTCGTTGGGCGGGAGTAGAATCGGAGCCTGAATATTAACTGCCGTGTTGTTGCCGGGACTGTCCCTGACACGAGTGATCCACGTGTGTACTGCCTCTCCGCTCTCCTCCTGCTGCACGTCGAAGTCTCCGCGCACCCGAGCGCTGATTCGAGAAAGTTATTTTATCTGGTGAGTCCCATACACATCACATGCCTAGCAATAATACTTACAATAGACTCCATGTGCGCACAGTGCGACCGTCGCGGCTCTCCCTTATGGGTATCCGCACGCCCAAGCACGACCTCGCCAGACTTTCGACCTTTTCCGCCCTCTCATATGCATACACCATATCTACGTCGCATTTTACCACATCGCTTCCCGCCATCCATCGTCATCTCCGCTTCCCAGCTTCCAGGAGGAGTCAGGACATCCGCTCTGATACGTCCCACGAGCATGTCTTGCAGGGGCGCAGACTATCTCGTGTGTTAATTTCCCCTGTTCCCCACGCAACCTCACGATCTCCTTCATCCACGGCTACCCAATACACGCCGTCGTACCAGTGCGACCACACTCAGCCATGCGTAGCAAGAACGGTGCCCCACCCGCGCTTGCTCCCCTCCACGCTACGCCCTCCCTCCCGGCATGCTAACCCGCCGCCCGCGCTGTCCCTCTGTTCCGTGGGCTCCTCGAAGACACGCCATCAATCATGTGAATGCATGCGCGTGTCTGGCGTGGTGTATCCTTCATCGACATGAGGGACAGTCCGGTGCGCGCGCGCAAGTAGTTCGCCGTCCCTCCTGATCTACGCCCAATCTCGCCCGTCCACATAGGCCCAGCTATGCACGCAGCACTCTCCCTTTACGCCCGCACCCACCGTCATCCTATCTCCCCACCCCGTGCTGCCTGCGCGCCTGACGGACATCTTCCCACCAGGCGGTACGTCGTCCCGACCTCCGCTGGACAGCGCACGTTGCGCCTGTTCTGAAGGGCTCTCCAACGAGCGCGCGCATGCACATTTGGCACACTCCACTCAGTCCAGCACATACGCATTATGTATCTGCGCACGCTGCCCGCCGGCATCGCCGCGCTCCCAGGTGTTGGTTGGACGAGCGCCACATGCATGAATGCAGCGCGCCCGTCGTATGTATATGCGTTTCCACTTCCACGCCTCCCTTATCCCGCTCCTTGCTCACGCGCTGCCTGACGCCCATCGCCGTCTGCGCGCTCCTGGGAACTTTCATACCAGACAGGATTTCCGTGTGGGCGACGCAGCGCCGCCGGCTATACCTGTCTGTAACTCTGAAATCTTTCTCTAGGAAGCGTGCAGCGCACTGCGGCGGCGTTGTCTCCGCGTTTTAGTGGCTGTTCGCGTCGTGTCCCACTTTTCTTCCTGCTGCGCTTTGCTGTCTGGGATCTTCTGAGTAGCTGCGGTTTTACCGAACGAGAAACTGCCACTGCATGAAGCGCCTATCGGTTCTAGACGCTGCACGGTTTCGCGCAGCGTGCTTCGACTACAGCGCGTCCTCCGCGTCCCCTTCCTCTGCTCGTGTTTGCCTTGTACCACGTCACCCAGCCTCCCGCCGTCGGCGCCGCCGCTTTTCTACTGTACATGCCTCCGTAAAGTAAATCCATAAGCGAACAGTGCTATGTAGATGCCCCTTTTTGTAAATAGCAGAGTGCCCCAGTAGACAGCTGAATCAAGGACAGGGAAGCGGATTTCCAAAGACAGAGTAAAGTGAGACAACGCGGAAAAAGTCACAGGCATCTCACCCGCGGCTCGCACGGCGCATACAGACCCATGCGCGCCGAGGATGAGATTTGCCACCAGCTTGCGTTGTCCCGCACCTCAGCCTTCAGCGAAAAAAATGGGTCCTGCAGCCCGCTTTGGTGGAGGCCAGACAGCCGGCATATATCACATTGGAAAGGACCAGAATACGAGACAAAGACGTGGATGCCGAGCGACCCCGCGTGGACAGATCGGGTTATAATTCTGCTCTATGGCCTATCGCGGACGGCGCTGAACCATGGAGAATGATCTGGCACCAAAGCGGCGGCATCGGCGGTGCGAGCGCGCGCCGGCGGACGAGATCACGCCAACCTGATATCCCCCGCGGAAAGCGCAGGGCATGCGCCTGCGCCAACGCGTGGATAGGAAGCTGCGTCACTCCGTGCCGGCGGATACACACTGCTGGTAACATGGGCTGGACTCGGACACGTGGGGGGGTTGAGCGATGCGAAATCGAGGACGCACCGAGTGAGGCATCCAGGCCCGATTTGGGAATGAAGGATTGCGTAGCGGTGTGCTGGTGTGCTTTGGGCGGTGTGTAGATATGATGCGATGTGGGGAAAATGAGCTTGAAGTAGATTGTTAGAGTGAGTACCAGACAAACGTGTCACGTACGGCAAGGGCACATACATTGAGGGCGGAGGGACACCGCGTCCATTACACATGATCGTATCTACAAGATGGAGGCGCTGTCAATGGAATTATCGTACAACCTCGCGTTGGAAGTAGAAAAAGGGGGCGTACATTCGGACCCCAACTTGAAAGGACGCCCACAGTGCAGAGGCCACACATAGCAGAAAGGCAGGACCAGCTATGCAGTCGCCGCATGAGAGGTAGTAGATGGATACTGGATAGGCGTGAATGCAGATGTAATTATGTGCGGGGTGATTTAATCAGTATGAGATTTAGGAGATAGAGCGAGGAAACACGTACCTTATTCTCCCAGAAATGTAACGACAGTACGGACGCGCGGATGGTTCCATCGCATGACGTGGCACTGATTATGACTACGATGAGAGTAGGATGAGACGCGCAGGTGCCGGGGGCGAGGATTATGAATGCGAGTTGCCGATGATATATGCCTCTCCTATCAGAAAAACGGATTGGTCGAAGGAGGGAAATAGAACTATAGTACTAACATTCACGAGAGGGAGAGCATCAGCACACAACGACGCCAATTTTTTGGCCCATGACGCGTTCTCAGCGAAGTCCAGGTGAAGTATCAGGCTGACGTAGAGATGGAGCTGGCACTGGACGTGCTGCATCCCATGGTGGATGTGGACAAAGGTATCTACAGATCGATGGCGGCGTACCTGCGACCGCGCCGGGGCCGGCACTTGTGTTCCCGGTCTCCCGGCACAGCCACGACGCTCAGAACGGCGACTGCCCGGTTGCTGCCCGCGGCACCCCGCGCGAGGATAGGGCGCGCTGTAAAGCTGCTGTTTTTCCTGCGCCCTCATACCAAGCAATATATTTTGTGTGGGAGCAATAGAGGCTGTCTGAGCGGTCGCTACCCGTCAGTGCACAACCCGGCGATGACAATGACGGCGCTGGCACCGGTACCTATGGTCACCATAGTATGTCCACCCCATGGATGAAGCCCCAGCAACAAGCGCAAATGCCCGATGGAAGAGCCACAGTAGCAAGCGCAGATGGAATCTGGGTGCCCCATATACGCAGCCCTTCTGGGGCCCTGAATTACCCTTCCATGGTGCCATAGTATTCCATCAGTCTGACATCGAGCACCCTCATCCATTGGAACTGCTCCATGGAATACCACGCGCTATCCATTAGGTACATTCACAGCCACACCAGCCATGACCTGGTGCGCTGATACATACCCGTACATTGCTTGCTATACTTAATCTGAAATGCTTTTATTTGTGTGCCACTGTTCATGGCCATTCAATATTAATTGGGGATTCAGCTAAAATATCAGTGAGCTGCATGACATAGCGATGACGCTAGCTAGTCTTGAGCGCCATGGAATATTGTGCACTGCATCAAAATAACGAGCGCGATGGAATACCATGCGCCGCATCAAAATATCGAGCGCGTAGCGTGCACCATGGAATTTTGCGCGCCGCATCAAAATTGCGAGCGCGATGGAATATTGTGTGCCGCATCAAGATAGCAAACTCTATGGAATACTATGTGCCGCATCGGGCAAACACCATGGAACAGAAATTGTCCACCTTGTCTTCGGGATCGAGTGGGAATGGATCTCTCTCTTTATTTACATGTACATTAAGCGTACATTCCATGAAGCGTATGTGTTCCGTGAAGCGTACCTCATCCATGCAGCATACCTCATCCATGAAGCGCACCTCATCCATGAAGTGTATGTTCCATGAGGCATAGTACCTCATACATGAAGTACACCTTCCATGCAGCGTACACCATCAAATGAATAATTCATGAAGCCCCTGCCGGTCTGACAATATTGCATATACTGATATCTTTAGATACAAATTCCAAAACAGAAAAAATGGAATAGAAATTGAACTGTATGCAGACCCGTATCAATTCTTATGCATTTAAAGCAGTCAGAATATTTTCTTTTATTCTACATAGCTTGTAAGATATATCTATAGGCAATAAAATAAAAGTGAGACAAGTCGTCAAACGACGCCATCTCAAAGACAGTTTGTAACGTCCTTGGTACTGACTTACATTGGGTCGCAAACAGATTTACCTCTCTGAAGAAAACAGACTAGCTGCTAACCGTGCTCAAAGCAAATGTTGCTATGATAAGTACGTCATCATTCTTCTCACCCACTTCTATGTAGTCAAATAACACACATTTTTTAGAAAAACAGTTGAGATCAATAAACGATGAGATAAAACATAAAACAGAAAGATGTAGAGTACATGTCAAATGTTCGGGTTATTATTTGCAAGATATTGCCTTTTCTTACTTCATATGTATCTAGGCGGTCAACGAATAAAGACGACTGTTTCACAGGAGAGGCAGAAACCTCCAAAAAATTAGACTTTCTTGCGATCGAGGTTGAGTATTCTTAGCGCTTAAACCGCCGGCTTAAGCGCCCTGCGTGTTTTGTGAAGGCGTGCTTGGTATTTGATGAGGCGTGCTACATATTTGATGAAGCGCATTGCGTATTTGATGAAGCGCGCTACATTTTATGAGGACGCGCTTCGTATTTGATGAGGCCCGCTGCATATTTGATGAGGTCCGCCGTGCATTTAATGTGGCGTGCTGCGTATTTTATGAGGCGCGCTACGGATTTTATGAAGTACGGTCCGAATTTGATGAGGCTCACATGTTTTATGAAGGCGCACTTTTTATTATTTGGGAGAAGCTACTGAATTTATGGTACACTTTGTACTTAATGAAGCACGCTAGCATTAGGTACTATTGGTATAGGCGCGCTAACGCTGGAAGTGCACGGCTGCATGGATGAACGGTTGTAGCTGCAAATTTCGACGGCGCGCGCTACCATTGGAAGTGTCTCGATGGAAGCGCACGGTTGCATGGATGAGCGGTGGTCGCCGTAAATTTTGATGGGGCACGCTAACGTTGGAATGGGCTTGATGGAAGTGCACGGCTCCATGGAAAGACTACAACGGCGGCAGGCTTATTTAATGGTGGGAGATAATTTGATGAGGCATGCAAGCGATGGAATAGCCGCAAGGAAGCGTACGGCACCATGTAAGCAGGGACGCTGCGCTTGCTACCGTGGTTCTTCCATCGGGCATTTGCGCTTGTTGCTGGGGCTTCATCCATGGGGTGGACAACATGGCCTGCTATGGTCCAATTTCCCTGGACCGCGCGCAGCATTCTCTCAAGGTGCCGTCAGATAACGCGGGTACTCTGAGATATACAGTTTACAAAACTTAAGCAATAGCACTGGTCAGGGAGAAACGTCAGCCCTCCTCATCCAGCAAGGAACCGTTTAAAGCTCGTATTATTTGATATATAAAGCAAATATAAAGGTTGTGATAATGTAATTAAAGAATAATGTTGCAGAATAATGATGCAGTGTAATCAAAGCATCGCTCGAGCTTGAAGCAGCGATTGCGCGTCTGGTGATTCAATTTTTGAGGTGAACGTTGGGAGACCGTGAACATATTTCTTCCACTTCTCGTCCGAGATGATAGGCGCAGTGCAATACACCTCGACGCCTCGCCCCGAAACAAGATCGTCAAGACGCGGCAGGAGCGCCTGCATGGCCTTCCTCTCCAGATCCATCTGCTGCGTGCGGGAGATCCCGCCGACCTCCGAGAACCAGGCGCGGTCATCTCTGACGACGCTCGCCACGAACATGTCGACGATCGCGGCGTCGATGCCATCCTCAACGGCGGCGTCATACGCCATGCTATACCCGATGGCCTCGATGAGCGGCTGGCAGAGAGGGAGCACGTACGCCTGGAATCCGGGGTCGCGGTGGTGCTTGAAGCGCGTGGAGAGCACGTCGCGTATTTCTTGGAACATTGAGGTGACGCGTTGCGCGAGTATGCTATCTGGGTTGGTGGATTATGGGAGCGCGACGCGTTGGATGAGAAGCTCGATAACAAATCCTGTGCGATATTGTCAGTCCAATGATATTCGCGTCATCTCAGTAAGACTGGATGGAACGTACGGACTGAGATCCCGAGAAGGTCACCCTCCGCGATGGACGCCCCACGTATGTCTGCCTATCATACTTGTATGAACAAGAGTTTTTCAGATATCGCAATAACAAATTCACTTACATATAGAACGGAGAACTGGTTTACCTCAAAAATGCCCTGCGCCCCACACCGATCGCCCAGCGAAGTTAACGACGCAAGGCAATGCTTAACCAGCGTCACCTTCGCAACCGCCGCAATGCAATGCCGCACGCCCAAGCCCTTGTCCTTATCCGTGAACAGCGCAATCGCCTTCTGCGTGAGCGACTCAAACACGACCGCCTGCGCGAGCGCCGCCAAGACGGGGTACTGCTGCGTGGGGAACGCGATGATCGGCGTCTGCCGCCCGGTGAACGCGTCGGTGACGCGGCGCCGCTGGCTGTAGCGCCCCGCGACGCACACGCCTGACGGAGGAGCATGCGAGGAGGCTCACATGATCTCGAAGTTCAGCAACTTGTCCAGGACGAACTGCAGATCGGGCCGCCCTACTGCGCGCCGCGCGAGCGTCCCGGTGCACAGGTTGAGGTGAATTGTCATCAGCGTCGCCGCGGCACCGTCCATCGTGAGAATCGGGTCGAGCTGCAGCGCCCAGTACGCGGGCGTGGTGTGCATGATGTCGTCCGCGGTGAGGCCTATAAGTCAGCAACGCAGGTGTGAGTAGAATGTAATTTGGAGGCAGGGAAGAGCGGTACGGACGGTGCGCCTGTCCTATGGCGATCAGGCGTTTGTATGTGAGCTGGATACGCTCCGCATGGGGCAGCCGCGCAGCTTTGTCGATGTCTTGGAAGAGAGGGGTCGGGGCCAGGCCACTTGAGAGGATGGACATGCTGGCGTCGGCAGGATACGCAGGTAGGCAGGACTTGGGTTGGTACATAGTAGAATCCTTTATATATAACACAATTTTACTGACGTCTGCAGTTTAAGTCGGAGTCGGACATTTATTTACGCATGCGCTAGCGTGTATTAGCGCATATTGCGCCTACTTATCGTTGGGCTATGCACGAGAAATTAGAAGGTACCCAACAAAGAGGCAAAGCATACCGAAATGTGCGAACGCACGAGGCAGTATATGCGCCATTTATACATTACGCTTCGCAAGGCCGGGTGAACCCGGCAGTACCCACTACGTAGTTGAGGCAATTAAATTTGTACATGATACATTATAGGTAGGTATACATGATGGACATCCTCAAATAACATCCATACGATTTAAAACCAGCGATTGAGCTAAGGTATGTTTTGAATGATATTTGTTGCAAAGTAATATGAATCATACGTACCTGGATACCCCGATTCATTGACAACCAATCCCGGTTCTCCGTGCTGAGTAGTGTCAACGGGTCGAAACGGCAGGATCCATGACATGTGCTGCAAAGTTGAGCGATCCGCATGCAGAAAGGGCAGGAAGAGTGTCGATTTATCGTGTAAGTCGGTGAGGTTATAAATAGGATCATTTCGYTCTAAGTTGCGTTGGGGATGCAATACAAACCCCCGCGCCGTGTATTTGTTGAACGCCATTTCAGCATTGGCTGTTGATTGAAGACGAATACCGTGTCTGCTCAGTGTCTCGTTCGGATAGAGCGACACGAGGCCGTCAGCTGAAATAAAATTCATCACRACCGTGCTATGAAAGTCGATGATGGCATTTGCGGCRGCATTTTTTTTGGAGCAGATAATCTGSACMACTTTGTTGTGTTCTTTGTTGTGATGAAGTTCAACATGATGAACGAGTTGTTGAGGGTAGGCAGGTTGCATGAGGGAAGTGTGTTCGAGGATAAGAGCATACCCGTTTTCTGCCAGAAATTTGCGCAGAATGAAGTGTTTGGCAGTGTTATCCACATAAAAATCGATATCGTTGGGGGTAAACAGGTCAGGATGCAGAGTCAGAAGCGCGCATGATCCTGAGATGAGAGCTCCCGACAGTTTTAGGATATTTCGTAAGTCGTCATCTTTTCCCAGCGCAAAGTAGTTGCCTAGGTTGCGCAAGTAGTCAATTAGGAAGAGGCCAAATTTCTTTTGAAGGTAGTCGCTGATGGTGTGTCGGTTAAACCATTCGACGCGGAGCATTGCTAATAGGCAATCAGTAGTCAATTTATGTACGGTAATTAGAATGAATTGCACCGTTTAAGTTGTGATTCACGTCATTTGTGAGCATTGGATTGGGGTTTGATGAGATTGTGAGGTCTTTGGACAAGTGAGAAAGGGCGTAGAATGGACAGAAAGAGTTAAAACACTGTTTTCCGAGTCTCCATTCGTACTGATAGAAACCCAAATCGACATTGAAATTTGGGTTCCATAAGAAGGAATGGGAGATGCTGTCATTCACTGTACTACGCCATTTGTAAGCACATTCAATTCCGCAAGCACTGCGAGGTGATTGTTGAATTAAGGGTGGAGTCACGTAAATGCCATGCCGTTCAAAAATACCGTCCAAATTTTTGTCGGTTGCGCGTAGAATTCAGTTGGGATATGCGACACGGTTTTTGACTGTGCTCGGATATAAGCTGTAAATTGTAGAGGATGTGATGGCGTTCATTTGAACGGTTGTTGATTCGCGCAAAAGGGCATGTATAATTCCATCCCAGCGGCATTCACGAATAATCACCCAGATTGAATGCTGTCAATTGAATAGGTCAGTCCCATTAATTCATTAGCCTATTAATTGACGTGCGTTTTCAATACGTTTCGAGAAATAAATCTTTTTCTCCAAAAGAGACGGCAAATGGTGTACTATATTTCTGGGCGCCATTTGACATTCGTGATAACCCAATATTTTTAGCAAGCRGTCGAATTGATGACGATGATATTTTGGAATCAGCAATTCACATACATTGCCCATTGGGGTATCTATTCCGTTGGAAGTTAATAGAGCCAAAGGAATTTCTCCGCAAATAGCGGCAGATGCTTTGGCCAAAAGACGCCAAAATATAGTGTGGTCCCCTTCACCAAAGAATTTATTCAACAGATGATATAACCTGGCACGGACTATTTCTCTCGTTGCATACAGAGCTACTTCATTGATGGCAGCTGTATGCATGAGATCATTCCAATCACTGTTGAAGAAGGCATAATACATAAGGTCCGGAGATTCGAAGAATTTGTGCGGAGACATGAGGATGATTTGCAGTTGCAGCTCAGTTCCAGTCGAACCAGCTTTTTTTAACGCCAAAAATAGGGTTCTATTTATAAATGTATATTTAGACCCACACTGACGACATAGTGATCGAGATCGATTTTGAGCCGACAAAATAAATAGTTACTGTTTTTTTTCCATCAGTCAGCTTGCGACATCATGTTCTTCAAAGAAACAGTCCATCACTCTCATACGGGCTTATTCTACGATATTTACCGACACGAAACCACCATTCCTCCTGATGATATTGGACATGCAGGAGATTTATTCGTTCGTGAATTCCCCCCCGACATATTTTTCGAAACATGCGAGTATCCTATCACTCTGGATTGCGAGCAGTGTGTCATGCCTTCGCATTGGGCGTATGCCACTCGACACATCTCTGGAGGAGTATCTCATCCCTTCGATTCCCACTACCATCTAGTTGCCAACAGAGACGGCCCCGCATGGGCTGGACTCAGCAGGCAGCAACAAACACCCGTTGTAACCTCTATCAATGCGTTTGTCGCCAAGTCTCGCGAGAAAGAAAATGGACACCACGATATGATCATGTATCTGTATTGAAGTACGTCTGCATTAGTATACAATTTTCCACGACGATGTACTGAGTCACCTTTCAGTCTATTTAGACGGCTCCAAAAACAGAAATCATGCAATGGAATTAGAACATGGCCTGAAAAAAAAGTATTGTGGCGAGATGCTGGCAGAGGATGTTTAGCAAAAAAAGTGAAACTTAACGTCATCCATTGGTATTAAATTTTATACTGTTCTGTACACCGAGTCTCTTATATCATGTATCTTTATCGAACAATCCACCATCCATGCACATCATTAACATTCAACATGTACCAAGACCAATTTGCCGTACCTCCAGCAAACRTCGGCAACCCTGGCGACATGTTTATTCGGGAAATACCTCGCCAACTGTACTTTAAAACGGCAGAACACGTAGTGTGGTTGCAATCGCAAGCGTGTACCGTGCCATCGCAATGGGAAGAAGTTTACGAAGCGGTTCATTCACATATTCATCATCCGCAAAACAACCGCTATCATTTGGTTGCAGACAGGAATTTGCCAATATGGGCAGGAGTGGCACGGAGTAGCAGATTGCCTATAGAGACCTCCATCGAGACATATCTTGCTGATAATCCAATTCATTGGCAATGATTTCTGCCCGTGAATGTACAATTGAACAGTGAGTATTCAATCTACATACATTAACCATCTTTATAACTAACATTCATAAGGTTTCGTGAACGTGGCTGTTGTGACCGTGATAGAATATTGGTGGATAAACAGAGATCTTATAAAATGTATTATATAAATGGAGGATGATATCCGTGGTGTGGTTTAATCAAAAAGCACAGCGGATAAATATGGAGTATGGCGCAACCTTTTCTGGAGCTCGCTGAGCGCGGTGACGACGAGGCCGTCGCGGCGATGCTACGGGACATGAGACGTTATCAGCGGGCGGAGATGTAGGACGCACTACTCGAGAAGACATGTCTTTGCGCCCTCGTGCGCGTTGTACCTGCCTAGCGCCCATAGGATCTGCGCGTAGAGCAGTGCGACGTGCCCGCGCAACACGCCGTCTCATGCGAGGATCGAGGCGCGGATACACCGGCAGCCTGCAGCTTGCTTACCGGCTCGGGGTCGGTGGGATGATGTTCACGATCTGCTCCGTCGTATCCTGCAGCGGGATGAAGCGTACCGCCTGCAGAGCCTCCTTCATGGGAGGCACCTTGATGAACACGGACAAGCTTGCGAGCTGGAAAGCAGCGTCGCCGATGGCTTTCCACGCCATCGTGTGGAAGGCAGGCACCTTCTAGATCATGTCCAGCGCGATCTCATTCGTTGCGGATCTGGAATCCGTCAGAGACCTGTGAGCGGCCGAGGTCGAGATGCGTTTGAGCAAGCAGTGCCAGGATGCCAGCTTCGTCGGGGCGTAGTGCGCGGATCTGGGATCTGGTTTGGCTCTGGCGGTGGACACCGACACCGACGTCTTTTCAGTATCTTTCGCCTTGCCTTTGCCTTTCGTGGGGGCTTCGGCCTCGCCTTCGGAGAGCGGAGGTGGCGACACCAATGCATTCGCGTCGTTTTCAGATTCAGGAGACACGGAAGTGGAATACACCTTAAGAGGTTTCTTGCGCCAGCCTTTCCTGTTCTGAGTGGGTACCTTGGTTTTCCCCTTCGATACAGTGGTTATGGGCTTGGCCTTCGACGTTGATTTGGCTTTCAAACGCGATGCTTTCTCCACCTCCTCTTCATTCTCCTCTGGTTCTTCCTCCGCAGAAGACACCGACGCTTTCTTGCCCTTCACGGCCTTTTTACTGCTCTGATCCATTTTGGACGCTTTCTTTGTGACGACCACCACGGCCTCGCTCTCGGTCTCACTCTCCACCTCTACTTCCGCCACTTTCTTCTTCTTCACTGTTGTTCGCGCGTCGGCCTTGACACGATTGAGCAGTCCCGTACCGCCCGCACCAACACTCGCGTTCTTCGCAGGCGACGTAGCGGAGGCAGCTGTGGTGGATGGGCCGGCAACGGGGGGCGCGGGCTTGGCCTTATGAGAAATGATGATAGCGCTATCGCTGTGCTCGCCGGACGCTGGTGAAGTTTTTGCTTTGGCTGTCACTTTCTTCGTTTTGTCCAGGGCTTTCCCCTTCTTCGTAGGTGCCGGCGCGGCCGGCGGGTCGTCCACGTCCATCGGTTCGTCGTCCTCGCCGATATCGCTGGATGGGGGTAGCTGCTAACATCCTTTCAGTTTTTTCTTGCTCGTTGGCCTGGTAAGAAGGATATGCGATGGGAATTCGTCCTCGTCGTCGGACCAACCACTGCTGCTGTAATTATGTATCAAACATGGGCAGTTGCCACTTAAGGTTCATGCATCCGGGAGGGTAGTTGCCYGGGGCCTTGGGCAACTGCCCAAGGCCTAATTTTGAGGCTTGCCCAGTGTAAATACTTGCTTGGGCCCCCAATGCCATGGCCGGCATCACCTGGCATGTGGCTGAGTTTGAAAAAAAGAGCAAAATGGTGGCAAGGCCGGCTTGAGGACTTGAAAAATTCCCACGGTCCCTCAAAAATGCAAAAATTGCCTAAATGATAGAAACTGATAGAAATACAGCCAGTTGCCCATTTCTTGTGCTTAAAAATGGATCCGGCAGCTGCTAAATTCAGATATAGATAGCTTGAAAGGTTGAAAATTCCCACGGTCAGTAAAAATTGCGAAATTTCTAAAAAAATCTACATTTAGGAAAGATCCACTCAGCTGCTGGTTTCTCTTGTGTAAGGATAGAAATACCTAGTACTATTTTGTGATATGGTCTAAAAATAG
>KN817535.1:299630-335640 GCA_000827495.1 Hypholoma sublateritium FD-334 SS-4
GAAAAAGTTCAGTATTAAAAAATTCATTAGCAGGGTCAGGACCATGTGGATATTCTAAAAAACTGCCACCTAATCCTTTCATATGTTTCATAGCTGCAGCACGAAGTTGATTGCTTGGAGCAGTTGTATCAATATCAGCAACTACAACTTTTTGAAATGCAACATCTCTATCAGAATTATTGGATTCCGGTTCAATGCATGTAGAAGGATCATAATTGGATGTCATATCAACAGCATCAGATGGAGCAACAGTTTCAATATGTACAGGAAGAATGTCATTTTCRGGAAATTGATTCAAAGTATTGTAATCAAGTTGTACATGGCGATAATGAATATTGTGTTGGATCAAATATTCCAAAGCTTTTCGGACAACCTCTCGTCTCACTATTAATGGTGCAGCATTTTCCTTWATCCATTCTTTGCTAGGTTTTTTGGATCCAACCAGAACAACACAAACAGGAGTACAGACATCTTCAACAGAAGGTGGCAATAAATCTAACAGTGAAGAAGGTTTTTGGGGATAGGTAATGATATGGCCTCTCAATGCATGCTGATTTGTTGCAAGWCYAACATGACTGTGCTCATCCTTCTTGTTGATTTTGTCRTCCCATAATTGTACTATCCATGCCTTGGCACGACATCTTGCAATCATAGATTCTTCTATAGCAGTCAAACCTTGTAGTTCAGGAGGAACATCACCTAAGACAAGATGATTGGCCATAGCTAAGGGTGGCAACTTATGGTTTTTTAAATGTGAATAACAATTTTGGCATAAGGAGACCATCGTTGTATTAGTACATTCATCATGGTGAACTGCTTCAGGGTTAATAATGATCTTTTCCGAAAATTCAGGATGACTAGGAATTTTCAATCCTGTTCCAACATATTCCAACCAAGAAGAGTCAAGTTCTGCCTCTTCAGAATTGCGTGTGCAATCAGGACGTGTCAAATAAGTAAAGTCCACATTCTCTTTATTAATATATTGCATATCACTTTGTTTAATTGACTCTGCACAACTACCACACACACCTTTTGCAAGAACTGACGTTGAAGTTGCATCTTGAAATATGCCAATAATTTTTTCTTTAAGATTGGATGATATTGGTTGTGGCCAATTATCAATTGCAAATTTACGCAGTCGCAATAATTCTTCATCTTCAGCTGAAATCGATTTTTCATTACATTTAGCTTGTTCAAGTTTATGTATATGACATTGCAAAGATTTCCGCAAAGATTTTAAATTCCCAGCAGCATCATGACTGATATTTTCTGATGTCAATAGAGAGAGCAAAAGTGAGCGCGGTAAGATGTATTTTAATGATTTATACAGACTGATTTTATCTGATTTATGTTCCATGTGGTGTTCATCTTCATTGACCACAGATTCTGCAATCTCATCACAAGCTTCATTGCCACGTTGAAGACAAGACCCATCAGTAATATGATGGACAATCAACTCTCGTAAAAATTTGCGACTCGGTGCYGTACACYTGCTATTAACTGGAAKAACAATACCATGTCGATCTGCRACAGTTAACAAAGCACCAATAGACATGTGTTCAAATCCATGGAAAAGATCATTCAATGGATCAAAGTGTTGAGGTAAAGCCCTTTGAAKATTTGTAGTRACAGTTAAATTAAACACATATTGTCRAAGACTCCTTATTAACTTTTGTCGCAAGTTTTTTGGGTTGTGAAATGGTCCACATAAACCAGAACTTTCRACAAGCATAATTAAATCWGTAGTAGAGATATCATTTGCGCAACTAAGTTCTACTTGACGCAGAACAGACTGCGAAATATCAATGGCAGATACATGCCCACGCGAGACTGCATGGCAACCATGTCGAGATTGTATAGTAGACATATCACTATTGTGACTGTACAAATAACAATCGCCGTGCAATAAATGCTGCAAAAATTTATTTCGCATTTCACGCAGAGACAAGGCCTGCGATACTTGTAGTCCATGAGCATACAGTAATTCAGAAACTTGCTCAGCATCGTCCGAGAAAATGAAAGCATACACGCCTCCAACTCGATTACCATATAAAATTGATCTTATTTTGTCGAAACCGGACACCATGGGCTGCCACAAAGGTACATTACTACATTGCATTACAACAGGCTGCATTGATGCTGAAGAAAGTTGTATGTGATCAATGACACGTATCAGATCATCATGCATAGCGTGCAGCGCAGTTTCAAGAGCAACGACATAGTCGCGTGTGGACGTATTACGCTCGGAACCTGAACATTAGCAGTGCAGACACGTATCATCGAAGTGTGACTCACCAGTWACAATATGGCGTTGCAAACACCAACCGGCATCGAGGACGACATCGGGGAGAAGATTCTCGACGACGGCAAAYGACATTTGCTCCGTAACCGTCGCCACGTCATCGCWATAAGTAAACAAACACGAACACGCCGAAGCGTCACATGGAAAGCCATGTTGCAATAAGAACGCGGACGAAATGCACGGTCGAGCTAAATGTTCGACGGCGAGAAGAGTAGCAGGAACGTSGGATATAAAGATTGCCATGAGCGTTTAAGGGAGAGTACATGCACGACCRGAACTCGAGAACGATGCTGACACAGCAAAGCGAGACAACGACGTCATTTTATGTCACATTTGTGACCTGCTCCACTTTCCAGAAATCCGTGTTGTTTGTGACAGAACTTTGCAGCCAAGACCCACTACAGAGACGTAGTGGGAATTACAGGCACCTGGCGTGCGCAATGATAGAAGAAGTACCTTCAGTGACATTCGCAATGTTTTTTTAACAAGTCCGCACTCCTCGAGGCAGCGTTTGGTCACCGAAAGCGGATCGCGTGCGAATAATTCAAAGACGTACCTGCCGGCTGCACTACCGCTATCGCGCAATCGCTCTCTCGTCGGATCCGTGGCCCACAGGCAGAAACTCGGTGAAAACAATCGAAGGGTGCGCCGCACGGAGTAACCCCCAAGCCCCTCGGACAGTTTCGGAGCCGGGGAACAGGCGAAGAACTGGTTGAATGCCGTGGCTGCCGAGCAGGGCGCGATCGGCATCCGCTGTCAGCGCGCGCAGAGATCGCGCGCTGTTTGCGCGCTGCAGAAAAAGATATGATATGGGGTCGTTGTAAGTCTATGTGGGCTGCTGTCACACGGTGTCAGGGCGCGCTATGCGCAGGCGAGAGACGGGATTTCTGGGAAAGTGCACAGAATAACTGGTTTGTGTAGTACAAAAGGATGAATGGGGCGTTTATCACACAGAAACAAGCCTACGCGCCACGGCTGCACTTATTTATGCACGCAAATGTCCATCGACGACCGGGCGCACCAAAATGAGCGCGGACTGCGGATGGACAATATAGTACAGCGGCGAGCGCGTATGGATGTGTGGGCTCGGCGCGAACGTGTCGATAGTAGAGTATTCCCAAGATAGCCATCCAGAAGAAAGCACTGTTCGTTCGCGTACCGAACGAGCGAAACAAACAAAGCGTAGCTGTTCGGGTACACATGAGTGCATGCGCGGCACAGCAGAAAGGAAAGGGCACCGTAAAAAGGGCGCGCTTCGGAGGGCTGACGGTAACGGCAGCGGTGGGACGCGAACGCAGATGCTTACTGCGGAAAGAAATGATCCCACACAAACAACACGCACAGCGCGGGCGGCGGTGCGGGAGTAGATCTGGTAAACAGTCTGCGTTGGCGTTCTCACGGCTCTGCGACGAGGAAGTAGTAGCGGCCGCGATCAGGGTGCGATGGTCAGCCGCCTACCTGGAGCGGCGCGCGGGGGATGGATGGGGGGTGTCAATGGACACTTTTTCGAGTCGCGCAACGCGCACTGGAGCTGGCCGGGTGGCGCCACACAAGGCGCGCAAGGATAGCCTGGAGAGACGGTGAGTGGTGACTCAACGAAAAAAGGAGGGCGTACCGCTTCTCGAGAGATTCGCCATAGACGATTGAGTACGACAGATGCTCTGGAACGAAGAGTGAGTGAACCTGGGGATAGGCAGCGTCGACTGGGGTGTACACACCTGAGCAGCGGAGGATTGTGCGCGACGCAGCAGAGAGAAAACGGGCACCGTAAAAAATGCGCGCTTCGCAGAGCTGACGGTAACAGCAGCGGTGGGACGACAACGCAGACTTTGATACAAGAAAACAAACTCCCGCACAGACAGCATGCACAGCGTGGCGGCGGTGCGGGAGTAGATCTGGCAAACAGTCTGCGTTGGCGTGCCCCGCGGCCTGCGACGAGGTCGTAAATAGCCGTTAAAATCAGGGTGTGATTGTCGGCCGCCCGCCTGCTGCGGCGTGGGCGGGATAGGGCGTGGCGAGACACTTGGCCGGTGCGAGCAACACGCACTTGCGCTGGCCAGAGCCGGCCGGCGGGCGCCACACAAGGCGCGCAGAGACAAACTGCGGAGAGATGATGAGTGGAGGATAAACGAGGGAGGGAGGGCGTACCGCATATCGGGGAGCGCGTCATAGATGACTGAGTATTCCAGATGCTCTGGAACGTGGAGTGAGTGAGCCTGGAGATCGGCAGCACTAATGTGTGCATACCTAAGGGGCGGAGGGGAGGTGGTACGGTCATCGGTTAGACGTGGGCTATCCGGGCGATATGCAAGGCGATTTCGGCGGCGGGAGAGTCTGAGCAGATTAAAGGGCGCGTGCGCAGCTGTACATTGAAATCTGGGCATAATCGAAAGGGATAGAGCAAGCGACAGCGTACCTCGTGTTCCCAGAGAGGCGACAGAAGCGCGGAGTCATCGGGTGACGTAGCACCGTTGCGCAAGCACGAGCGCCCTGTGTCGGACAGCTGCAATGTAATAGAGCCGCTTTTCAGAGATGCTGTTGAGGTCGATGGGAGCTGAGGCGATGAGGACATGGAAGATGTCGTTGAAACGTTGGAGGAAAGAAGCCAGCCTGACCACAACGCCGCCGTACGCAACTCACAGTCTACAAATCCACCGAGAACGAACATATAGCGGGGTGTTCTAGATGGATAAGATGCATGTGAGAGAACGTATGGCGCCGACGGGCTGCAGGCTACGTCGATGAAGCTGCTCAGTGTTCAATGCGGCGGTGCGGGACCACGGTCCGGCCGGTGGTCTGTGCGTGGTGGCCGGCTCTCTCCGGATACTACCTCAACGCTCTCAACTGCAGCCTTCCCACCGTCTACGACCATGTCTATCGTCGTCGCAGGCAGGTGTCCTGTCTCATCCTCGTTTATTTTGTAGAATCATCTGCACGCGCCCCTCTGTACTCTTTCAGATCGTTGCGCTGAAGAAACCCGCCGAGGTGCGTCCGTCGCCACATCATGTTCAGTACACCCGGCCCCTTCCTAACCCTTACCGCCGGTACGCCTCATCCACCCCGCCGTCCGTCAGGTGTACGTCCGTGCTGCTCGAGTTTACTTCGCAGATGCTATAAACTCATGCATATGGACTCACAATGAATTGTACTATGGACGGCGGTCTGTGTTTGGCAGTGTCATACGATCTCTGCGTGCGCAGGTCTCTCCACTACCACTACCCACTCATCCCTTTCTATCCCTTGTGTGCTTTTGGACGTTATTCCTTCGCTTTGCTGATGATTCACAGGTGCGATTTCCTCCCGGCCTGTTCCTCACGATGTATTGCGTTTCCGGTGAGCCGTCTACTACGTCTTTCGACTCCTCCCCTATCTTTTTCCCGCAGGCTCAGACGCGTCCACTTCTCTCTCACTATTGCACGAGAGTATTTCTCACCTCTGCCGAGGATTCTATGAACTCGGACCCAAGGTGCGTAGTCCCTCCCTTCCCTCCCTGTTCTGCCCATCTCATCCATCGCTGCTCTCGTTCAGTGTCCCCGCGATCTAGAACCAGTCGCGGCCCGAAGTAATCCGTTTTTGGTACGTTGTCAACTCGCTCCTCCGCGCCTCCACTTCTACTTCTTCGGCGTGCACGTCCATTTCGTTGACATGTCACCCCCACCCCAGGTTCCGTCGTAGTACTCGCTCGTGCGCGCAGTAGCTGTCCTCTGCCCATACTCGGAATCCGTTCAAGCTCTATCCGCCGCGTGCATATGCGGCTGTCCAAGGTACGTTTTCCTATATGTCTCCCTTGAGGTTCGCCCGCACTGCTGCACACCGACGGACCGCGGTGTCCTGGCGTAAAGGTGCTAAGTTTGATGCTTCCGCCGCCGCCGCAGGAGTGACGCGCCCCGTCTATTAATGGCGCGCGTCGTCGATACACACACTTCCGAGCTCATTCAACGCATACACTCACATTCCTGCCTCCTCCACCACCCCGCCTGCTCTCCGTGACGCGCAGCCGCGGGCCACCTCGCCGTCCTTCAGCTCAGATCATGTCTACGCTTGCCATCAGGCGCACCGCGCATTGGTGGCTAGTCGCGAGGACATCCTCCAGTCTTTATGTATGACGGCGAGTTGCGCCTGGTGTCGCCGCACCTTCCCATTTTCGCTATATTCTCTTGGTTAATGAACGATTCAAGTTGGCTGTGGCGCGCGACGGACACTGTCCTGTGCGCACGTGCTCCAGTATCCTCTGCTTGCTCTGAATCGTCTCATTCTTGCTGGCAACTTATACACACGCGTGTTACAGATACCCACCGACAGCGGCGCGGCGCGATGAGGTTACAAGAGCGCGATACGCACGGGGGACGAGGCGTAGCAGTTGTAGCGTTAGGTAAGTACCTTCCTCTCCTCTGCTTGTTCGTCTCTATTTCTATGCTCACACTGACGCCTAACCTTCACAGATACCGTTGAAAGTGTTTCTCGTAGCTATGTAGGCATGTATCAGGAGCACGAGGTACGTCGTCGCGCTGATATCGCATTTATTCATCTCAGCCTCTGTGCTATACTAGATTCTTCCGCGCAGCGCTCCGTTGACGCTCCATTTTTTGGCTACGTAAGCACACCCGCTACGCGCGCATTTTCAATTCGCTGACATGTCGCGTCCCCCTCAGGTTCCGTCGTAGTCCTTCATGCGCGCAGTGTTTGTCTTCCGTCTCTCCGGGGCGCCAATCTTCACGCCCGCCTCAAGTTTCTCGGTCCTCTTGCTCTATCATTCGCGTGCATCCAGCTGTCCAAGGTATATCTTTCTGTGTTCACCCGTGCTGACACACCGGGGGACCGGGACGAATCCGGAGCGTCCGGGGCGTTAAGGCGCTATGTTCAATGCTGCCGCCGCAGCAAACGTTGATACGCACCGCTCATGCTGCCGAGTTCATTCCGCACATATTCACGCTATTCATCGCCCCATACTTCTGCTCTCCACGACACCCAGTCCACCTCGCCGTCCTCCAGCTCAGTTCATGTCCGCGCTTGCCATCAGGCGCGCTGCGCGGTGGTGGCTATTCGCGAGGACATGTATTCTTGTACCGAGAGATGGCGAATTGTCACTGGTGTCGCCGCCACGCTTCCCTGTATTTTCTTGGTCAATTCAGCTTGGAAGGGCCGCGAGAGCGCGCCGCGCTAAATACGGTGCGCTCTAGCTAATCAGTCTGTTCTTGTCCTCCTTGCCGGCGCGTCACAGACACCCACTGACGGCTGCAGCCCGCGCACCGCCGAAGTAGCACCATGATATAAGAATGAATTGAGCGGTAGGGCGAAGTGGACTGCGCTAGGTAAGTACCCTTTTCCCCTCAGCCCGTCCGGCGCGTTTTCTGTGCGCGACCATTGCAGATAACCCTTGGGAGTGCAAGGTACGTCGTTCTTTTGATGTGGCATTTTGCGTACCTCGGCGTACGGGCTGTCGAAGGTTCGGCTACCGCCGTGGAGTATGGTGCGTGGACGGTTCGGCGGCGTCTCACTTTTCTAATCGATCGTCGTCCTCACCCCTGTCGTTCAGGAAGACCGAGGATCGCGTCCGATGCTGAGTATCTCCCGCGTGGGGTAAGGTGCGTGGACTTTTAATTAGTCTGATCATTTCCGCGTCTCATCATCTGACTACGCACAGACTCTGTTAAATTTGTAGTGACAGACGTCGGGAAGTACGATGTTTCTGCGAGTACGAAATACCGGCGCGTACCGTTGTCAGCGCCGCTACAGACGAACAGCCCTCTGCATGGGCATCAGTTGGTGGTCGCACAATTTCCCTTAGGCATAGGGAAAAACGGGCCAATGGTGTGCATACATCATAACGATGTCATCTTTCAACAATAAATGTTAGATACAAATGCTACAGTATGTCCGTGTTCTTTTCTGAATTGCCGCAGCCGTACGTAAATTAAAAGATTCCTATCATTGATGAGCGTTTATAGAGGACCTTCAGACCCTTGACATATGCTAGCGCACCGAGATTGGGAGGGTCGTCGAAGGGCGAACAATTTGACACGTCAAGTGTGGTGATAGGATGCCCGATTCTCAACCGCAATAAAATGAATTCTTCAGCATCTTTGAAAACGGAACAGCTGATATTGCGAGAATGGTAGGAAGGAGGGTAGAGGATGACGGTCTTGAGGGAGGGAAACATAGTAGTTGACTGTGTTGAGGTGTTTATCTCGTTTTGCAGATTTGTTAGGTGTGCAAGTGTTTCGCTACCAAGGCAAATAGTGTCCAGAGATTCAAAACAGTTAAACAATGGCCGAAAACGTGGATTGGGCGATGAGTATGCTGTGCTTAACCGGAGCTCTTTGATACTTGAGAGATCCAGCAGGGAAATTTTGTTGCAGAACATTTCGAGTCGGCCTTCCAAAGAGTGGTTGCTGGACACTGGAATCGATATACTGAGCAGACAGCCGGACGGGACTGTGGTTTCCCCTTTGAAAGAAATGTACCCTGCTGTCTCATTGATGTGAATGATGTTGAATGTCTGTGACTGCAGATACCGCTGGGTGTAGCGGCTGAATGTGTCGACCATGGGAATCAGCAGTTCATTTTGTATGCTGCGGTCGGGGATCTGAACACTCAACGAGCAGCCGAGGGAAATCTCTATGTGATTCAGAATTGTAACGCCTGGATGGGGGTGGCCATTGTAGTGCAGGTGCTTCAGGTGTGGAAGAGACACGATATGAGGGGGAGCGGATAGATCTGCGGCATTGATATAGTTCAATTTCAGCTCTTGAAGGTTTCTCGTGGCCGAGAGTATTACAAGAACATCACGGACACTGTATCCAGCATCAAGTTCCATGAATTGAAGACGTCGCATCCATGTTGCCGGCTGATTAACAATATAGCGAGTAAGCCGGAAGCTGCGAAGCATGGGTGCGTTGTTTGCGAAGAGTGGGCCCATTGGAGTTTCGTCATGATCGACACCGTTTTTCTGCCGGAATGTCGCTTCAAATGTTTCCAGTTGGGGTGCCGGAAGGCATAATGGCATTAAGCGATGCAGATCGAACCTGGAATGAACACCGTCATGTACGACTAGTTTCTGAATCCGTCCCCAGTTGCTATTGATAACGTCAGAGAAGAATCGCACGATCTGTCTGGTTGCGTCGCCGCGGTGTTTTGTTCTCGACCCATATGCTTTGATCCACAGCGGTGCAGCCCCGCTCCTTCTGATGAGTTCATCGCCCCATTCACGACCATATCCGGAGTCAATTGCATCTATATCGATGAGTTTCCCCCACAAGAAGGGCCTGCTGAGCATCACGCTACGCCATTGGTAGCACACCTGTGATGTGATGCGTGTTGTATGGAGAGCTTGTCTATCGGAAAACATGTCGGTGTTGAATTCGAATATATGTAACAGGATGTCATGATTTAATCTGGCGATATAATTGGATGAAGGGAATGCGGACATCCTTGAGGAAATGCTCGGTTTGAAAAATGGTGAGTGGTCAGGAGGGTTTCAACGTGGTGGCATGTTTTCAACATGTTTTGGGAATTTAAACCTGGTGTAAATGTTCGAATCCAATCACGTGTGGAATCATCACGAAAAGGACGCAATCATAATCATGCAATGGCCGTGCGCATAACAGTGTGGTCATCGCTCGCACGGGAATCGGATGGGATAATTATGAATCTAAGGCTCAGGCGCGAATAGAGAAGATATGGCCACGATCTGGCTTATAGGCAGCAGCGCAATACCGCGTCCGCAGCAGTGATGTATGTATACGCGACATTCACTGTACGTATATACATCGCGAGTGCGCGTGAAGATCGATTCTACGGCCCCGGTTGTCCGTCCACATGTCAACGTGTTCCGTCTAGAGTGCCAGATAATTTTGCAGGAAAAAACACGCGCATACGCATGATTATGCCTACTGATATTAAACCACGCCCATGTGCGTGACCGTTCTCTAAAGAATGAACGCGCTGTGGGGGCGCGCCATATGTACCTTAGGATTGTCTAGAGCGTCATGCATGACATTCCGCTGCACCGGCGAACGGTGATGGAAAGGTAGCCTGTACGCGTATTAGCGGGGTGCTGCAGGCCGGTAGACCGTCCCGTCTGCGGCGCGGTGGCCCGTCGTGGGAATAGATCGAGACTCGGGAACGCGGTCCGCTAAGATGGTCTGCATATCCCGACATTCACAGCACCTTCCTTCGTTCCTTCTAATTTGACACAATACGCCCCTCACTCTGAAGACTCTCCTCTGCGCGCGATCGAAATTACGCCTCGACTTCCATACATGAAAAGATCCTGGAAACAAGGTACGTGGCCATCGTATCTCCCCATCTCAATCTGTTCGCTGTCACAGTCCTCCGCTTGCTTGCTGAGTAGCTATCGATCGCAGAAGGTGCTGTCGGCCTCACGGTGATGCTCTCCATTGAGGTGCGTCCTGTATTATGTCGTTCCGTCTATCCGTCCCGTCCTGCACGCCTCCCCCCACCCCGCTGTCCCTGCCAAGTACGTCCGCGCAGCTGAGCGCAGGTTCCAAATGAAAGTTGCATCAGCGCGCGGGCTAAAAAATCCGCAAGATTATAAGCCTTCGCGCGGGCGGCGGATTGTGCCTGGCAGTATGCAAAAAGATGTTCATACTCCGTGTCTCTATGCTCTCTCGAACTGTTCGCGCCGCCCATCAAATCGTATCACACAGTATACCGTGTTGGGTGCATCGTGTTCTTCTTCTTGAAGTTGGTACATCGTCATGACATATGCCCCTCCCTTTCTCTTTTACGTTGACTCCGCCGCTGTTCCCTGCCGCCCGCCCCGCTGTTCTGGTCAGATACTCCCGCGCTGTACCGAGTGTTGTACCTGGCGCGTGAACATCTACGATATATGTTGCTCGTGTGCAGCGGTGTGCCTGCTGCTCGAACAGAGAACCACCGCAGATGCACGCCGTGATGCACACGCTACGGCGCGGTCGCGCCTTCGTTCGCGCCTTCGTTCGCGGCGCGCTCGCGTGCAATCTACGCGCAGGGTGCACGCCATGGGTGTCGGGCATCGGATGGGCAGTGGTTTTCTTTGTGGTGCGCAGGTCTCCGCGCCGATGGCGTGGCGATGGGTGCTTAGCGCGTAGGCAGCGCGTGCGTTAGACGATGATTGACGCAGGGCGGCGTGTACGGTCACCTCGTGGGGGGTAGAACGCGCAGACTGACATATGTACGGCTCATGGATGATCACATGTAGTATGTACATGGGAACAGATCTGGCTAAGTACAACGTCCATTGCTGTGTTGTGCAGAGTCAATTCTTGGTGGCACCTATCAATGATCCGCCGCGCATTATAAGGCCATGAAGGATATTATATGCTCGATCATCTGAAAATGCGCGTGTGCTAAGTAAGATTACATTGCTTACGCTGAATCATCAATAATATATTCAAAGTCTCGGGTTGCCAGTAACAGTTTACACAGCTCTTGGCTTCGAGAAGGATTTCTATGTATATTTTCAGATCGCCGCACCTCTAGGCGCTGGTCGTTTGGGCTGGAGGAGGTCCTCCAGAGCCGCCCGGAGGTCCTCCTGGTCCTCCGCCGCCAGCATTTGCATTTGCGACGCCACCGTTCTCCGTCCAGGTTGCCGCCGCGCTGGTGACATAATCCGCCGTGGGGTCAATGCCGATGGTAATCCACCCGAGAATGCCGTCCGACGGCTGCTCGCCAAGCCAGACGTACTGCACGACGGGGTCCATGGACGCCGCTTCCTCGCCCATGATGCTGTCCTCAGAGTTGAGCGTCAGCGTTTGCGTGTTCTCAGCGTATGGGGAATTTTCCTCGACGGCCGAGATGAGCGACTGGTCGAAGAACACCTGCGAAAGCAGTCAGAACCTTGTTTCGCCACGATAAATATGAAGTGTACCTGGCCAATGTGGGTGGCGCTCCCTCCACTTATGGTGTTGTTGGGAAGGAGGGTCGCGTTCAGGGTAGTAAGAACGTGAATGTGGGGTGTACGTCCGGTGTAATGTCCAGGGAAGATGGTCTCGAAGTACGCAACACCATCGGCATCGGTCAGCGCTAGTCCACGCCCATGCGTGGCGTTCTAAGCAGAAATAAAGATAAGCAGACGAACTTGTTTAAGGAAAGGTATGGTACACATACGAGGTTAGACTCATCCGTAATATCTCCGTTTCCGCTCGCAACGACACCGGCGTAGACGCCAGTGGAATTTGCTATATATATTTTAGTGTGTGTCCGTCACAGAAAAACCTTCAACTGACCGTGCCAAGTGTCCACATAGATATTGGGGATGGGATCGCAAGTAGTTACATCGATGATCTGATATTCACTGAAGTATGGGATGCCTTCCTCTCCGTCACGAAGATCGGTGCGGACAAGCTCAGCGCTGACCCCTGTAAATTTCATCCCCTGTAAGCCTAAGAACGAGCGATAGACAGTAAGATTCACTTACAGTATGGCCCAATCGTGACTTCTGGCTGAAGAACACACGCCAGATCTCCCGTGAACACGTCCGCGCCCTGAGATGTAGAGGTGAGGTCCGTACGGTTGGACTTGTGATCGGTCGTGAGCACGCTCGCAAAGTCGCGCTTAGAGATTGCACGGCGCCCGGGAAGCCTGCGGCGCGAGCGTAGCGACTCCGCCAGCGCAGCGCGGCGGCTGATGGCGCGCGCTTCGATCCCGCGCGCCTCGATCTTGTCGGTGCAGTCCGCGATGGAGCGCTTGGCGTGAGCGAGGAACTTACGGCGTGCCAGGACGTCATGGTCCTCGTGCGACCCCGGGTGGGCGACGACGACGAGGACGAAGGAGAGGAGAGAGAGTGCGGTCGAAATACGCATCGCACTGGCAGGGATTTTTGAGTACTGAAATGGAATTCACGGCGAACGTATTTATATTGCGGCAGCGGTGGAATAGGATTCGGTAATCGGTTTGGGTGTTTCAATACAGAAATTCAATCAGAGACTCGGCTGCTGCGCAAAGAAATGGAGGAAGCCATCTATATGATACAAAACGTGAACATTCCGCGGGCTCGCGCCTATTCTATCTTGGCACCTGGCGTCATGTTACTCGTGCTAGGGTCGGTTTTGGACTAATATTCGTTCTCGCCACTGAAAACACGTGCAGATCGAGTTCCTATGCGGAAGTTGTGGTTAAAACAACATGGAAACTCGGGCGTTGACCCGCATCGGCGTGCGCTGACTCGCTGTTTCATCCACAGCACTTCAAACTACTTTAAATCTGAGTAATGGGTGAATACTTTGAAGGTAAACAAATTAGGAATCATTTTGTAGTGTTGGACTTTTTATAGGGCTTTTGGTATTATTGTACTTAAAGATTAGGCGCTCATGGTCGCGACTCCTACGATCTTACAAGAATTCAGAAATAAGTGGGTCGCGAGCCGCGAAGCAGAGCAGCTAAATGCGGAAGCTTGTTGTCATACCCCATAATTATCTTGTGAACCAATCATTTTCCCGGCATCTCTAACAACTCCAAAAGCCAATAGGCTACGTGAGATTTGATGCTTGAGTCCTTGGCGTACCACAGCCAGAACACTGAATGTACTTAGAAGCACACGCGCCCGCGGCCGTGCACATGCGTTGCCCCTGTATACGCTAAGTACACAATATAATTTGAAGGGTCACCGGTACTTAAGTATGCAGGTCCCAGACTCGCGGTGCGACGTGTTGGTCTGTGCGTGGGACTATTCGGTATCCAAAGTACATACGTAAGCCGGTGGGATAGTCCAATCCGGGCTGGAACGCACTGTGGGCGCGAGGTAAGAGAACTGTTGTACAGTCGAAACCCTCGTAACCCATGCCTGTGCAAACCCACGACCCATCAGGCCTTAAGCTTGAATGTTTGAATACCCGGAATATTAGTTAAACAACGAGCCGAACGCTGTAGCGATGGCCGAGTTCGGCGAAGCTGCCAGAGTCAGGCTAAATCAACGGCATGGCGCGCCGACGGTGCGGCATTCTGGCCGGATGGCACTAACCTTCCTTGAACGAAGACGACCCGCAATTCGGTGATCATTTACAAGTATGTGCGATAGGTCAGCGCTCAGGCGCATTGAAAAATGTGTATTATAAAGTGTAAATGTTCAAGAACGCTCTACTGTATTAACAGTCGGGATATTCGCCGGTCTACCTCTCGTAAACAAGTACATTGCGTTTACTGTTTTAATAGCTTAATAGTAAATCAACCTCTTCCTATAATCGTTCTTCAATTTCAGTCATTACATAGGCCTTACGCCTTCTCCTTGTAGTATGTGAATCGATCTCAATGACAATGTATGTCGGCATACCTTGTCCACGTCTACACAAGTTATCGCTGCAGAATGCAATATTCTAAATTCACCAAAATGTCGCTTGAGTTGTGTTTATCTTTGTAGCYAATAGTGACTGGTACCGTATTTACACGAAAATARATAGAGATTATACGAGCGAAAGCACACCATAGCCATATAATTTGCGAGTACGGGCGAGCGCTCTTGGCCATGTCCGAAAGTCTCGGTGGTATTTTCAAACACGTTTTATTTGGAAACAAAGGGGCATATAAAAGACGGGGAAAYACCACTCTACTCTTCCTACGTGTTCACCATGCACATACCTAAMTCCCGCAATAGTACTGGATATCCTGCATATAGCTTGGCCTGTGGTACGTTTRTTGATYTAAAATGATCGCCTACGCTTATGTTCATTGTCAGGCCACATATTTTCTTTGAGGTGCATTAGCGATTGGCGGGTAAACGACGGGATACGAGATGTCGCTGTGTGCCCTGTTTGCAACGAAAGCACCTTAGCTGGTGTGTTCTTTCGTATTTTCACAGCTACAACGGAGCCTCTGAGCTTCTGAGAGAAGTGGTCGACAGGGAGCATATCCGCCCCGTCTACATCCAAACATCAATCATTTCTTCCGACGAACTCTCCCAGCTTCGAACGCAGCTCGCAGAAGTACGCTCCGCCAGAGACGACTTGCAGACTCGCCTTCAGAACGCATTGCGCACCTCAAATGAAAGGCGAGATCGCACAACAGAATGTGCAGCGCTGATCCAATCGGCTGAGAACGAGGCAAATCGCGTRCGGCAGGACCTGCAGGCTGCTTTGTCGGCGCGTGATACCCTTTGTGTGCGYGTCGAAGATCTGGAAAACGACGCGGACCACACGTCGAATACTATTGATCGCCTCAGAGCGGAACGCAACTCGCTACGTGAAAGAGTTCAGGACCTCGCAGAGGAACTGAGCAGCACCGCGGGAGAGAAGGCGCGCTTGAAATCCAGTCTCACGCGCGTGGTGGATGCAATGAATCGCATGAGGAGTGCGCAGCGTGCAGCGTATAATGGCAGCGAAACATCTGAACCTACGGAAGGRGAGGAGTCGGATGATGGACTGGATGAGACGAGCATCGCTTCTGGGACACATAGSTCGGAGGAAGAGGAACCCGCCCCTCGTCGTTCTGACCGTCGGTGAGTGTAGATTAGTTTATCGATGCGCATTTTTTCTCATAGATCAAAATATTTCTTATAGAGCGACAAGGGGACACGGCGGCTCACAAATTACAGTTTCCTCCCATCAGACTCAGGCCGTRCGCTCCACCCGACCCTTGCGCACAACAAATGGGGCTKCGCRTGAACCACGCGTAGGCCATGCTCCCCAGCCCGAGCGTCAGATGCAAGTGGGAGGCAACATTATGTGTAGGTATCTCGATGCCTTCAATAAGCAATTGGCAAGAAGGCCAGAGAAGGATGAAGTAAAAATGATGGCCTGCACAGACCCAGAAGRACACACGTTCCAAAGGTCAGGTTCGAATGGGAGTAGATGGAGGTGGACGTGCGTTAYCTGCAAGGAGTCTTGTAGCGAGTSTCGTCCGTAAAGTCATCACTCATAACTGGTTCGCATCACCTGTGTACCGCGCTCTGAATGCTCGAGGAGAATCTGGCATAGACGCAGTAGGAGTGATCTCAATAAAATATATTCTTTGTAGTTTGGTACATGTATGCGAAGCATGCTAGCAATAGAACATTATCATGAGCACAAACGTGTCTTCGTTAATCTGAACGACCTACTAAGGTCCATCGTAATGCGATTGGTGATCTATAAATACAACGCCCTCTGGCGCACTCCCAGCCATACATTCTCATAGCGAGAAGATCTCCGTGTGCAGCGCGACACCGCCTAACGCGACGCCCCGCCCACTTATCTGCAGCCGCGCGACTGCGTTCGCCGCCTCGCGAATGAGCCCCTCCGGCCCGCTCGCGCACACCGCGAGCCCACCGCCCGCCGGCGCGACGAACGGCACACGCGGCGCAACGTCCGCCTCGGCGTCGACGATCTCGATCGCCTCAGGCCCACTGTCTTTCTCCTTGTTGGTATACGGACGTCGGGGACCAGGGGCAGAGTCCGCGGATGACGACGACGCTCGCGACTTGGTGGCAGCTAGAGAGGCTGGGCCGGCGCCGGTGAGGTCGCGCAGGATGCGGTACACGCTCGGGCGCACGATCGTGACGGAGCAGTTGGGGATGGGTGGGATGGCTTCGGGGTTGCATAGACATGTAACGTAGATCGAGATGTGCAGCTCGAGCGGTAGCGGTGAGGAGGCGGATGACTCTGCGACACGCGCGATATCCATGAGCGCGGGGGCGAACCAATCGATGGAGCCTGGGAGGTAGTCGATCGTGAGCGATCGCAAGAATAATAAACTTGGCATAGAAATACGCACCGAATGATCGCACGCACCACGCGAACTCGATACGGCGCGTGCGCTCACCGCCGCGCCGTCCTCGTCGCACAATGCGGCCCACGATGTCGTCGAGCACGCCGAGTGTGAAAGTGATGCCCGAGCCGCCAGCGAACAGAAGCGCCGTCTCGTGCTCGCCAAGGTCGACGCTGCATCCGCCGTACGGCCCGTCGATCATGACCTGCACGGGCACTTCCACGGGCGGCCGTGCGTCCTCTTCATCGTGGTGCGGTGCTTTCTCGCTCAGCTGGAGGTCGAGGAGTCCGAGCTCGGCGGCACGCTGCGCGGCGTGGGCGTTGAGCGCCTTCGTCCAGTCGCCGACAGCGCGTGCACCCAGGGAGATTCCGCGCGGAGAGGAGGTGATACATGAGATCTCGGGAGGCGCCGAATAGATGGTGAGAGGATGCGATTCGAAGATGCGGCCTGAGAAGAAGACACGGAGGCGAACGTGTTGACCGGCGATCCAACCTGATGTGACATACGGAATGTGTATCTAGGAGAGAAATCTCAGTATGATAGATAGATTAATGATATGATAGGTACGTACGAGGGTCATCTGGTTTCCTACTGGAACTAGAACGGCGTCCTTGATGCGGTGGCGGAACATGCGAAGGAGGACGTCGAAGCCGTAGAAGGCGAGCGGTGGGAATATCCAGGGGGAGGCGTAGATCGTGTGGTAGCAAATCGTGACGAAGAATCCGATAAAGCTTAGCATACTGCATCGAAAAAGGCGTTAGCGAATGAAAAAAGACAAACGTGACCGACTTACTGCATGATGTAGAATACCTGGTAGCACCATCTACGTGCGATCGGCAGCGAGCTCAGGACGATCACGCCCAGAAGGCCCAAGGCTGCAACGCCCGAGCCCTCCTTCTGCTGGCCGATGATGGGCAGGTCGTACTCCAGGTGGTTTCTGATCCATAACGCTCCGTGCAAGACAGCGCCGAGGAACATGATACGGCCAGACCATCTATGAATGAAGTTGAGCTTTTCGTAGCCGTTCCCGGGCCCCAGAAGCAGCGAAACGATCGAGTTTTTCGTTGAAAAGAGGAAGACTATCGGGAGCTGAGCGAGAGCAATAAATCCTGGACGCGTAAAGACCGTCAATGAAGACTCGAAGACGGGGCTGAAAAGTACGGTACCTGCGCGATTCGAGTTGCTGACGAGCGGCGCATCGATGACGATGCACGCGATGACGGTAGCCATGTACCCGACGATAAGCACAACTATGCGATCAAAGTGACTGTTGAGTAAAATCCAGCGAGGTGAAGACAGTGAACGTACTTTGGCCTGCATTCAGCCCAAGCCCAGGGAGCATCCACCAGAAAACGCCACCGGCGACGGCGATCCAGTTCTCGACCGCACGAAGGGCCCCTCGCCGCCGCATTCGATACACGCCCTTCACATCGCCCGCGAGTTCGTATGCTTGAGCACCCAGGTCTTCCGACACGCCGAGAATCGTCGTATACGCCCGCCCGTTTCGAATGCTGCGCACGAGGTGGGGCAGCGAGATAAGGACGAAAAAGGCGAGCACGCTGGGCCAGATTATCGAAAACTTGCGCTGCCACAGCGGGTCGGTTACATAGGAACTGTGAATGGCCGTTAGCTCCCGCTGGGTGGCGTACTGCGTAGGTAAACGTACTTGTACTGCTGCAACGCAGCGGGGATTACTGGCGGGGTGCCCGTGTCTACCATGGCGTGTCGTGAAGTCGTCCAGGAGTAAGAGAACTCGTCGTGAGAGGAGGAGAGAAGAGGACGCACCGCCGGTGGGTCTCCGAGATTACAGAGGCTGGCGATGCGGAATTCGGCAACCGCAGTAGCAATTGATTGATTTTGTGACAATAACGCTCCATAACGCCATCCAAATTGGGATTGTCTACGAATGGAAACTTGGAAAAAGTTTTTGTTTCGCGTCGCGGCGGACCGCGAAGGTTCTCTGAAGGAGGACTGCAMCAGACTGCACCAATACATATTCACGTAAATAGTTCAGATTACAGGGAAGAGCAAGTGCCAATAGAAACGGCGCAAAGAGCATAACGATCAAGTTCATTCAAACGTAAGTGTACAAATACATCCTTTACCGTAATCATAGCGCCACGATGGTCATAACTCCTCCGTTAATGTATAGTAGCTGCGCCGATGTACCGCCCAAACAGCATCTCCCCCACTCCCAAGCCTATCACGATGGACACGATGAAAGCGGCGTTATACGTCCTATAATACAAACATCAATAAGTCAGACATGACACAATAACAAGATAGAATGAAGACGATGGTAACGGTTGCAACAAAAACAAGACAGATATATGACGAAGGCGGAAAATGATAACGATGGGGGGAAAAACATTGACTCACATCACAGCTAACATGAACGTGAAGCCCAGTCCCGCCTGCCCCGCGTGCAGAATTCCTCGTGCGATGTCGTGCGCCGGAATGAAGGGCGGCACCGCACGAAAGAGCAGTACGCTCCTCACTTGCGGGCGCGCCTCCGCGATCCCCTGGTCCTTCTTCGCCGCGTTGATACCGTTCATCTGGTTCGTCATAATTGCTTGCGCACTACGAAGAGACAAAATAGATTTAGACAATTAGTCCCCTCCATTTGAGAGGGACGCACCGCTGGCGCCACGAACGTTCCGCCGTGGCCCTGATCGCGGCCAGCCATCGGTCGACAAGAGCGAGGACGAACAGGCCAATGCATGCGCCGGCCGTGGCGCCAGCCGTGAGCGGTACCCATCCCATGAACCAGAGAGTATCTCCCGGCGAAAAGTGCAGATACGCGCGCATTGAACTCGTGCTAAGGTTCATGGCGCCGTCCATTGACATGTCCATCCCGTTATCCGCGCGCACCAGAATCGGAGCCAGGACCGTTGCGATGGCCATGATAAGTGGCAAGTAGCGAAATGTTGACATGAGTAGCGCAGTGCGAAGCCCGATAGCAGTAAACGAGGCGACAGAAGCGAAGTGGCGTTGGTGAGAGTCGGAGGATTGAGGCGAAGACTGCCGCAGAATTGAGAATTGAGTACAAACACACATACACACATCATCTGCGCCACCGGCGGCCGCCGACATCACCACCGCGCTCCGGCCATCCTGATAAGCCTCCGAAGGCTATTCTGCCGACGGAACTTTCCTGGGCTTATCGAAGCAGTGCGGTGGGATCGCGCGCCCGTTCTCACCGTCAATGAGACCTTTCCACCCCACGACATACCGAACAAGAGCAGCAAAGCCAGAGAATAACATTGCAGCCGCTGCCCAGACGAAAGAAAAATGGGGCCCGTTGTTTATCTCCCCGCCACAGTGCGTCGTATGGGTGCGCTGCTGCGGCGCGTACAAGACGCCGCTGGCCGCGCGGTGCGCGCATGAAATGGTCACACGGGCCGTGCGTCTGATGCGGCGCCCGGGTCCAGGCCCAGCCTCGTTCCCCGAGCCATGCTGACTGAGCGACGACGAAGACACCTGATCACCGAGGTACGGACCAGCCGCGCGGCGGGCAGCGTGCAGCGAACCTCAGAATATCAGACGATAGACCCATTTACACCTGAAGATAGGAAAGAGCGCCGACTGCGCCGACAGACGGGCAAAGCCGAGACGGAGATGACGAAGCTCACCCTGCGACAGCGAAGAGAACTGAATACAATGACCTAGGCGGATTCTTCGCGGCGAGCAGGAATTAATGGGGAGGGTTGGGCTTCATGAGGACTACGCTCTCGCTTACACCTCCCCGTGAGTCTTCGACGTTATCGTTCGAGTGAAACGTTCTGGTGGATCCAAGGAAAGGAAGACTTCCTGTCTGGGTGAGGTCGTTACGCGCTGCGTCGGTCCAAGACGCTCGCGCGCCGCATATATGCGCTAACTTTCGACGTAAAGGCTTCTTGGAAGTGGGACATCGCTGTTGAAAGGCTGAAGAGCAGTGAAGGAAGCGGGAATGGGCAGTGGTCGGCGAGAGAGAGATGATGGGGGTCGGGGAGAGGGTTGCATTCTTCCCTTGAGGCTTTTCCGCGAAAACGGTGGCGTGGGAATGGTCACTTGAGCCTATTATCCCATTGGCTAGTTCGCTCACGTGAATTTGGGGCTCGTGCACTAATTGTGGCACGGTCGATTACGCACGACAGACGCAGTAAAGGAGTGACAAATTACTCCGGGATGGATCCTAAATTACTCCACGATTACAAGCATCGCTTACGTATCTAACTACTTGTAAAGCGCCGAGTGCTCCTTGTGTTCACCACCATTCGAGGATTCTGACGAGTGGGAAGGCAGCGCATGAGCTCCTCACTGCACAAGTAAAATTTGGGGACTCAGAGGAAAAACTTCGCGAGAAATTACCCCAGACGTTTTTCAGTGAATTTCTACCTTTTTCTGGCGCTGCCATGTGGGAGTCTAGGCACTTTGGTGTGCGTGTATGAGGGCCTGGGAACGCCACTATTTCCTTCCAAACATTTAAACGCCGCTAATGCGCTACGGCCTCAATTATCCACTCTAGTTCCCAGTCGTGTAGACACCTGACGGCCAAATAAAACGAGACGCCCTTCAATACGAGGATTTGGCTATCCAAATTTATCGCGCAGTCAATCAGCAGGTCCTCGATACTCGGTTTGCTCTCGAGATGGGACTTGAAGTCTCCATTCGAGTACTAAATATAGGCGAGCCGCATTATCGATATTCCTTCGAGGATACTAGCGTGCTACTGATTTCATATCTACAGGAAGAACGCCCTTGGCGCTCTCAAGCACAGCAAATATATGCGTCATGATATTCAGGGAAAGGGGAAGGGGACTCGCTTTTGGCTCCCCGACATCTCGTACGTGGACATTTAATGACTTTTACAGATTATGCTCCACGAGCCCGCAGCAAGCTCGTGGAAATACCCCTTGTAAAAAGAGATATGTAGACAAATCTCGAATATAATCGGATATGGACACGTTAGGCAGCAGCCGTCAGCTCATACCTGGTGGATACTATCGCAACTTAGACATGTCATAGGGAAAAGATAAAAATCGCACCGAGCTTCATCCAACAAGCGATGAATTGAACGCTATACATACTTCAGAAATTAACGCAGATCTAGAGCGCCCAGAATCCCCTTAATCCCCACCCGAACGAACGTCATTTCCCAAACAGCAAACATACTTTTTGAGCCATTAAGAAGACGTCTATGTATTTGTCCCGCGTTCATTTCAAAGTCCAATGTTGCATTCATGTCCACATCTGCACACGTGGACAGGATCCAATGGCCATGAACTTACCACTCGACCGACCCGGACCGCTCTGTGTTACGACTGTGTTTATTTCCCTCCAGCTGTATACTTTTCGGATAATGTATTATACGCAGGACCTTCTGATTTTTTTGGGCAGAAATCAGGCTCCGTAATGCTGGGATGCGGAGGTGGGAAAGAAGCGGTCTAATAGCTACGATTATTATTAACTATGGACCTCCGAAAACGCGCAGAACAGATGCCGGGTCTTTGTCCTTCTGAAGTGATCTTCTGTCAAAGTGATATCTAATAGCCATTCAAACGCCCAGAATTCGTACACCTCGTGAATCTAGGCTAATGTTGGGACGCAGATACTTATGCCCCATTAATTTCATTACTTAGTTAGTATACAGCAAACCTTATCGATTCCAGTGCTCCCATCAATTCGGTCAGGATCCGTATACAGCGAGAAAGATATCCTGTCTGTAACATGTATCCTTGTTCTGGTCGCTATATGCTACATCATCTTATTGACTCGGTTTGCCTTGGATCGCCTTATGCTGGCTATCAGTTACCGATCTGTCACTGTCAGTCGTCATGACGCACGCCGGCAGAGTGAAAGAGCACCAAAATGTCCACTGCAGAGAAAATTCATCTGAAATTTCCTTCCCATATAACTCTCTATATTTGCTATCTTTGTATTCTAGAATGTATGCGTAGACCAGTCCGTACCTACCGAAAGAGAAAGTCAAATCAATACAGCATATGTCAAAGATGACATCCGATCTATGGGTGCCAAACCTGGATGTAAGGCACCCTCGTCCGGTGAGTGCCACTAAGTCCAGATGACACGCAATCTATTCAATGATTTGCAGTGATCGTCGGGACCGCCGCGGTCAGGTAGGGTCTGAATTGTACCTGCGCAACTGAGGATGAGGCTTGCTCGTATATTCACGCTGTCAGGAATCTTATCCGGTATCTACGAGTTAGATATTCTAGTCAGCGCGTATCTGAAGTTTATCAGACCGTGCCGTATGTACGCAACGCCCAAATTTTTCACAGCGCTCAGCCGTGGGCCACATGTCACCGCCGCACTTCAGCTTCTTGGATAGCATCTTTCCGTATTTGAGCATGCCGTACGCTCCCATTTTCTGAGTGAGATTCGAACCAACTAACTTATAATGGGAACGCACTGCTCCCACCGTGGTGCAAATTCTATTCTTGCACTACATCCAGCGGATTGAATTGCACCAGACGAGAGACTCCGATTTTTAACGGCATGATTCGCATTGGGTACAGGACATAGATGAGATCATACCACCTGCCGAGGTGCAGCCGGGAGGCGCACCGTACTCCAGCTGTCAGCTGTCGTGCTTCGGAATTAGCATACAGCGTTATTACTTCATCTGACAGTAGCTGAAAAATGCGTACTATAGATTATGATGGATCCATTTCTTGCCCAGAAGCGACCCCTTCTCTTTCTGTCACACGAGAAGGCAGGATGTAGGGCGCATTATTGACGCACATAAGTGCCGTTCTGAAAATAAGGAATGGGATGAGACTCGCGGGAGTGAGTGCAGGCACTTAAGTTAAGATCAGCAGGTTTATTTTTAGATTGCGAAGTCACCGGAAGTGTGCCGACCGCGAGCGTTGGCGGACTTCAGCTCCCATTCTTCCAATATTTATCAATACGACCTATAGATTGGTTGCTCCGAATATTCTATACAATCGCCTGGATTGACGAGCGGGGAAAATGCTATTGTAGGACACACGCTAGAGAGGCTGTATCAGTCTCGCATATATCGTACGAGAAATCCCAAGCTACACTACGGGAGGTGGAATCAACGCTCGAGCGTACTGAATCTATGTCCGTTTTAAACTTGATTGATAGGAATGATCACAAATGGGATACTGAATAGAGATTCGGTAATTTGATGGCGGTCTCAACGTCCACGGATTTAAAGAACATCATAACGAAAACGCTAATAGTCCTCGTACTCCTCGGACTCACGTTTACAAAGCATGGGTCCAAGCAGACGTGGCTCAAACTCTTCAAGAGTGGAATTAATGGAGAGTGTTTTTCGAAAGAGTTGGCAGATGCATTCGCTCGGATTACCGGGTCATTCAAGATCTCACAATGGACGGGATGTACGTTTCCGGTACAAGATAGGAAGAGAAGCCAATGGTAAGAAGAATGTTACTGCACAAAAGTAAAGGTGTAAACAAGGAGATGGCAACTACTTCTTCGACCTATTTCCACGCTATCACGATGCAGTACGCTCTAGATTTGTAATAACGCCAGCGGTTTCGACCTAGAAGATGGATACAGATTAGAAATTTTGTATCGGTCCTTGACGCTGATACCACCCCACCACAGAAGACAGACAAAACTGTGTGCACCAACTAACGCATACATAGTACATCATCCTTCAGAATTTGTTGCTGTCTCTTTAGTACACTAGGCTTGTTCATATTTCCACAGCATGATCTGATGGAGAATTGAAATGCATGCTATGAAAGCGCTAACGTACTGGGTAGCGTCGCGCGCGGCGCCCGCTCCGCGCCGTCGGCGAGTGCAGGAGCTAGCGTACATGCAAAGTACGTGCGACTGGTAAAAATATGCTGGCCCTACCCCGGAGTGTAGGCGAGAACATGTCAAGATGACTGCTGCACCGTCGATACCTGCAAGGAGGAACCTCGTACGTCATTACACGAGGCCCAGGTGCGCAAAATAGGAGCGATGTATACGCATCACTCCAGTCGTGTTATCCTGAATGCACTCATAAAATATTAGGATGTTGAAAACAGGCACGCGCAGCTAAACAAGACTGTCAGAAATCAACGCGTCCAGATCCGTCAACGTACTGCAATGTATCGCTTCTCAGTGAGACAGGGTACGCTCCGGTGGCGAAGAGGCATGTGGCATATCCAGGATTAATGAATCTGTCAAGTGCGAAATTCCCAATGCTTCATGTACGCAGGACGGGTAAGCTCTCCTGAGTTGATTAGTTCAGAGAAGGTCCCGTGGTCACCGAACGAGTGCGCAGGGAACGCACCTTGATCAGAACTTTTGGATGGAATCTCTGCTCACTACTGTGGAGGGGGCTCGCCCTTTGGCAGCGTGCGCGTGGAGCAACGGACGCCTGGTCCCATTACACGTTCCATCCTTGTTGTTATCCACCATATGCACAACAGCGAGCACGACTTCCGATACTAGAATCCAGACATCAGTTGCTGCGGGCGTACCCGCACGACGTGCGGTGTTCACGCTGCACCCTAGTCAGAGCCAAAGCGGCGGACGCCTACAGCGCCCCCCATCTCTGCTGCTTTTGTGTCAGGCGCTTCCTTCTTATCGTATCCCCTGATGCTCGATAAATCCAAAAAAAAAAATTGACTGTTATGCGTTGTGTAGGTATCAAGAATTTGTTGCTCCAGGTCGTACCGTTCTAGCTTTCCCCGGAACCGTGATTAAAGACGAACAATTAGAAATTCATCCAGTAAATGCACGTGAACACCTCTAGTCATCCCTCGAGCACGAAATTGGACTATCTAAGATGTCCAACAAACTCATCAACGGTAAAAGGTGAGCGCGCCTCGACCAATCGTGGTGCGGGCTGCCCATGACAAGGTAGGCGCAGTAGTGATATACGACTCAATAACTTAGCCCTGTACGGTGCATAGATTTATCTCTAGCACGGCTTCTTACATAGGCTCACAATTACAAGTCAGCGGTTTGACTGGCATCTATCGAGTACTTATATGATGTGGAATGGCAGTGGTATGCCGCGGCAAACGCCGAACATGGTCTTCGTAAAAACGGAGGCAGTTGAGAGCAGAAATAATTGGATTCAAAACGTCCCACCAAGCCTTCCAGGAATAATATGTTGAGAAGTCTATGGTCTGCAAACGAATATACGTATCCGAAGCTCAAAAAAAAGCATGCTCACCAGTGCTTATCTTCTCACGGAGACTCGCAGAGACTCGCCTCAACGCCAATGCCATGATGTTTTACGTAGACTATCTTCTGTACATGGTCATTTTTATCGACCCCAATTTTAAACCTTAACGCTTCCGTGTGATTGAGCGACGATCCCCGATCTCGCCCAATCAGTAATGCGGATGCATTGATGCAGGTGGTCCTCACAATTAAAATTTTAAGTATTTCCTATTCAGTGTGATAGCCGCTCAACTGGATGCAGTACAAATTATCTAGTATCGTCCAGTATTTTCTTGTATCTTGCAGACAGTGATGCGGCGACTCCTGGATCCTCCTGGACCCCAGTTGTTAAAAACTACCGAATACTCACCCGTGCCGCGTAACTTGGCCACGCGTGAGCGAATCTTCTCTTCAAAATGTGCATACCCGGCGGATTACTTCTCATCCCCTGATTCACGGTTCCAATGCCCAGATCAACCACGTCGTAACAGCAAGCAAAAATTATAAGCGGGACGTATAGAACGCGCGCCAAGTTGTCGGTGTTTGGCTGGGGAACATGTATTTCACCCTGGTACGATAGAATCATGTGCAAATTATACGCGCTTAGACACAGAATCTGATGTAGAAGGAATTCTGGATGAACTGACGACGTTCCCACCCTGTATTCGACGCTGAACAGAAACAGTTCCCTCCGAAGAAAAAACCACGTTTCTCACACTACTTCGCGCTTCGATATCGTTTTATGGGATACACGGACCCTTTAACATGCGTATAAATACATATATATACAAATAGAAAAATCTAACGCGAAATACGGGTAATTTTGAGCGGAGAAAACAGCTACTGAGGGACACAACACGAGAGTAAGTAAGGTAGAGATGCGATCGTGCAGTCAGAACTTCCAGTATTCCATACTTGTGGACGCTCTTTCGAAGGGAAATTCGCCCCCCCAGGAGTTTACGTCGTTCATGCTGTCGCACACTGCGCGGCGCAATTCGTCTCTCGCCTCACGCGCCGATATAAGGTCAATGACGCGACTTCCTTCGATTTCTTCTTTGGAGCTCTAAGAACCACCAATGATAAGTTTCGGCGGTAATATGTGGCATGGGGCAACGACACTCACTTGTATTGCCTGACTGATATCAGCATCAATGACGGCAAGAATATCCGCCATATCACCATCGTCTTCCCATCGGAGCCCTACGGTGGCTCGCACTATCGACGCGAGGACTGTCAAGCTCAGAAATCCCAAGCCAGCTCCGTAAAGAGACCTCGCTCGCGTCAACAGATCATGCAGATGTGGTAGGGGAGCGGCGGGGACATCGCGAGTCTGCCTTCGGAAAAGACCGTAGGGGCTGGGCAAGGGCTTATTGGTTTGGCGCAGCCTGGAGCGCGCTGCGCTTGTGAATGCCGGAGCAATACCCGGTGGACCAGTCGCTAGCAAATTGCGACAAATGGAGCGAAGGCTAGGATATAGAAATGAGCATGTGCATATGTAGAACGTATATGAAATCGTACTCTTCGGGTGACGCGTTAGCAATGAATGTATCGACCATCAAGTTACTGTATACTGAATAAGTGATAGTCATTTGTAGCCGAATAGCGCACGACTCACACATGTCCAAGTGCAGGTCGCGAGTCATTGACATGGCGGAAGGTGGTTTCGGGGGCTGGCATTTTTAAGGAGTAGCTGAAAGTACTTCGGGGGAATGTGGGTGTTTGGGAGACATCTCATAGTGCTCATGGTTTTTATACTTTGCGGCGCGAAGCCAAATCGTGTGTATCAGGGGTGCAGAAGAACGACTCAACCCCGACAGATCTACTGATTCCGCGGGGACTTGTAACAGGTTGTAACTGTAGGCCTGAGATTCGACCGGTCTCCTTCGCCTAGCAGATACTAAGATCGACCCGAAGCCGATTTACTGGCAGATGAATCTGGGCGAGTAGTTTAAATCTCACCCCTCGGTTAGCGATCTTTAAATCGCAGTTGAATTGCAGTCCCGTTTCTTCACACGAGACTTGCTTTCCCACGGCCAGGATGCTGCACGGCTCAACAGTTATTCGCCGGCTTGCCAGTTCGTCTATAAAAGGCGCGTGCCGCGATGCGACTTACAATACCGACGCGTGTAATCATGTCTTCCTCCCACCTCTCACCTCGTGAAACTTTTCGTTTGGGACCGTTCGTCACTCCTCGTATCTGGACCGGCTTATGGCAGCTTTCTAGCAATGCCTGGGGTAGCGCTTCTGTCTCGAAGATACGACATGGGATGATTCGCCACGCTGAATTGGGCTATACGGCTTTTGGTGCGCATAGTCTATTTCACCACTGATCATTTCACCTGATACGACGTTTTCTTCTCGAAATAAACAGATATGGTGGGTGTTTTCCCTTCAAACACTATAACTACTTGCAATCATGGGCTAACGATAGGCAATGTTGTATAATATAACTAGGGTGAGCACAATTTTTCAAATCAGACGGGTCTCTGATGTCGTTTATCGTTCAGCGGATCACTATGGTAGCGCTGAGATTATCTTCGTATGTAATCTGTTCAGCGTATGTAGCGCTGGGATGGGCTGACGAAGCATTATTCGGTAGGGCCAATTTCGGGAGTCTTTTCGATCACCTGGGCAAATAATCGGTGCCACAAAATGGTGTATTTTCAAACGCATAAACCCCTCAAGGGCTGTGGTTCAGGCCGCGGTTTATGAGCGAATGGAAAGAATGAGAACCGAGCGGGTTGATTTGCTCCAGGTTCGTCATCCAGACGTTCCCACAGTTCCTGTTACTCATGAACTGCTTAGTTTCACTGGGCAGACTATACGGACAAGGGATATCTCACTGCTCTCGCACATTTATTAGACCTAAAAAGAGCTGGCATAATAGCGGCCATCGGACTGTGTAATTTTGACACAATCAGGACTGACGAAATATGCACTGAACTCGGCCCTGGGACGATTGTATCGAACCAGGTTCAGGTATTCATTTACTTCCATAATCCAATTAATATTCAACTTAATCCCACGTGTAGTTTTCGTTAATTGACACCAGACCTCTGCATGGAATGTCTGACGTATGTGAGAAACACGGACTGAAGCTACTGACATACGGCACTTTGGTGCGTGAGCGGCGTGTATTCTCATGCGGTTCATTCGTTCGATGATATCATAACAGTGCGGGGGATTTTTGGCAGACAAGTGGCTTGGATCTCCAGAGCCCGATCCATACTCTGGAGATCTCACACCATCTCAACGAAAGGTCAGATTACCGTTATTTCCAACGACGTAGACCTCGCTTAACACGGCGTATTGCTTTAGTATCTTGATATGATTGTCAAGGCATGGGGGTCCTGGGATCTTTTCCAGGCCTTGTTGGTAGTTCTGAGAAGTATCGCAAATCAACACGGAAAGAGCATTGCGAACATTGCGACACGATGGGTGCTAGACCATTCATTTGTTGGTGCAGTCATAATTGGTAAGGCTTTTACATAATACTTTGACGCTGTTCGCTTATGCTCGTAATTGTATAGGAGCACGTCTCGGCCTCTCTGAGCATCCGGACGAGAATCGCCACGTATTTGGCTTCCGTTTGACTGAATCCGACAACGCGCGCATAGAAGCCGTACTCGACCGTTCAAACGGACGTACTATCATTACTTCAATAGGTGACTGCGGGGCTGAATATCGATAGATAGCTGCCGTAGTACATAGGATAATCAGAATCATACGACTTGCTTGTCCCTTCAGTCTCTCGTCCCTAGCATTTTTTCACGACGACATACTTCGCTCAATCCCCTGGCTTCACTTCTACAAAGTATTGTAAACCATACCATACATGTTTGGATAATATATAAATGGGAGAAGAGACTATTACGGTTCGTCTAGTTTCATCTTGCACTGCGAACGTGCCGCTTCCAAATCATAGTGGTCGGTTCCTTGGATTCGTTCCAAGAGGAAAGTACCCAATGACAGAAGGTATTCTTCTCATTTAGAAATTCAATTTATTCAAGCTCTATCCTACTTCCGGAATGAGCGATACCATTACTTTCACCTTCGCCTTCCCGCAGCTCGTCCGTCTCTTGCGATGGTTCTTATCCGCGGAGATATGTTCCTAAATTGAGGAAGAACTCTAAGCTAAGGACGAACCGGCTGGAAGGATTACTGTAAACGAACCATTACCGAACACGGCATGTGATAACGCTGGTCAAATGAGAGTCAATTTGGCATTACACCAAACAAGTACAGGCTGAAAAAAACAGAAACCTTTTTCTTGCCGGTCGGTGTTTGCCTGCAGCTACCAAAATCGAGCTCGTATGGGCTGACGCGCTACTTGTCTTGAGACGCGATATAGTAGCCGGTTGCTCAATGAGCTCCCTGCAGGACGGCAATTCAACCAGGGCGCAGCATATCACATTGCATCCTTTGATGACATAGCAGACGACCATAGATGTTACCACGACGGCGTAGTGGGCAGGACCCACGGCATATTTTACGGAGATAGTAGTTGGTGACCCGCACATCGAGCGTGTCAAGACCTCGAGTGTATTAAGACCTCGTTGATAAGATGCTGATAGAGAGTTCATATGTACCAAAGCAAGGAGAAATGAAGTAACATTGATCTCCTCGTTTTTAATGATAAATCGATAAGCGATAGCTCATCATGGACATATTTTGGAGATAGAATCCCTATTTGGCACCGTAAAGACGCACGATGCATCACTCTTACTGGTATACAAAATTCGTATAGACATCTATGTTTATTCGGTTGCTGTAGCCTTAATCCGGCCACTGACTACCATCTACTAACAACGAGGCGTCCATTAATCAAATTAAAAGAGTCCGCTAATTGTATAGCCAGCACATGTATATAATATGATCTTAGACGAAAAGGAAAGTCAAATACTAAAGCCCACATTAAAGGAGTTTTGGCATAGCGGAAGATAATCGGCGTGAAATGCACGCAAATTATGCAAGATCAAAACATCTAGCTGAGTACCCGGCTTGTAAAGTGCATGATTGGAATTGATAAGTAATGGTGCAACACTGATCGATATTGACCAGTGAAACAAAGAGACAAATAGCTCTCTCATCCCAATGTGTCGTCACAGCCCACTTTACTTTCATACAAGTCAGCAGGTAACGGACGCCCTCCGGGGATATCATATGAAGCTCGAATTTGAACTCTCGCAGGTTTAAGTTAGAAGCTTGATAGCAAGCTCAGACCGTTCAAGTGCTTAGTATGTCGACCTATATTGACTCTTTGCAGAAAAAATAGTCATGCCTCTCCTGGCATATGTGCGTGCCGCTCAGGCAGGTGCCGAAACCGATCGACGCGGCTGATTCCGCGATCAGACGCGCACATCAGCACCTATAGATAATTGGTCCATGGGGAAATAGAGCATTCTGAAGGAAACACGTTTTGCATGCGGTTGAGGATTAGAACGCCGGAGTGACTTGATACACTTCCGCATCGCACCGACGCCGCCCTTCCGGTAATCTATTCTTCATTTAGCGTATTCGGATTTGAATAGTTCTCGAGGAGCAGTCATATCACGAGGCTCTCGAGCTGGATCATCATATTATCATGCCACTGAGATATAAGCTATAATACGCTGCGGTGCGCTGCGTATATATTGGACTACATGTGGACAAGGCTGCTCAAAGGCATTTCGGGTCGGTGGTGCGTCTTGTGCACTTCACCGAGTGAAATGCACAAGACACGCAAGTTCCCATTATATTTAGTTACCCAGCAGCAAGTGAGCCGTGGTCCCGGTCTGTGTTCAACGTGTCTGGATACCTGGAGATCATAGCGAGATAAGTACCTCGAACTGTCTAGCCTCGAGTGCAGGGCGACCTACGTCCTCTTCCCTGGGAGCACCCAGTAAGCACCGATCATTTTCGCGACAGAATTGCACTGTGCGGCTAAATAGTTGGCCCCGTCGGTCGTATTATTGGCACCGGTGATGTCCAGTCGCAGAGAAAGACAGGCTGAGAGCTACTTATAACGGACACGGGGAAACGGCAACTACCTGTGGGATCTAAGGTCACATCAGATGACGTACATTTCCTCGGAGGTAATGGTACGGCTATATAGGTAATTTCGGTTCAAGGGGGATAATTCCAAGAGGAATATTGAATAAAAGGACAAGTCACTTCTGGAGTGTTTGACGAGCATGTATATGTACGCGGCGAGTCATGACTACATACACCGGGTTCAGTACGAAACGTAAACAAACATCTCGCGGAATATAACGGAAATCAGAAAAGAGGACCCACAAATTCCACCGTTCACTGAGAAGGACAGGCAGCTTTCGCAGACATAGAAAAGTCTTAAAGTTTGTTAACACACGGCGACTCACAGCCCGGTATGCGTAATCGCCGAGCGTGGCTACTGCGGGACACGATATTCCAGCGAGGCTCGCACACCACATGGTGGATGCCTTTCTAAAACCAAACGCGAAAGCCTAACGACAGATTGGCGAAAGTGTATGGTAATTTCGGTCACGAATATGCTTCTAGCTGTGTCCGTGTAAGTACCACAAGTCACCGCTGACCGTGTATGTTCCTATAATCGAATAATGATAATTTGAATTTGTCCAAAGGAGAACAGAAGCATGCGTTTCACGATAAAATGTACCAATTCGGGTGTACGTGAAATGCTTCCTTAGAATGTGCAGTGAAAAGACGGACGGTCCGTGTGCGTAATTTATCATGAGGCACCTGTCGTTCTTCCAATTTTGCAAGTGGGGTATATATGTCATTGGCCAAATTAAGAGTTGGTGCTGCTGCAACCAGACTAAGATGCCGTGCTTCCTGACGAGGCCTTCGGCATTAGTTCGTAAGCCTCGAAGCATGTAGCCTCAGAATACAGACGGTCATCGGCGGGCACAGGTGAGCTTCATCTGTGAAATTAAAGAGACGGGGACCTTATTGTACCTCATCGCTCTGGACTGGCCGCTGGGTGAGGTCAATAAGAGTCATAGGCGGTGTTTGAGCTCTCCGCTCGCAGTGATATCTGCAGAAAAAATCACGCAGCAGGCGAATCAAAAGTATACGCGGCCCTCCATGGATGCCGCTCCTAAGAATAATACACGATAAATACCATTTAACGGCGGCTGTACTCGCTTCTCGCTCTGCATCGAACAGACGGAGAACTTACATGATGTCTGGGCTTACGATGATACATAAAGATTTCAATAGCTGCGTATCTGAGCTCAATGTTAGCTCGTTCCTTTGACTGCATGGTATTCGGATCTATTTGAGGTGTAATGTAGTTATCGTGCCAATAGCGCGACGACATTGCAATGCTGAATGCGCCGACTGAGCATGATACAATCTTGTCAGTTCGGGGCCGGTCTGGCCTAGGCCTACACGTTACTTCTGTTGAAGAAGTAAGCAATGATCAAACATCCTCGGATCGTCCCGAAGTTCTGACTACGCGACATTATATTTAGGCGCCCATGATTGCGATCTGTCAGGATCTGTCTTCGACATGACTAAGTGCGCTGATCGCACGAAATCGTTTGTGCAAACGTGAGTATACATATCATCTACGGCGAACATTATGCTTGTTGAAATCCAAGGCGACGGAGAATATTTTAAGTACCTTTTGAGTGACTGGAATGCAACGGCTGAGGCCTCCGGATATCAAAAGACGAAGCGATGCCGAGGTACCTTGAAGTTCTGATCCGGGGACTATACAGCGGCGTATCCTTAGTACGCGATCCGGGAAACACGGCTACAGCCGTACGCCACACTGCACAGCCTACCAGTTTGTAACGAGCAAAGCTGTCATTTCGTGGAATCTCCCTCCCGCGTGCAGTATATCAAGCGCGCATGCGTGCGGCGTTTATTATGGGAGAAATTCGGCGGATATTATATATTTTATCGCGAGAATTGTATGGGTACACTGCTGCCGGAGGCTGGAATCTGAAGGGATACGCGTAAGTGTGAAAATATAAAGAGACGAGGTACATACTTAACAACTGGTGGTCGCGCCCCACGGCGGAGCCTTGTGCTCGCCCCGGCGTCGGCGGGGCCTTTAGCAGCTCATGGATGAGCACCATAGTATGTCCACCCCATGTATGAAACCTCAGCAACAAGCGCAAATGCCCGATGGAAGAGCCACGGTAGCAAGCGCAGATGGAAGCTGAGTGCCTCATATACAAGGTCCTCCATGGTCTTCCCTCCCTTCCATCGTGCCATAGACTGCCATCAGTCTGGGATTGAATGGCCTCATTCATGGGGATCTCTCCATGCAATACCACGCGATTTCCACGCGATCCATTTACCAGTCACGACCTGGGGCATCTATAGCTCAGTATTATGTTTAATCCGAGATGCTTTTCCTCATACACCACTGCTCATGACCCCTTAGTATTATTTAATAATTTGGCTAAAATGTCAGTGACCTGCATTGAATAGTGTGAACCATCAATGAGCGCCGTGGAATAGCATGCGCCGCATCAACAATAGCAAGCGCCATGGAATATAATACGCCGCATCAACTACGTCTGATGGCGAGCACCATGGAATATTGTACACCCCATCAACTACAYTTGATAGTGAGCGCCACGAAATACTGTGCGCCGCATCAAATGTAGGTATGTTTCTTTTTGTTTTCTCCTCCGTGGTGCTCGCTATCAGTAATGCTATGCACCGCACTGAATGTATGTTTGTCTATACGTATTTCTTCCTCTACGGCGCTCGTGTCCGTCACACTGCTAGTTCAACCACTTCGTAGTCATAGAACATATATCAACGAATGAGCTATTCCATTGCATTGTTTGTAATATATCACTATAAGTATGATATGTTGTAAAAAAGAAGCGACATAATCATTGTACTCCTATTCCCCTCAGTACCGAGCAGCTGGTTGTATTTTATTTTACCCGAACGCCCCTTAACCTGATTCGGTGCGTTGTCGTGCACGTAATACTACAGTGCAATTGTGCATATCATCCATCCCCGTATACCATTGAGAGTCGGTTGAGCGCAGATGAGCCCACTACACTGGTCCACGCAAGACCGAAAAACAAACTGATAGYTTYTTCAACAAATTGGGCAGTCGAGTCCTTGACAATCCTGATATGCTGGCATCTGAAATTYACTTTAAAATGTTCCGTTTGTATGTTTTACACTGCCATTTATTGATCTCGACCTTTTTTCTGTCAAATGTGTGCTATGAAAATGCATAGAAAGAGATGAGAAGTATTACAATACATCTTTGATAGTAACATTTGCATTTAGCATGGCCGGTGGTTAGTCTGTTGTCTTTGGTATGGTGAAATTATTTGCGACCCATGAAAGTCAGTACCAAGCACGTTACAAACTGTCTTTGAGATGGCGTCGTTTGATGACTCGTCTCACTTTTATTTCATTGCCTATAGATRTATCCCACAAGCTATGTAGGATAAAAGAGAATATTCCGACCGCTTTATATGCATAAATATTGAAACGGGCCTGCATAGAGTACAATTTCTGTTTCATTTTTTCTGTTTTTGCATTTGTATTTATAGATATCAATGTATGACATATACGCAGGCTTGTTATAGCGTATGCTTCATGGAAGGTGTCCTTCATGTATGAAGTACTTACTACGCTTCATGGAATGTACGCTTCATGTATGAGGTGCGCGCCATGGAATGTACACTGCATGGGCGTGATATAACGCCTGTACATAAAGCGAGAGATCCATTCTCCCTGCTGGTCTCGCTTTCCATTCCCTTGAAATGTTGCTCCATATTTTCTGAGGTTTGCTACATGCATTAGGAGGGCGCACTTCATAATTAAAGAGGCGCACTGCATATTCTTAGGAGATACTACTCATTTGATGAGGGCACGTCTCGATGGAAGGCGCACGGCTGCATGTAC
>KN817535.1:336544-449553 GCA_000827495.1 Hypholoma sublateritium FD-334 SS-4
GTACGACCGGTGGTAGCCGCAAATTTTGATGGGGCGCGCTAACGTTGGAATATGCTCGATGGAAGCGCACGGCTACATAAACAGGTGATTTGATGGGGCGCGCTAATGTTGGAATGGGCTCGATGTAAGTACATGGCTGCATGGAAAGACTACGAGGGCGGTAGGGCTTAGTTAATGATGGGTGCTGGTGGGAACTAATTTGATGAGGTACACTAGTGATGGAATAACTGCAAGGAAGCGTACGGCACCATGTAAGCAGGGACGCTGCGCTTGCTACCGTGGCTCTTCCATCGGGCATTTGCGCTTGTTGCTGGGGCTTCATCCATGGGGTGGACAACATGGCCTGGGATGAGAGAAGGTGTGCGAAGCGGGGTCCATGATACTTACCTACCGAAAATCTCGGCGAAGCAGGCTGTGTTTTCCTTCTTTTACTTCGTAGTCCCAAACGTTATCCAAAATTCTCTCTAGGTATGCAGATTGACTTCGCTGGGAACATGTAAATTTACCACAATATTTATATCCTCTCCCATTGGATCGAAGAAAATTTCACATGTTACAGTTACACATAGTGATTTTTTTCTTGAAAAATAATATTTACAAAAATGAGAACGGGAAGTTCGCCGTCGTCGATGGTCAAGATGCAAGGTGGACTCCACAATATTGAGCGAGGTATGAGGCGGGCATGACGTTGCGGCGGGCCGATCGATCGCAGCGCAATGACGGCGACGTCACATGACTTGCGCAGTGACGGCGAGGCTCTGCTCGTCGTATGCTCATCCTCTTCTATGACACCGCCGCCGACGAACAACGCTGCCGGATGGACCACAGACGACGACTGGCTTCCAGAGACTTCAGGAACTGCGGGGAGTGATGGACGTGCCCATGCAGCACCTAAGCGAAGAACGTCTGGGATCTCCACAGCCCGACGCAGCCCGAGCCTCTCCCACCTCAGTTCCGCCGGCGCGCCAAAGTGGCGCACGGGCGCTCGGACGGCGGTCGCACCCCAGCCCAGTGTTGGTGTCTCTACGATATACGCGGAGCCTGAACATGTACAGTTGCAGGATGCGGGACGCATGGCCAGCCGGCTCTCCGCGAGTGTGGCGAAGCGAGCAAGCCAGGACTCGATTTCTCGACAGGCTGAAGGTATGTACTACTTTATCAACGTTGGATGATACTCTCTGACGGATATCTCGAAGGCGCCACGCAGCAGGCTGATCCTGAGTCAGCGCAGCGGATCTTGCGCAGCACTTCGCCCCAGTCCCAGCTGCCTGTGCGCGCCAGCACAAGCAAAGTACGAGTATCTTCCACAGGGAATATCGGTGTACCAAGACGTATGAGGACAGCGTCGACAGCGTCGACCACGAGCATCATCACACAATCCCTGCTCACCTCACCAGCACTTGCCACGACGGGCACCAGCGCCCCAGAAACAGTGATATCGGGTTTTTCGTCGACTTCTGGAGCCCCAGGAGGAAGCGCGGCCACGACGCTGCAGGCTGCGACCGACCTCGCCACGCCCTCTGTTAAATCAGCCTCGTGGTTCACCTCACGCACGAAGCCGAAAAACGTGTCTTTGGATACTGGTGGCATGCCGCCTTCGACTTCGACAACCATGCTTTCAACACCATCTGTCAACGTGGACGCGGAATCAACGTCGATCGAACCATCTGTCGCCCCAGTAATGTCTGTATCACCTGAAGCCCAGCTGCCTACTTTTGAAATCCAGCCACCGACGCCTGCGCTGTCACAAGGACCTAATATGGCTCTCGACCAGCACCTTCCTGCGATTTTCGAATCGAATCCGGGCTCACCGCCATCTTCGCCCTCACCCGCCTCCCTACCGTCCAACGCAGCGTCTACGTCTCCATCCCCGCAACCATTCACACCTGCGGTCATTCATGGCACGCTTATGTCAAATTCAACGCCTGTCTCACCCACGTTACATTCACGCGCGTCAACTCCTCCTCCCGCATCGGCTTCAACATCCGCGATCGCGGTCCCCAAGCCCAAACGCTCTTGGTTCGGCTCCCCTTCGCGCCCAGCTACACCCGCCTCGCGTCCCCAATCACGCACGGGCTCAGCGCCCGCGTCGCCCTCGAAGCCCAGCCTCGTGCGTCCACGCGTGGCCACCACCCCGGAACGTTCGATTACGCCGGCACCCGCGCCGCCAGACACTGAACTCGACGTACCACAGGCCGCGGCTCCGCGTCCTTCGACGCCGCCCCCCGTGTACCCCCTCGCTCTGCAGCTCGACGTCGACACCGTCGTCGACAGAGACGCCATGCGCGCGCCTCCACCGGGCGGGGAGGACGCGGCGGGCGTGGACGAGGAGCCGCCGGTGTACACCGCGTCTGAAAGGGCCACGGGGGCGCGGTCGCGCGTTGTTAGTGCGACTGTGGCTGCTGCGCCGTCTGCGGCCACGGCTGTGGCCCAGAAGGAGACGAAGGCACCGCCGAAGAGGGCCTCGCCTGGGTCTGTCGACGATACGGTGCCCAGTCTGCCGCATACGCCGACGGAGGAGGGAGCGGGGGCGGGAGGTGGATCGAGCTCTGGGAGCAGTCGCAGCGGCGGGGGAGCGGCGCGGTTTGTGCTGAGCCTGCCGCTGCTTGGGCGCGCGAAGCTTCCATTGGGGGTCATGTTGGGTGCGAGCGGTGCGGGATCGGTCCCTGCGGATTTAGAACGAGGTGCGTGTCTGTTTTTTTTTCCTCGAAGAGATAGCGCATTGCTTTTTTTTTTCGCGGCTGGTTTACCGTTCGGTGTGGTCATTTTTTTCGCCTTGCTTCGCGGCTGTTCGTAACGAGGGCCGTTATCTGATTATCATTTAGAATCTTCTCCATCGTTGCACTCTGATTCGTCGACCACACCGCCTGTCGAAGACGGACCGGTGGTTGCGAACGCCGTGAAGGAGGATGCTCGAGATGCGCCAGCGATTGAGGGTGAGTTCCACGTCCACTTGTCAGTGTCATGCCGTCATTGTATTGAAAAGCTCGACACATTGTCAATCGTATATTCATTTTCGCTTGATCTACTTGCTGACGCCCTCTTATCTGATACAGCCGGTAAACCTTCCCAAGTGCAATCGATGCAGGGCCCAGCTTCTCCGAATTCTATGCAAGACATGGCTGACGCTGGTGTGTGGATCTAACTTATCTTTTTCACTCTATCCTTTTTCCGTCTTCCGCTTCTTTGATATTTCATGATACCGTTTGTTGGTCGCGACGCGGTTCTGTTCGGGGCTGCTCCGGCTTCTTGTGCCACAGGCACAATTAATTATCGCCCCGGACGCCGGATGCATCGCACTCTGCCCTTTCATGCGCTTACTCGGCACCGGCAGGCCGAATGTTAATTAACATAGCCTGCTGGTTCCGCTTCGCTGGGTGTCACGTCGCCGGGCGCTCAGGCGATCTGCAGGCAGGCGGGTGCACCCTGCACGTCCTCCCGCGCCGCGCTTCGTCCGCATCGGACAGCCCCTCCGAGCGCGCGCCCGCCTACCTGGCGGGCTCTGTCTGGCCGCGCTACGACGGAATGGGAGACGCACCGCGCGGTGGGTGTGGGTTCGCGTGGGTTGGGTTGGGTTGGGTCTTGACGCTGGCTCGGTGCAGCTCGCTGCGTGGTCTGGCTGGGTGGGAGCGCCGCGCGTGCGGCGCGTTATCAGCTTCTATCGCGCGTTCGAGAAGCGCGCGGGCGCCATGTGCACGCACGCACGCGGCGCAGGCCCGCGACCCGGGACCGCGCGGGGGTGCGCGGGCCGCTGGTGCAGGCTGGGGCGGTTTGGCGCTTTTGGGCGGCGGAGCCTGTTGCGCGCGATCTGGGGTCGGTTTCTCCGTGTTGGGGTGCGATCGTGCGTGGGGCCCCGGATCAGGCTGGGGTGTGGGCGCGTGGCGCGCGCGGGAGGGGACGGGTGCGGGTGCGGGCACGGCTTCGGGCATGCTGTGCAGCCAGCGCGCGGGGGCGATCGTGGGGCGGCGAGAAGTTGGTGTGGTGCGGCCGCTGGAGCGCGATTGAGCTCGTGGGCTGGCCGCGTGCAGCAGGCGGACCCCGTGCGTATGTCCGCGCGGGCGCGTTTCATGGTGCGCGGCTTATGCGCGCGAGCTGCCCTGCTTGACGTCGCGCCCTTAATCTCATTTCGCGCTGTGTTTTCATTTCGCTTGTTTTCTTGTGTTTTTTTCACACCGTTTCTACCTGCGCGTGTGTAACGTTTCCTGACTTAGACATTGCAGATCGCGTTTCTAGGGTGGGCCCGGCATCCAGGCCAGAAGGCGCCCCGCATACGGACGCGCATGCAGCGGCGGGCGCGTCATGGTGGAACTACGTCGGTTGGACCGCTGCTTCGACGACGTCATCGCCCCCACAAACCGACGACGCCACAGCATCTGCTCCCGCACCAGAAGCAGCGGGCGATTCTCCCGATGCGCTGGAACCAGTGCAAGGGGTCGATACACCTTCGAATGGTACTACACCCGTGAAGGAGGAAGAGGGGGCGAAGGAGGCTAACGAGGCACCCCCGGTTCAGGCGGGCGAGGCGCGCAATGGGGATGAGCAAAATGGGGTGCCGCCGGCGCAGCAGGTGGCTACTTGGTATGCGCCGTGGGCGTGGTATTCCCCCTCTCCCTCCCGCGCGCAGTCGTTAGTGGCAGCGGAAGACACAGCCAGCGCTGTGGCGTCGCCCGTTCCAGATGCCGTCCAAGAGCCTCAACCCAGCGCGAACCTGCCTCTTCCAGACCCAGATCCTCCGACGCTTCTTCCTCCTGTCGAATCGGGCCTCGCTATCCCTCCTGCGCTGGTCTGGGAGCCCGAGACCACCATCACAACGAGCCTGTCGAACTGGGCTGCGTATTTCACCGCGCGCTCACGGGTCAAGATGCTCGGTGGGCGCACGATCGAGCCTAGCGAAGTCATCCGTGATTCGAACGGCATGGAGGTGATGGAGGTAGACTTCGAGGACGACACTGCACCAGATGCGCGCGGACGCACCGACAGCGCAGGCGCGCCCACCGGCAACCGGTTACTCATGGACCGGAGCCGCAGCACGTCCCGGGCGCCGCGCCAAGGGAGCCCGGCACCCGGCGGCGCCGCCCCTAATGCACGCGTGACCACGACGACGAGCAGCACGTTGACAACAGCCACGATGTCGTCCACGACGACGACGACCAGCGCCCCGCCGTCGCGCCCGTCGTCGCCCGCGCCCGCGTACCCGAAGAAGCCGCCCGCCGCGCCTGCGCCGCCCAATCTCGTCCTCCCAACGTGGGCGGACACGTTCTTCGTCGCGCCGCGCAGCGTGCTGCCCCCGCGCGCGCCGTCGCCGCCGACTCCACCACCCCCGGATACTCCGAAGATGGCACACGAAGACACAGTTCTTAGTAAAACGTTGAAGCTCGTCGGCAGTGTCCTCTTTGCGACAGGCGCGCCTGCTCCATCCGCGCCGCCCTCCCCATCGTCGCCTTCGTCGCCGTCGAGCCGAAGACACCCGCATCATACAACGAGACCCAGCCGTCTAGCACGCGTCGCGAGCGCGTCATCTGGAGTCACCGTCCAGGTGGACTCGGACGAGAGCGAAGGCGAGGGCCTGGACGTGCTGGAGCGACATCGACAGGCTGCGTTCCGCGCGTGGGGGCAGGAACTACCGAAGGCGTGGAGGGTCCTTCAGGAGGGCGCAATCGAGGAGGGGGGCTCGAGTTCTGCTTCCGTGGATGCGAGACCGCGGAAAATTCGCCGAAGGGGCTCTTGGGGCTCGTCGCACGGTGGGCCGGAACGCATATATGCGGACGCGGGGGAGGAGGCGGGCGGGATGCACGATGTTCTGCGCGGCTGCCGACGCGTCGTCGTCATTGGTATTCATGGCTGGTTCCCAGGTACGTCTCGTACCTTTCTGGCCTGGTTCCAGTGGCTCATCTCGGCGCAGGCGCGATGATTCGCACCGTGCTAGGAGAGGTATGATCTTGCATACAATCACTACCGTAAATCTAATGTTGTCCCTCTTCCGGTAGCCCACGGGGACCAGCTCTAAGTTTGCGAACATGACGGAGCAGGCGCTCCACGCGTTCGAAGCCGAGCATGGCGTGCACCTCGAGAAGATCACGAAGATACCGCTCGAGGGCGACGGCACCATCGAACGACGCGTTGATAAGTACGTCCTTCCCTTCTTCTAATTCACCCTATTCTTACTGACGTTCTCGCCGCTTTACTTACAACCATGCCCACAGACTGTATACTAACCTCCTCGCAAACCCAGAGTGGATTGCCGATCTTCACGCGGCTGACGCGATCATCGTCGCGACCCACTCCCAGGGGTCCATCGTCTCGACCCACCTCCTCGACCGCCTCATCCGCGACGGGCATATCGTGACCCGCAAAAACGTCGACGCCGTCCGCGGCGACGCGCTGAAGAACGTCGTGATGGCCATGGGCGAGGGCGGCGTCGGCGGCGGCGTAGGCGCAGGTGCAGACGGGACGGCGATGCGGAGGTTGCAGCGAGTGTGCTGTCTCGCGCTCTGCGGGATTCATCTTGGCCCCCTGCGGTATCTGAGCAGCAGCACCCTCGTTGGGCCCTATCTCCAGGTAAGTTTACCCACTCATTTCCTCGGCCCTTCATTTGGGTCGCGTGCGGCGTTTGTGACTCGATTAAAATATTTAATCTTATACTTTGTTCGCCCTAGTATTTCGAGTCTACGGCCGCGCGCGAGCTGTTCGAATTCCAGGTGAGCTGGTCCGCGTTCTCTTTTGACAATCACCGTGATACTCATCGTTTCTTTTCCCCCTTTCTAAAACGCCCTTCCTCCGGCATTCAACCTGACACCTTCGTTTACGTGCGCTTATCTCCTGTTTTCGCGGCGCACACCACTTCCACCGGTTTTCTAACGATCTTTCCATTCCACGTCACGCGTGTCGACCTTCGCGCGTCTAAATTCGCCCTCTTTCCACCTTCGCAGAACACCGACAGCGCGGTGTCCAAAGCGTACGTTGCGGCCCTCGAAAATGTCGTCAATCATGGGGTCAGTCATCTGTTCTTATCTTCCATTCCCCGCGCGCCGCCCCTGTCCCCTGTCCTATTCCCATCCCGCGTGCCGACGCCCTTGCTTCTGAGCAATGCTATTTCCCTTTTTCTGCTTTTATTCCGCCGAAATAACATAAACTGACCGTGTTTTGCTTTCATATTTCTCTCGCGCGAATTTCGCGCCGCTCTATCTTGATTTCGTACTTTCCTCTATTTTCGAACTGTGGTCGTACGCGCCCCGACATTCACGGCGCATGTTCCGCCCGTAGACCAAAATTGTCTACGTCGCATCGCTGAACGACCAGGTGGTGCCGATTTACTCAGGCCTCTTCACGGCAGTCTCGCACCCGCTCATCCTGCGCGCGCTGTACATCGACGGCGACGCATACCAGTACGTATTTCCCTTCCCTGCGGAAGCACACCGTACCATCAGAGCGCTGATCCCTGCTCCTCCCCTCTCCGCCCTCGCTCCGCACCCACCGCACGCCCTCTCAGCTCGTCCGACTTCCTCTCGAACCTGCTCGTCCTCCTACTGCGCATCCTCAACGCGGGAATCCCCGACTCCGGCCTGCTCGCGCACCTCTCGGAGGCGACCGCGGGCTCGCTGAACGGCGTCGGTCACTCCGCGGCGTACGAGGAGCTCGCGACGTACTCGTGCGTGCCTTCCTTGTTCTCACTCCACCGCGCGGCCCTGCGGCGCGGGTGCTGTGCGGCTGCTGACTGACGCGTATCTGGGATCGCAGGCTCGCGGTGAAGTACCTCTTCCTCACGAACGAGGGCGCCGCGGCGGAGCGCGCGCTTGCGCTCGAGCCGTTCAACGCGACGCACGAGCAGAACGACTACGAGGTGCGTCTGCTCCGCATTGCCCATCACACGCTCAAGCGGTACTGACAAAGTCTCTGTCTTTTCTTTTCTGCTGCGCGCGGTAGATCCCCTGGGCGCTGCGCGACGTCATCGCGGACGCGCGCGTCGCGCACTTCTTCGGGCGCGAGATCGGCGCGCTGCGGGACGCGTTCCGCGAGTGGCACCCGAAAACTGCGATCCTGCGCGACCTCAAGCGCAAGCTACAGCCGATCACGCGGTTGCCTACGTCGTTCTCGATGGCGGCGGGCGGCGGGAACTCGAGCCTACTTGGGGGGAGTAAGCTCTGAGCCGTGGGCATGGTGTGATATTTTTTATATCTGTCTTTGGGCTTCTGGGGCGCTAGAGCATTAATGTGAGATCTTCTGCTATTTCTTGTTGGCTTGCGTGTAATAAATAACGCGCTCGGCAGATGTATATTATGTACTTCGACTGTATAATTAAATCACGGTCTTTGCTGTCGATGTTGGTTGCCTGCATATTATATGCGACCTCGACTGCGCCTTTGCTATCGTCGAACGTCAAAGGCCCAGCGTACATAATTAGTACACAATTTCCCATAATCGAAATTCCCATCGTGAATTTCGACCGCGAGAACAGCTGTTGAGTGCGTCATATCAATTTTTAGAGTCGGTGACAGAACTGATGGGATTTCATTCGGCCAGAAAGCAGTCTCACACCACGACTTGACGTTGAGATCGTTGTGGCCGCGACCACACGCACGAAGCTTGAACAATGTGGAACAGGCCACCACCCACCATCGTCGTTTGGTATCCATGCCGCAAATGGACGGACTTTCTGACAACAGACGAACTTCCCAGGCCACACGCAACTAGTACTCGTCTCGTGTGTCCTTCGGCGGGTACTATAATAGAACGCCTACCGCACGGGAACATCGCTTACTTGGAGCGCCTTCGGACGGTAGAACTCAGCGTCGCGTACTGGGAGCGTGCGGTGACGATGAGGAGGCTCTGAGAATCCGGAGGTTCAGTGGGCCTGCGATGCTCAAGATCAGAGCTGGGAACTTCAGGAGGCGGTGGTGCATTGGAGAATATACCTGCTGCGACGGAATTGGATATACGTCGACGCTCCCTAGCCTGAGAGCGAGGAGACAATGCAAACAGTGGGAGATAGCAAATTGACCCATCGGCGAAGATCTTGACACACGAAGTCGGCCACCGTCGTCCTGATCAAGTAAGTGAGTGTGGCATTGACCAAAGTTCAGCAAGGCCCGAGCATTCAACTTGCCTGGCTATAAGTTATCGGCACGATCACTCATATAGCTACGACGACTGCCTCAGAAACGCACACAGAGACACTGTCTAGAAAATATCCCTCATCAACAGCGCCAGTCGCTCAATCAAGGTCCACAAACTATTCAGACAACACTCTCAAGCTACGCGTCCAGTGGCGTCATTTATTAAAGTGGGCCACCTCGAAAATCAAAAATTCCAACGACGCGCCCGATATCATGTCCCATACCACGCTCACCTCACATGGTCTGAATCTCCCAAAACTCCCGTACGATCTTCTTCACCGGATTTTCACAAGTCACCTCACCTCTGCCGACGACCGCGTGGATTTCCAGACCCTGGGTGCACTCTGTCTTGCTCATCGCCAATTCCTCGCAATCTGCAGGCCGATCCAATTTTCCAATGTTGAATTCAATTTCCGGCGAAGGAACGTGAAAGAGCGCGTTCGGACTTTTGCCGCCCTCCTCGAGGAAGACGATACACTGAAGAGCGACATACGTGGTGTGTCCATCCGCGACAATGTAATACATACCTCCATGGAGCGACTGCGACCGACTGTCACCCTCCCTGAGCTACAGGATGAAAATCGCTACCTCATGCATTACAACATGCAGGTCATACCCATCGATGAAGACCCATATACCTTGGTCGACTCTAGCGGGACCGAAATTGCCCTACAGTTTGCAGGAGCATTGATGAAGCTCAAGCGCCTTCGATCGGTCGACATATCATTCCTCTACTTTCACATCGACTGGCGTATAATGTCAAGCGCCTTCCAGAGTGCTTTGACTAATATTATATCCGGCCAAGCATACCTCTCTCGGCTTTCCCTTCATGGGATTACTAGTTTCCCGCCTCATCTACTGTTCAGCTTCCACTGCTTGGAGGAACTCCGCATCTCCCAGTGCAGCATGCGCAGCCCGTGCTGCGGCTACGCCCTAATTGAACCCCTCAGGGAAAAATGCGCATGGCAGCAATCAGCGAACCTCCACCGAAACAGGCTGAAGCTTCTGTCAGTAGAACGTGTCTCTGGGCCAAGTATGTGTTCACTTCTCAGAACCTGGAAAGCAGCAAGCGACACCGACGGACTGGTGGACATGATGCATCCAGCAAAAGTCCAATTATTTTTGCGAAGTGTCAGGCATACTCGACTGGGGAAAAAGATACTTGCTGAAGGGGCGGACACCATTACGCACCTCCAGTTCGACACATCGCGCATGGGGAGGATTATGACACTTCCTGGCAACCCATTTTCACCGAAAGTCATCGAGTTAGAAGACACCAAGGATCTCGAGCAAATGCTCTTTCCGACAGGTTATTTCCAGCCAGAGGACGTCGAACATTTACAAAGCCTCGAAACGTTAGAGTTCAGCATTGTATACTGGGAGAACGTGGCAGCGAACAACCGACGCGCCGACGTGGAGCTCCAGTGGGCGCTCGACCTCTTGCAGCGCGTGCCCACTAGTGAGATGCGCCATCTCGTCTTGAAGATCAAGGTCGGCGGATTCTTGACGGAGGCAGAAGAAGCGTTAAGCGACTTCCATGATGACCAAGAGGAAATTTGGACAGACTGGACGAGGGAGCTGACCTTGTCGAAGTGGGACTCACTGGAAAGTGTTGAGGTTTCGATATGGATGCTTTCAACGTCGGGCGACAGAGCCCCCGCCGCGTCTCAGTTGAGTGAGATGGTTGCTGCAATGGCGAAGGAGACTCTTGCGCCGGCATTCAAGGGGAAATCATGCAGCCTTTCCGTGAGCTATGAGACAGTATATAACCATTGCTTGGTAGCTTAATGGTCCAAAGATTATTTATATATTATCTATATTTCAATGCCTTTCCCAGACATCACTGCGCACTCAAATAATGTTTTACTACACGTCAGTTACGTGCGTTGGCTGTTTGAAAAAGCGAAACACTTATACATCATGTAGTACATGCTAAAGATGTATTTAGAACGTAGAAAGTCTGTGGTGATCCTTATGTTAGAGTAAGGATATACGTAAGATGTGCTCCCGTGAATGTCCTGTAAAAATGTCGTTCAGTCCGTGAGTATTCAGAATGCTATCTTTCAGACAGCGTCCTTGGGATGTTCCGGGTCGAGTATTCAGAGGAAAAATGCCGCGATGAGAGCTGATACCATCAACGCAACGGCCGCCGCTCGAGTATAGGTCATCGTCCTCATACCACCAGACGATTGGGTCTGCGACGGGGTGGATCCGCTCGAGGACGTTCTAGTGCCCGTCGAAGTCGCAGTCGCCCCCGAGCTCGCGATAGTTGTCGCCGTCGTCGTCGTCGTCGTCGTCGACGGTACAAACGTTGCACCGGGGAGCCTGACCGTGACGCCGCCGCCGTAGATGTCCGTGCTGGCGAACGTACTGCAGCTCGAGCTCTGGGGAACGACGACACCCTGACCCGGCGGCGCCTGCGAATCGCCGGCGCACGACTCGAAAACGCCGTCGCGCGCGTTCGAGGGCGCGTTGAAGTCGCATCCTTGGGTATCAAAGATGTGCTGGCAGAGCTCCGCGTCATTTGAGCGAGACGGATCGCAGGCTTTAAAACAGAATGTATTGCCGCCGTTGAAGCTGTGGGCGGGAGAATGCTGGGCTTTAGTGTGATTAGGCCAATAAAATGTGGAAAGCTATGTACTTGTGCCATTCGACAACTTGGGTATATGTCCCGTTGTCAGCGAACGCCTGCGTATAGACTACGCCCCCAATTGGATTCCCTCGCTATATCCAAGCACCACTTATTAGGGTCATTATCAAGAATTTTGAGCGTTAACACGCACCAGGTCCGCTCCATGTGGGTCCATCTCACCGCCCTCGTCGCCGGCGACCATATCTATCAAGGTCTGGTTCATGAAGCCCACGACCTGAACGTAGTCGGGCGTCCTTGTAAGCTGCACGCCCGTAATCGTTCCTGGTGGCATGACCCGTGTTCCGTGACCGGCCTTTGTGCACCACGCGACCATCTCGCCCTCAATCTCTCCGACTGTCTGTCCAGGGGTGGGCGGAGCCCAGATACAGAAGTCTGTACAGTGAAATCAAACAACGTTAGGTGTATGTGAAATGGGATGCTTAACACCAGCTCACCGTCGAGGGAGTTGATTATGGCGGTCTGACACAGGGATTCAGGGCCCTCCGTCGTCGAGTTGCAGATGTTATATCCCAGCTGCTCTCCTCGGGCGAGACCGACATCTGTATCGACTTTGTAAGGCTATTATATTAGAATCAGTGAGCAGACATAGCTTATTCCTCGCTCCTTTGACTCACTAGCTGCGCGTATGGGAATCGCTTGTCAACAAGAGGGACAAATGCTGTCAGCGCAAGCGAGATCCAGGGGAGCAATACGACGAGGACGCTGGAGGGAACCATATTCCGAAGTGAATGTGGGAGAGGATTGAGACGGGTGGGGAGGAAATAGCGGACGACATGACCGCAGAGTTCGAGCGTACAGATAAGGAGGGGTGCGGTCAAGGCTGGCGCAGGACGTCGAACACCCAAGCCCAACTTGATCGCGTGCGGCGACCCCGTGCGCGCGCCAAGACTCTTGAATTTATATCTAAAAATAGACTCAAAGCCTGTCAATGATGCAAGTTCGACGGTTATTCTGAGGTAGAAGCGTCTTCTGCAGGTATTCAATAGTTCATAGGTCAAAAATCATCCGTGCTATTCACATATACCTCTATTTCTCTTGAAAAACTATGAACCAAAAAACATTGAGGCGCTCGCTTTACAGCCTTGGCGATCTTGATCACACAGCCTCGCTCCTCGGCGCTCAGCAAACGCTCCGTGTGTCTCTCCTCCTACATTTTCAGGTAAGAAAAAGTCAATTAAACTGTCCGTTGAGGTCGGTAGACGGGACTCCATGTGCGGTACATTCATATACCATAAAATACACAATGACGGGGATTTTACACGGCATGTATCTGGTGTGATGAAGAAGCCACCCCACGGCGAACACTGGCCAGTGGCCAGCACGTCTGTACACTGACCATCTAAATTCTCAACCGCGTGAAGGTGGCTTCGGCTGATTTCAAGCCGTTAATTAGGACAATGCAAATGCTATCTCAGGAGCGCAGCGAGTGTGCCACAGGTTACGGTCGAGGCCATATAAAGGTAACAGACGTGATGTGCTTTTTTAAAAAAACTTCTATCAGCACGAACCAAATCTCTGGAAATGTTTCCTCATTTTGAGACTCTCTTGGCGGCATGTGTCACTTCGACGCCGCCACCGGCCCTCGCCAACCAGCCGAACCAAAAATCCTTATTCCTCCAGCTTCCTTACGACCTATTGACTTGTATTATCGACGTGGTCACCTATCCGGGAAGAGTATCTGACTACAAGACACTAAGTGCGTTGGCATTGACGAACTCCGCTCTCCTGGACGTTTGTAGAAGAAAGCAGTTCAGTACCATCGCCTTTAACATGCGTCGCATCAATATGCCAGCGCGCGCAAAGTCCTTCGTATGTCTGCTGGAGAGCAACCCGAATCTCCAGAAATATGTGCAGTCCCTGTTCTTTGGCGACAACGTTTTCTATCCTTCGTTTATTCGCGACGCGGACGTCGTTCATGTGGGAGACATTCAAGATCGCACGCAGTACTACTCTCACTTTGAGATGAAGAAAAATATCTCAAGGGGAATTTTGTACGGACCGAAAGACGACGAAGAATTTGTCTCCGAGGCATTGACGAAGCTCAAATGTCTCAATTCCGTCGAGATATCGTTTCTGTACGCCAATATCGACTGGGAATGGGCTTCGCTCATCCTCCGCGCGGGTCTTACAAACCTACTTGTCCAACCATACATCAGGTCACTCCATATACATGGAGTATGGAACATCCCAATGGAACTACTGCGGAGGTTCAGAAGTTTAGAAGAGCTCTGCATCGCAGCATCCTCGATTTCGCCGCCCATAGGTTCAGAGATATCAGCGCCAGATCTGACTACGCTGCAGTTTCCCTCGCCACCACCTCACACGCTTGGCAGAAAACAAAGACTGGATATCATCTCATTAAATGACGTTGGGTACTGCGGGATGCACCCTCTGCTCGACCACTGGAGAAATCAGAGTAATGAGCCGGGTTTCGTTGACATGTCCCGGCCCGCTCATATCGACCTAGCCTTCGACAGGCTTGAAGAGTCGGTGATTCTGCAGCAGCTCGTTGGGAACTCAGCATCCTATGTCAAGACGCTATGCCTCGATACATCTGAGCTTTCTTTCACCATAGACATACCACTCAGCTCAGAAGAAGACTACATTGAGCATTACGACGACTACGATGCATTCAAGACATACTTTCCTACTTTAAATGCCCGTCTCGATGACGTCAGCTATCTCAATAATCTCGAGACTCTACAGCTGTACATCACATATTGGGAACGGGCTACGGGCATCGCGGAATCAGGTTTTCACCCAGACGAAGAACTGCGGTGGGAACTCAAGCTGCTACAGCGAGTACCAAGCGAATACCTCAAGGATATTACTCTGAATGTCAAAGTTGGAGGATATACGTCGATTTTCCAAAATGCCTTCACTGAATTTCATTCCGACCAGGAATTTATATGGAATGATTGGGCGAAGGAGTTTCGGCTGCCGAAATACAGAGCTCTCCAGAAGGTGTCCATCCGTGTATATGGGTTAGAGACTTTCGACTCCGGTAACCCATGCCTATCGCTAAACCAAAGCATTGTCGACCGGGCATTGGAGCAGCTTTGTCGGAATCCTGTATCGAGGAAGGAGGATGGATGCTGCATTGATGTACAGTGTTACATTGTACGACTTCATTGTTTGATCTACTAAGTGTAATATATCTGAGCTACGAAGTCGCTCGATTTTCCCTTACACATCTCGGGCTATGTAGGACCATCCTTCAGAGGCGTATTATACCCACGGCTGTCTAGGTTCAGTAGCGATGTCGATTAAATGCCGGCCCATAGCCAACTCGCGCCACTCGGTCGCAAGACTTGTACACTTTCGACAAACTTAATTTTATGGTATAATTGCTTCACGCAGACGTTGTATTTTAAGCTTAAGATCCAGCGTGCGCACGGAGGGCAGTACCTTCAGTGCAAACCGTAGTAGTACCGAGAAGAAGTTAGAATCAAACCATGAATCCAGCCTCTCATTTGCACTGCGTAAATGCCTCGAGACGAACGTGATGAAGCAGAAGATGCTAGGATTTGGCCTATCGTTGGCGCGGTTTCACTTATGGGCGCATTATACTTAGCAGAAATCGCCCACTAGCCTGTACGCCATATCGACGCCATACCGAAGCGCTCCACGCCAAACATCCCCGACGCACAAGAGTAGCGCCCATTCTAAGTCTCTCCGACAGCACACACAGGCCCATGCCGCGCCAGCGCCTAGCAGCGCACATTCGCGGTCCAGCCGAATTTCGCCACGCGCATGCGCGCCGCGATGTATCGCAACGCGTTAGTTGCCTTTCGCCTGCGGTGCACCAAAAGGCGCCTCGCGAGGTCTGTGCTCTGTTTCTCAGAGACGTGGTAGCTCTGTATTAGGTCTTTGAATGGATGGAAGTTGCACCGTCAAAACGCGCACGCGCCGCACGTCAGAGACGCATCACGAGACATAAATAAGCGCCAGCCGTACATTTATGCAGGCATGGAATTTCTGGGCACCGCGCGTTATTTGAGAGGGACCGGTCGCGTGGGGGGGAAATGACAGAGCTGCGTGCGGTCGGTGATGATGCCGCCGGGTGAAGGCGTGGAGGTAGGGCAGGCGCGTCGTTCCAAGGGCACGCGTGCGATAAGATGGGGAACCGCAAGCGCGCGAATGAAGTGAGCGTAAAGTATCCCGCGGCTTGCGTCTGTGTCTCTCCCATTTCGAGCCTGAAAGCGTCCCAGACCAGCATGAGTGTGCTGAAAGCCGCCCATCGAATTGTCTCAGACCCGCGGTGCAGTACGAGATAGACTGTAGCGCCTGGACCTTACCCGAACATACGCCGCCGTCCGCGAGGAACATACATTCATCAAACAGTTAGAGGGTGCATAAGGACACAGAGTATAAATCTTACCGCATACGTCCACGTGAAGGCCTTCGCTTCAGCAGCAACTTAGTATTAGTACTTCAGCCCACACGTTCAGGCGTTTTTCATTCGAAAGCTACCCTGAGCTACGCGGTCGTACTTGGCAAGGACGGCGGGGTGGGCGAGGCGTACCAGAAACAGTACGGGACGGATGGGGTGGATCACTGCAGTACAGCGCCGCGTACCTCGAGCATCACCGTGAGGCCGACAGCGCCTTCTCAGCTGTGATTGACAGCAACTCAGCGGAGCACGCGGTATCAGAGGACATTAGATAGAGATAAGGAGATACGATGGTAATTATCCACGTACCTCGTTTCGAGAATCGTTACACGTACGGGTAACGGCAGTGGACAAGTAATTCAAGTCGAGCGGGCGTATGTAATGGATCAAGTGGCGATACGCACAGACCATCTAAGCGGACCGTGTTCCCGAGTCTCGGTCCAGCGACTCCAGCCAGATTTATTCCCACGGCGGGCACGACCAAGGCACGAGGTGGTTGAGTCATTGACCGAACTACATACTCGCCGTCTTTGAAGCTGGCCGTCATATCAAGGATGGAAGTCTACACGCCGCCCGCTCCTATCTATGGCGTCAACGACGACGTCCTCATGTGCATATTCATGCTCAATGGCAACATGTTCTTCGACAGCCAAGCTCTTCATACCACGCGTGCCACATCGCAGGTTTGCCGACAATGGCGCAACTTAACGCTTGAGGCGCCTTTACTGTGGGCAAAGCTCATTGACATGGACATCTGCTACCGCGACCGGAGACTTGACTGGATTAACGAGATTTTTCGAAGAAGCGGGGTTGCACCACTGTGGATCAAAGCGGTAAATGGACGGCACATACGGCGCACCGACACCGATAATATCGAGAAATTCATCTACGATATCGTCAGCAAGAATTGGGATAGGATTCAGAAGTTGGTTGTAATCGACGACAGTACTTTGGAGTCCAGGTGCAATCTCATTTTCCCAATGCTGCGCTTTCCAGCGCCGCAGCTGGAAAACTTTACAATGTTGCGTACCAATCACTACTCTGACCGAAAAATACCTCCAATCAAATCCCTATTTTCCACTCATGCACCTATGATCCGCACCTTCCGCCTTGCTTACGTTTCTGTTGACCACCAGGATCCATGGATTCGTCAGCTTCATACCATGTTACTTGATAGCGCATACAGTATCGGTATAGCACTTACGGTACTCTTGGTCACAAATAATCTTCAAGAACTAGAAATTACCGACATCACCTACGGCGACATAGCGACATCCCTCCCCATTGCAGCTCTTCCACATCTGAAATATCTCAAGTTGTGTGGCGAACCTACACAACATTATGCCACACTTCTAGATCACATGAAGATTCCTGTTAGCTGCTCGGTGATCATTCGGATGTCTTATCGCCACGACCATTCAAGAAATGCGGAGAGAAGGTTACAAATTGAGCGAGTTTTCGACGTATTCATCCGTCGCGCCGAGGGATATCTAAAATCACACAAATTCGATGCCTTTCACCTCGACTACAAGCCACGCGATTACCTCACGTTGAAACTTATAGGCAAGCTCCCAGTTGAATGTATGCTGAGCATATCAATCCCACTGTACCAAGATCTGGTTTCGATGTCCTTGGATAGAATGTATCGGAGAAATCTCTCGAGCGCCACAACATTTCAACTCCGCACCAGTGGTTCATTGTCGCCGCCGTCTTTCCGGTCATTTTTCGAGAGGCTTACATCCGTGCACACAATCCGTGTCGACCAGATTTCTCTTCGTTATTTGACGTCCCTCCAGAGCTCCATAAACGCTATGAAGAAGCCAATCATCATATTACCCCACCTCAAAGTCATCCATGTTTTCATTTCAGACGACACACATGTTTTCACTGTCGACGAGGAATTCTTTCTGTCAAGGTTGAAAAAGGGACGTCCCATCAAAATGCTAGATATTTCGAAAGGGCTGCCTTTAACATCGCCGCCGAATTTGAACGCGCTCAAATTGATCAAGGGGTTGAAGGTGAGGTATAAACTTGCACAGACGCGGGGGATCTTTGAGCACACATGCGGCAGTGGTAAGCCGGCGAACCGGGTTGAGATACTTTAGTAGTTTACGTGTCTACATTTATATCTTGCTTAGAACGGGTATTGAATGTCGAGCATTTGAATTATATAACGGGCCCATAGTCTACGACTGATACCCACGCCGCGCGCCATCTATTTCTACCCACATGAAGGCACCGGCGAGGGTACGTGTAAATTTCTCTGAGTGTCGCGACCATGAAACCAGCTAAATTTAATAGAACTGACCGCCATCGGCCCGTGTTTTTGGATGGGAGATAATCCTTAGAACCCTGAACCAGAGCGGGTCGAGTCTCCAAAGTGTATCTAGGACGGGAATGCGTGCAGATGATGATGATGCTGGCGAGAGGCGCCGCGGGAAGGGAACTTGAAGGTGAGTTATGATATTGATCGCCAATCTTATCGAGTTCTATAAGGATGGATGTGATATGCGACCGAGCACGGTATATGCTCATGAACGCCCAAATTCGGTGGCGCGACCTTTTAAGGCATGAAAAATGTACACATATCCACTGCACGCCTGCGTGTGTGCGAGGCATTAGCCAAACCCCAGGACCCATCTCCAAAAAATACAGAAATCAGGGCGCCTAAGTACAACGCATCCGCATCATCGCGCATCAAACGGCGCCGTGCGCTTATAATATCGACGCGCCACCCCTCGCGGTGCAGCCCACACCCACGCCACGGCGCCACGGGCCTCAAAGCGTATATCCAGCGAGATCGCGCGCTGAGCTCCTCCACGCCGCAGCTGCATCTCCATCCCGCGCAGCATCCCGCCGCTCGCTCCCATCGCATCCAACACGCCAACAACACGCGCACGGGGGTGGGATCGCATCGTTCGGATGCCCACCATACAAAATTCGCACAGCGGCCAGTGAACCTACGGAGACGTCCTGCTCCGCGGCTCACACAGCGCTAGCACAGCGCATCAGCCTGCGAGGGACTTCAGCGCAGACGTCGCCGCGCGGGCGTATATCGCCCAGACGACGACAGTCCATGCGTTTAACCCGTGTGCTGGCGCTGTGCAGCGCGGAGTGGGCCGGCCTCGGGATGCGGGACGCGTTGGGGGCCGTACGCGCGGCGGACAGAAAAGGGAAGACGAGACGGTGGGACGACAGCACAGTAGTTGGAAAAGTATGGTGCGCACACAGCGCCTTTTACTCCCATCCGGCAGTGACATCAGTCACGGACGCGGGCATGCTTTAGCTGCAATGGGCTTGATCATGCGTATGCGCGCGTTTATGACCTGCAAGAATATCCGGCGCTGTGAGCGAAGCGTACTGGCGCGCGGCCGAGGGGATGGGGGTGCATAAGGAGGGGCCGACATAGATGATATAGTAAAATGGAGGAGTGATAAAGAAACAGAACGGACACACCGCCGGGAAAAATCAGGGTTTATCGGCACGCGACGTATATCCGAGCAGACTGGGCAGGTGAAATGGCAGCGAAGCGATATTCAGAGACGCTCGGCGCTGTATAAAATAGTGGACGGAACCAGTGAACGGGTCTGGAGGAGACACGAACCGCGAAGGGATGCATGTCCATATACCGACCACGCGAAGGACCGATGAGATGCAGGCTCACGTCGAAGAGTTGCTGGGATGCTTCGGTTTACAACGGTGCGGGGAACGGGACTATGACATGCTAGACCACGACCGTCAGACGCAGACAGTCATCCTGCACAGAAACGAGAAAAAAGAATCAGCGAAGCGACCGGAAGGGATATAATATGGGGAACGGTAGCATAGCCCAAAAAGAATCAGCGAAGCAACCGGGAAAGGGATAATATGCGGAGAGGTAGTATAGCACAGGGCCGCAAACATCCGCCGCCGCAATCCAATGCAATTGAATCATTGCTCAGCGCGCACAGGTGTCTGGCATGCGCCAGGAGCACTTGCCGCAGCTCTGACGTACTTGGATTGGACTGCGGAGCAGGGATGACGTAGCAGCGGCGGGGGCGATGTGAAGGACGGGAGGGGTACGACGATTCAACGACTTCGAAGGGAGTGAGTGAGTGAGTACGCACCAGGGTCAGGTCCGTGCGTCGCGGTGCAGTCCGTGTTCCCTTCTGCGGGGCGCACCGTTACATCGAGTGCAGGAGAGATGTGAGCGAGGCGAATCTGCAGCGGGAATTGGTAAGCAGGAAGAAAAGAAGGGACACAATGGGCCAGCAGACGCACTGCAAACATCCTCGCGAAGGCCACATCCATCGATAACGCGAACTCTGCAGATGCGAAATGAGACGAACAGATGGAGCGTAAGGTCAACGAGTGACGAGATCTTCATGCGTAGCGCCAAGCACATTCCGCCGTCCTTTCCTTTTGCCCATAAGTCCAGTCCGCAAGCTTAGGCATCTTTCATTTGAAGCCTGCACTCAGCTGCGCGGACGTACTTGGCAGGGACGGCGGGGTGGGACAGGCTTACCAGTAGCAGGAAAGGACGGGAGGAACTGAATGATTCAATGCAAGACGCACCTCAATGAAGAGCAGACCAACGTACGCACCTCGATACGACAGTGAACATCCTCTGAGATCGCGAAGCCAGATCGATCGATAACGCGAACTCTGCTGATGCGAAATGAGATTGGCAGATAGATAGATAGACCACATACCGTGTCGGATCCTTAGATGTACGCCAGTAGACGGACATTCACCGCGAGCACAGAAGAGCATCATGTAAGTCCTGCCGTCGAGTGGGAAGAGGGAAGGAGGTGGTCATGATGGCATCAGCCACGCACAGACCACTTCCACGGTCCGTCGCCCGCAGCGGCCCGGCCGACCGGGTGCCGAAACACTCATCCAAATAAAATAGCGCATTGTAGAGTGGGAACAGCTACATTACGACTGGCTCCAAGTACACCGATGCCTCCCTCCACCCATAGCCTGTATCAGCCACCAAATTAGCGCGCCTTGGACAATGAAAAGGCAAAGATATTGACTGTAGTTCGTCTTAGGGCCGGAAGTTTCAACGAATCCTGTAAGGATGCAGTGTCCCCCCGTGGTGGTTATGAGCAACAGGGTGAACATTACCTAAGAAATTAAAGCACTGAATGTACAGCGTTCATTCGACAACACCATTCCATACTGGTGCAGATGTTCTGTGCTGGCCAGCAAAATTGACATCTGCTTTGCGCCTCGCCATACGCAGTCTTTGGTCACGCTATCGGCGGTTTAATTTTATATGCAGCACGTTGTATTGTTCCCTTGAGTTCTCGGAACCACAGCACCGTAGATCGCAGGTCTGACCCTCTCGTTGATCCATCCATAACCGAAGAGCGCGCACAGCTTACGCTTCATTATTTCCAACGCTTCTAATCTACTCAGCGCGACCGAAATTCAGCTGTGGGATCCTCGCAACCTCTGTAGTCGTACCTAGGGTGGTCTGTACATTACCCTCTGCATATTACACCAGTATAGCTATCGTACCACTCTCTCGAAATATGTGCCATTGTTGACCTCCGCTTGCGCATGTGCGTTGCCCAACAGACCCCGCTCGGGTTCCCCGGGCGTGCGCTATTCCGAGCGCACACATGTGTCTGACATGCATCAAGCATCTTATGGTGGCGTCAGGCGCATCAGAAAAATGCTCCGAAAATAGCTAATATAGCTATATTGGGCTTGGGAAGCATCGGTCAGCTGGCGTCGCGTTAGATGTGGGTAGACGCCCGTAGCCTTCTATTTGTCCGGAAGCAGATGCGACGAGTAAATGCTTGTCATTGGTGGTCATGCCCCCATTTTCACTGGCTCTTTTATCCTTGAATATAGCTCTATGCGGATCCCGTGTTTATGCTCTCGACCATGTGCTCCCCGGAATCTCAACAAATGAATTACAGGCCATATATATACATGCTGCGCTATATTTCCAGATGGCGCTTATTTTCGGTGTCTCCGCAATGTCTCCGTGTTATTACATAAGCACGTCTAAAGGTGCATAGAACATAGAGGGCAGCTGCTCACAGACGCCGGGAAATCGCAAAAATTGTATATGTGGCGTACGGCTTCCATAAAGAGTATATTCTACCGCTTTCGGACAATATTGGTCGCTGGAGCCTTGCCTATGATAAGAATCGGTAATAAGTAGTACCACTCAGTCGTGAAATATCAGAACTGGTTAGGCCCGGTGAACTTGAAAATATCTACAGATTCCGGTATAAATCACTCCACACTATGCAATCAATTGATAGACATAAGCTCGATATCCGAATTTGAAATTCCGCCCTCACACGGATCGACGGCTGTACTCAGAGTATACATCGGACGATTTGCGGCGTGCACGCAATAGAGTCATCCTAACTCAAACATCTCACGTATCAAGTTTCTGTGTGGCATGTACGTACTTATAATTACCCTCCGTAGGGATTATTTTCTGCTGTATAATGCAGAAGGCTATTATGACTATATTTCTCTTGGGAATCCTCGATCAGCTGGCACCGAGTGAGTTAGATGTAGATGTGCGTAGATGTTTGACATTGGGGCAAACAATTGAGAGTTGAATATAGCTCGGTGGAGCTCTAGTCCTCATGTCTTTGACCATGTGTATGTGCTGCGCCGAACAACGCGGCTCAACAAACGGATTACAAGCCGTATATGTATACGTGCAGAATTCTATTTCCAGACGACGCTCATTTGGACATGGCGCGGTGTTTATACGCCTGACGCGCTGTGACGTAAGAATTTCCGACCGTACCTATAAGACGGAGTGCAGCTGCTTAGAGGCACCGTAAAATGACATAAATGACATAAGTGGTATGTTGTTACCGCAAAGAGTATATTCTACCTCATTTAGATACTTTTAATCCCTACGGACCACACTACAACAAGTAGCTGCAGACGCCGGCAAACATTACCATCCAATCAATTGACAGTGCATCGCGCCTGCCACGTTCTTGTTGCGGCTCCCACTCCACAAGTACCCCATTGTGCATCGCGAGCCTCTCTGCGCACGTGTGATTATAATAACATCATCTTAGTCCAGAATCGGATGCCGCACTCCGCGTTCCGTTCCGGTAGCAATGAACTGCCTCCCTGGCCCAAATTCTGCCCTGCGCGCTCGGAGCTCATCGTCCTGCGTCAGACTGGTGTCCATCTGCGCACTATAGTAGATTATAAATGTATACAGCTTTGGAAAAGTCTGCAATATACTCTTAACGACTACTTATGACGCGCTTAGATCGGCTGAGCGCCAGAGGCGTAGAGAGCGCAGAGTCCTGTCCCTACCGATATGTCCGCAGTTAGAGAGCGCCGCTTGCATCGGCGGTACCTCCTGTCGAACGATGAGTTTCTATTCGCGAATCTGCTTGCCATCACACATCACAAAGGTAGATTAAGCACTCTTCGAAGCGCCCTTCGCTTAGTCAACGAGCGCTGCCGATGGGGGTATTTTTAGAAATGCTTGCAGCGGCTGTATATTTCAACTAGAAATTCCAGGAAAGAGGTAGATAATTCCACCCCTCTTTCATCGGGGCCTTCACTCCGAAGAATAATTGAAGGGGGACATAGACTCTGTTTGCGGGAGCGCCTAGCCAAACGAGAGAACGACGCACAGCGTGGGATATGGATTAATATGCATGATCAGGTGGGGTAAGAAGATGAATATCTTTTCAAAGATATGATGATTCAGAAGAATACAGCAGACAATCGGCGTCTTTATGGGACCCGAACTCAAGTTTCCTCGCACGCGGTTTCGAGCTGTTTTTTTTCTTTCGCAATCACCGCCTCAACGAGTACAGGGTGTTTACAATGTTAAGCATCTTCCTAGGAAACGAACTAGAAAAATCCGATGCGCGGTGTCGCCGCACATCTACAAAGGTTATAGGTATTCAGTGTCATGAAATAATCCCTGCGCAGTCTACCATATATCGCAACGTAATTAGACGTATCTTTGACCATCGCTATCAGTGAGGGATCTGGATCTTGAAATCTCGTAATGTGCGTACACACCCATTACTAGAATCAATATCAATAATTTGGCGTTCATGTATTTACTTCAAATCCCCATCAATCGCGTGTGGGCTGTCGCAGCTTCAACCGATCAAACGCGGTCCTATGATCTTTTATTTAGCACTGGCGTAACTTCACTTTATTCTCGCACAGGTAGTACTTTCTTTTAGACGGATCGCCTGTATACGATTTGTTCGCATACCCGGTGCAAGCTGTACATATTTGAAAGTAATGCATGGTGCACGCGTAGCACTACGCACCAATACAATTAGAAGCGGATGATGGGCGGAAGCGAAACTCAATTTGTGTCACCCCGAGCTGTGTGTACGACGGAAGGCTCCTCCACGGGGACTCAAAGATATTTTCGGGCTCGCTGCGGATAGCTAACATGACCAAGTGTATCACAAATTCTATGTTGACACATGCCTTGTTGCCGAAGAAACCTTGCCGTTCATGCGGATGCTTCTGACTCTAAAGGGAAAGCACGATTGAAAATGTATAAGTACCTGCCCCGCTGCAGCTTTTGTCCTCAGCTCCTCATCCTACACTTGATCAGGTTAGTAGCAGGCTTTCTATAATCCTCTCGTATTACCTTCTACTCACTGCACATTTGTTTGCCTAGTTTGAAGCTACACAATCTCATCACAATGCAATTCAACGTTGTGTTCATCGCTACCGCCCTCCTCCCGTCTGCGTCTCTTGTGATGTCATCTACAATCACATCCTTTGCCGGCGCGGACTGCACTGGCACTGTTGAAACGGTGAACACCAATGTAGGGTCCAACGTATGCCTCACAGACGGAAGCAACTCGGCGAAGTCAATCAGTTATTCCGGTGTTGGTACTGAGATCCAGTTCTTCATTTCTGGCGGCGGTCACGATAGCTGTACTAATGGCGCGAGCTTGACGCTTGGTGGCGGCTCTGGATGTGCAACCGCGCCTACCGGGTAAGCTTTCTGAGTAAATTCCATCGTGATGGGATCAAACTAATGGTATGTGTTGGCGGTAGATTCAATTGGGAGAGCGTTTTCATCATCTAAATCTTTGGTGGGGTAGCCATGGATACAGCTTTTTGGTTTCTCCATGTAAAACGAATGTGTACGAAATTTCAATCGCCCGAAAACTTGCTTTTCCTACTTGAGGCTGCAATAAATAAATATACTTCGGGCCCGAGATACGCGCAACGTTCATAGATAAACAAAAAGGCAAGGTCATCCGCGAAGGACAAAGAAATGGTCAGCCGCGGTGATACATGTAACTGCGCGCATGCGCGGTGGCAGTACTGCACTCCCACCAGTGCATGAAAACCATGCGAGAATGTGGGCAGAGATCGAATGTGCAGGCGAGGGCGTCAGCCGGGCGTCGTGCGATGCGCGCACCGATGGTGGACGCGCAGAAGTGCATGAGGGGAGCGCGCATGTACGAGTGCAAGCTTATAATGTTATACATGCGTGCTATCACTGAAGAGGGACACGGGCGTAACCGTCACCATAGCGGGCTGTTTGGAGAGCGGAAGGCGACGCGTAAAGGGTGCATAGACGCCCAAGTGGACGGGGTCCATGCAAGATTAAACGTGACCCACCTGTAATGAGGTGCACAGAGATATCAGGCGCGAACGCGGCGCATATTTTGAGGCTCGACGCAGCGTATATTCAGTGTTAGCCAGGTCTGAAGTAATCGGGAAAACTAGAAACACTCATCTTCCTCAGTCTCCGCATACACGACATCAGGCGGATTCATATCCGTGTAAGAGGCCTCAGCGAACGTTAAAATATAGGGTAAATAATTGTTAGACACACCAGGCGTACAGCACCCGACCGGCGCAGCTTTCCACGCAGTGTAAACTCTGTTTTTCGAATGACGTATGACGGTAAAGCAACGCGGACGTATATGCTTATCGATGACGGCGGGTTAGGCAGGGCGTACCGAAGGCGACGATGGAAGAGCAGGCGGAAATGGAGGGACGTGATGCAGAAACAGACGCACCTCGGCGAGGAATATCCACACGCAGCTAAAGAGCCTATACGAAGCTAAAGTACCCATATCGTGGATCGATAGCTAACAGCGGAGCGCCAGACTACGACAACGCACAAGATCAGATGGATGATATGGGATAAAATAACTACGTACCTCATCCGCAGATCGTTTTATGGGCGGAAATAGGAGGTGCATAAGGTAGTAGTGGTGTGGGTCAACCGTAAGAGAATGTGTTGATGCAGCGAGATAGATACTGGCGGATGCCACGCACAGACCACAACAGCGGGCCGCCTTTCCGGATATCTCTGCCGCGCTCCTATTGTCCTACGCTCGTGCACGACCCGACCTACATAACTCCCTCATGAATATACCTAAAAAATATACCCGCAGCGTCGTTGATTCACACCAAGTTGATACACCCGCGGCGCGTCAAGATGACAGTGCGTTCTAAAAATAGATAACATCTCGACGCTCAGTTTGCACGCAACGCTAGCTCGCCTAGAGAATGTTCCCCAGTCTGTCCTTTCCGCATAACCAGAATAAAAAATCTCGCAGAATATCTCTGCCTAACGAGCTCCGCGCTAAGGCTCAGCGCTCAGTGTCGGCTGTCATCCTTCGCAGAGCGGCCTGGTATTGCCCCCCCACACCGTGACTTGCTAGCCAAGAAATATGGATGAAGTGCACCCAATTCCTTGGAGATCGGTTAGAGGAAGTGCAAAGGCTCAGCTGCACGTCCAGCTCGTACAATATAATTCACGATACAAACACCCCATCTCCCACGCGCGTGCTCTGCGTAGTCTGCAGAGATATCTACGTGCTCCACACGGCGCAGCGTCCACACATCAACGAGGCACAAGCTGTCCTGTCGTGCGTACCGTCGTTCTGTCAAGTAACATCGACCCTCCCCGTGCCTATTCCCGACGCGCCTGGGTATATTACGACACAAAAGATGGAACTCCTGAGGCCGAGGTACAAACTACGATGTACATGTATGCGCGATAATTGCACGCGCCGGCGATGCTTTATCCTCCGGCTGCAGCAGCTAAATCAGAACGTCTCAAAAAGTATGGTGCAGCGCACGCGTACCACACCCCCCCAAGTCACAGCACGTACGAACGCGCTACCCATACGCACGGGCGGCCATGCACGCATTTCCGAGCGCCCAGTCGCCCCGGCGTGTATCTGACACGTCATGAAACGATCACTGGGAGATCACAAGAAGCAGTATAAGCTCGTTCCAAAATACACGACCCCACTTGGAAGGAATATCGCGACGGCGGACAGATCCCGACGCGTGCAGGCACCGCGCATGGGCAGAAAGCCCAGCCACAGAACAGACACAGTGCGTGCACGGCACCACCCGCCGTGCGCCACCCCCTCACGCATGCGCACGCGCCCCAACCAGCCGGCGGCGCCCCGCCAGATTACACGCGTCCGCGCATCGCGCTCCTCCCCGTGCCGCCGCCTCCCGCCGCGCGCGTGCAGCACCTGCCTCGAATACCCCGCACGACGACGGGACTGCAGATCCGGCGCGGCAGCCGGCCTACGCGGCGCTCTGCGTCAGCGCCCGGCCCACATCCAACACCCCGCTCACGGCCACGGACGCACAGAGCCGCCGACACTTTCTTCCTGCCGCTGCTGGGACCTGGCCAGCGGCGCTGCGCGTGTAATTCGCACCATGCGACACCGATCCGGGGTGCACTGCGCCGACGGCGTGCATCGCAGATGTGCCCGACCCTCACAGTGAGACGCCCGGTTGGCATGTGCGCAGGGGGTGCGGTCAGGACGATGGCGGCGCAAGGAGGGGGAGGGGACCGTCAGGCGGCCATGTCAGTCCAGCAGACCAGCGGATGGGCCAAGGGAGGAAACTGTGCCGCGCGACAGCAGAGTCCGGAAAGCACTGGTCCCACGAACGCAGCGAATTTGACGCTGAGCGCGCGTCTGGATGGATGCCGGAGGGCGGCAGCCACGCACATGCACGGCGTTGAAGCGAGCGCTCGGAGCCAGCGCTGTGGATGCGTGCGCGGGGTGTGGGTATGGGAACGAGGGCGGGCATATAGGCGCGAATGGGCGGAGGGGAGGATGGATGAACGGACGGGGGTGGCGGCCACGTGTATGAGGGCGAGCGGGGAGATAAAGTACATACGAACGAGGGGAGACGCAGCGCAGGGACAGCGGATGGCTGGGATTGGGCTGATGGGGCCACGCACCGGCTTTCGCTGAAACCACGTTACGATAGCAGCATCCGGCGAATCCCGGGAAACTACCCACGCACAGCCCACGCTGCGGGCCGCGTCTGCTGTGTTACAGAAAGACTCGATGACACTGAATTTTGAACGCAGCGCTCGCTCTCCAAGTTCGTCCTCCAGTGCGCCCTCGCCGCATAAATGAAACACCGCGTTCCATGATGGATCTCCGCCTCGGCGCGGCGTCCACCCCGAAATAAGACACGCCCTGCCCTCGCGTGCGTGCGGTCGCGCGCTAAAACCTCGACACCGCCTGCATCGTTTCTAGCGACGCCTGGCTATATCCCAATATCAATGACCCATGGAATTTCTGAAATACGAGGTCCGGGGTACACGTCGATGTCGAGGTACCTATCCGCAGGAATGGTATGCGCTGGTGGTGCTGTATCCTCCAACGGCAGCACATGTCCCAGCCCATGCGTAGTTCACGCACCCCCATATGAGCAGCGCTTCCACCTCCCTATACGCATGGGCTCGACGAGTGCACGACAGCGCACTACGTCGTTCCCGGCGCGACGCTGAACTGAGTATTACCCGCCTCCGGCGCTGCGAACAGAGCACGGGCCATTTATTGAGATATTATTTTCAGTCTACTTACCTATGAAAGCGCGACGCCCTCGTCCCGTGGACGACGCGCGCAGGCCCAGCGCGCGGATAGCGCGCCTAGCCGCAGATACCGCCGAGCGAAATGCAGCGTACGCGCATACACGCCGTCCACTAACACGCCGCGCCCTCTATGTAGAATTAGCAAGCCGTCCCACACTCCCCGCCCCCACGTGCGCCGCGCCCTGACCGCTCGTCCGCCAAGCCGCTCACAGCCTCGGACACATACCGCCGCCACTGACTTCCCGCGCCCCGCCGGCTCGCGTGCTCCTGGACCCCTCCAGCGCGCGGCTGATGCGCTGCAGCAGCACTGCTCGGGAAGATCGTCGATAAGGTGAGCTCCGCGGATGCGAAATGTGTGTGGAAGATTGAGATGGAGAGAGCACATACCATGTATTCTCCGATCTTCGCATGTGCGTCAGGTCCTGCGTCGAGTGGAAAGAGGGTCACGATGGCATAAACCACGCACAGAACTGCCTTCCTGGCCAAAAGCCCGCCCGCGCGCTGCCTAAGCCAGGCTAGTGTCCATCTGGGCACTATAGCGAAATATGTATGTATGCAGCTTAGAGAAAGCCTGTAGTATGCTCACAACAGCTACTTATGACGCGCCCGGTGGCACCTTCGGCTGGGCGCCAGCGCTACCGCGAGGCGGGCCATGTCAGCACAGCGCAGAGAATGCAATGCTGCCTACCGACTTGTCCGCAATTGGAGAGCGCCGCCTTCATCGGTGATGCCTCCCGTCGCACGTGGCGGTATTCGACACCATGCCGTTCTTGCTACACGAGTTTCCATTCGCCCATCTGCTTCCTATCACAAAGTTGCTCTTGGACAATACTCTAGTACATAAATATCTCAACTGCGTCTATACTTAGATTAAGTTACTCGCCCTCCGCTTAGTCAAGGAGCGCTGCCTTTGGGCGTATTTTTAGAAGGGCTTGCCGAGGTTGTCCATTTCGACTGGAATGTCCAGGCAAGAGGTAGAATTTTATCCTCTGGTTCTTCGCTCTGGAAAGTAAATAACGGATGAAGTAGACTTTGTTCGTGGCAGTGCCCAGCCCAGCCAGAGAACAACGTACAGCGTGAGATATGGATCAATATGCATGATCAGGTGGACAAGAAGATGAATATCTTTCTAAAGATATAATGCTTCAGGAGAGTACAGCGGAAATTCGGTAACCTGATGAGGACCGAATTCAAGCTTCCTCTGTAGCATCTTCAAGCAGTTTTTTTATACGATCACTGCCGCAACGGGTACAAAGAGTTTACAGTGTTAAGCATCTTCCTGGGCGATATACACCCCTTTTTCCGGTTCTTCGCTCTCAAGGATATTTTTGGGTGGGCACCGACTTCGTTTTCGGGAGCGCCGAGCTCAACAAGGGAACAACATATAGCGAGGGATATGGATCGAGATACATGGTCAGGTGTACAAGAGGAGAAATATCTTTCTAAAGCAATAATACTTCAGGCGAATACATAACTTCAACCTTTGCAATGTGTGGCTCCATCACGCTTCGGATTTTTCTACTTCTTTGCCCTCGAAGATGACTAACAGTTTAATATATCTCTACTCGTTGCGCCGGTGATTGTGAACGCAAAAGCAGCTGGAAACATCGTCCGAGGAAGCTTGAGTGGGTCCCATCAAGTCGCCGAATTTCCGCTGGGTCCGTGAGCAGCTGACTATATATCACAGCGTAAATGAAAGATGTGTGACCATCACTGTCAATGAAAGATACTGGCATTGATATCTTGTAATGTGCATACGCAAGCATTACTAGAATCGCTTTCGATGATTCGGAGATCAGGAATTGATTCCAATTCCCTTCAATTTCGTGTTAGATGCTGACAGCTTCAACCGATCAAACGCGATACCATGATTTTTATCGATCTCTGCTGTACCGTACGTGACACAACGTGCGTTATCCCATAAAAAATGTTTAAAAGCACTGTTGATTAACGCCGAGCTGCGTATATCTTGGGTAACTTCACTTTATTGTCACACAGGTACTTTTCACTTGGCCCGATCACCTGTATCTGATTTGTCGGCATACCCGGTGAAGGGAAAATATCTTCGAAAGTAATATATGGTACATGGATAGTACTATGTACCAATTCAGTTAGTAGTGTATGAAGGGCGGAAGTGAATCTGAAATTGGTGTTACCCCGAGCAGTTTGTATGATGGAAGGCTTCTTCACGGGACTTACAGATATTCTAAGGCTCGCTGCGACGGCTAACATGACCAAATGTAACCGAATTTTTACATTGACGAATGTCTTTGCTCACGAAGAAGCCTTTCCGTCTTGTACGGGTGCTTCGGAATCTGAAGGGAAGGTACGATGGAAAATGTATAAGTACCAGTCCATACTGAGGCTTTTAATTCAGCTCCTCGCCCTACACTTGATCAGGTTAGCATCAGCCTATCCTTAATCCTCTTATATAACGTTCAACTCACTCCACAATTTTTCGCCTAGTTAGAAGCTGCTCAATCTCACCGCAATGCAATTCAACGTTGTATTCATCGCCACCGCCCTCCTCGCCTCCGCGTCACTTGTGATGGCATCTACATCTTTCACTTCCTTTGCAGGTGCGGACTGCACTGGCACCGTTGAAACGGTGAACACCAATGTGGGGTCCAACGTATGCTACACCGACGGAAGCAACTCGGCGAAGTCAATCAGCTATTCCGGTGTCAAGAGTGAGATCCAGTTCTTTGTTTCTGGCGGGGGCCACGATAACTGCTCCAATGGACCGAGCTTGACGCTTGGTGGCGGCTCTGGATGTGCTACCGCGCCTGCTGGGTGAGCTCCCTGAATGAACATTGTCATGATGGGATCAGACTGATGGTGTGCGTCGGTGGTAGATTTAATTGGGAGAGCGTTTTCATCATCTAGATCTTTGGTGGTATAACCATGGATACAAGTTTTGTTTCTCCATGTAAAACAATGTGTACCGAAATTTGTAATCGCCCAGAAATTTGTTGAAGTCAAATAAATTGATATTTTGCGCTCTAGTGCGCACCTGATTCAAATACCACTGGACCCTCCGCGACCGAAAGGGTTTCCCATTCGATATTACATTATACAATAATATATTCAGGCCCGTGCTAGAATTCCCAGAATATGAGTTGCGTAGGATGTGTTGAATCGGAAAATTTAATACACCTTCCAATCCATACATGCTCACGGCGCGAGATGCGCGGTACGTTCCTGGACAAAAAAATTAGGCAAAGTGCTCCGCGAAGGACAAAGAAATGCGTAGCCGGGGCAATGCTTATACCTACGCCCATGCGCGGTGGTAGCACCGCACGCCCACCGTTCACGAATAATCCGCCAAAATGGCGCCGTCGCACGGTGCCCGCGCACGCCACGGCCTGACATCCCTCGACCTGAACAAACCATCCCGTCAGCACATCCGCCTCCACGCGCACAGCATCCGCGCGCCCGGACCATATGTACCCCGCCATGCACAGGCACGGGCGCATAGCGCCGCCGACACCGTCTTCGCGGCGTCTGCCGCCTCGCGGGCACCTGGGCCCCGCCTGCGCGCGGCTGATGCGCCGCAGCAGCGCTACACGGCAAGATCGTTCCGCACGAGAACGAACCTGGACGCGCTGCGCCGACCGCGCGCGTATCTCCCACAGGCAGGCCCCGCGCACGGTGCGCATATACACAGCATCCGCTCGCGCGCACCGCTCGGCTAACACACCGCGCAGAGCCACGAACGCGTAGGCGCAGCGCTGGCCCGAGACCCGGCCCGCGCGCGGCTGCGCGTGAAGTGCACTCCTCGCAACACCGATCCCGGGGCTCCGTCGCAGAGCGCACGGGGGCGGTGTTTCGTATATTCGTTGGACTGAGCGAGCGGCTCCGGAAACAGCAACCTATGCAGTGAGCGGCCGGATAGGTGCTTGTGCGCAGCGTGCGGAGGCAAGACGGTGGATGCGCGCGGGGGCCGGGGGGAGGTCTAAATCAGCAGGCGCCGTGCGAGGGCCACAGCCGCGGAGGGACCGCGAGAGGAAAAGCGGCACAACGCGATTGCAGAAGCCGAGCACAGCACTGGCTCCACGAGATAATCGGCACGCAAACGCGCGTATATGGATGGACACCAGAGGGCATGCATGCATGCACGGCGTTGAAGCGAACTCCCGGAGCCAGCGCGAGGGGCATAGCGTGCGCCGTGCGCCGTGAGGGGGGGCGTGGGTATGGGAGCGGGGGCGGATATATACGGCTGCGACGACGGCATGCGTCTCTGGCCGTCTCGCGTCTTCCACAGGCACGCGGGCGCCCCGCCTCCGCGTGCGGGCCGCTCATCTAGGACGGTGCTCGCCACCTCGAACGCATAGCGCCGCCGACAACGTCCTCACGCCGCACGCCCCGCCGTGCCCCTGGACGCAGCCGGCGGCGCAGCAGCCGCACGACACCAATCCGGGACGCGCTGCTCCGACGGTGTGTGTCGCAGACCGCACGGGGGCGGCGTGTCGTGAGCGTGTGTGACTTCTGCGACGGCGATGTACGCAGTGACGGACCCAGTGGGGCATGTGCGCAGGCGGGAGGATAAGGACGGCGGATGCGCCACCCACGGCGCGAGGAGCGGCGCCCCGCGAGATGAATAATAATACGGTAGAAGGACAGCGGGCGCAAGGGCGACAGCAATATCCACACAGCACTGGCTCGTTATGCCTTCAGCTTCCCTAAACGCGCGTGTGGATGGCTTCCGGAAGGTCACAGACATGCACATGCACGGCGTTTAAGCAAGGTCTCGGAGCCAACGCTGGGGACGCGGCGTGCGCTTGCGACGTGTGTGGGGCGTCGGTATGGGAGCGGGGGTGCGCATGTCGGAGAGAATGTGGGGAGGGGAGGACGGATGAACAGTTGGGGTGGACAAGAAAATAACGGCGAGCGGGGGGCGCTGCGGAACGTGCAGGCGTGAGGGCGAACGGGCGGATAAGACAGAAACGCACCAGGGACACGGGCTGCGATGAGATAGTGCGATACGTCATCGCACGATGGTGTCGGATTATCGAACACGCACCAGGGAACGACACACGTCGCACGAATGGACAACGATGCGGATGGCGGCGATAAGAGGCTGGGTTACTTCGTCGTACGATGGGACAGGAGGGAGCATCGCGACGGGACGGCCGGCCTGCATGGCGCGGAATAAGGGTCAGCGCAAGGGGGACGGCGTACGACGGCGGAGCGCAGTGGTACCGCCGTCCTCATGTTTTATACAAGGTCCGTGCGCACGGGTGGCCAGGACGTGTCAGGAGCACGCATTGCAGCGCGGACATAGTATCCATGGACGGCGGGGTAAGCGGAGCGGACGTCTGGGACGGGGGTGAAGGATGGGATGACGTGGCCACGCACTAACCATACGACTCGCCGAGTAGCCGCTGGGTTCGGTCTAAAGGTAATGTAGTCGTCTGAGAAGAAACAGGGTCGCAGCAGATGATAGCTGCATCCGGCGAATCCCGGGTCATCACCCACGCACGGCCCACACCTGCGGGCCGCCTTCCGAATTGCGGCGAGGCAAGCCACGACCACACCACGCCCCGCGAACCATGCATACTGCCCTGTTTCCCTAAACCGAGACCCCCACCATGCCGAACAGCGACATCCTCCTGCGCATATTTGCCCCAACGCCGATGTATTCAAGCTTGCGCGTGGAGACGCCCTCGATACAACACGCGGCGCGTCCCAGGTGTGCCACCCATGGCGCGCCTTGCTGTTCGCTACGCCACATATCTGGGCGAGGTTCGCCGATATACGTGCATTTTTCCTCTTAATCCCTAAATGGCGGCACGTACATTTGCGTGGATCATCTGCAGAAGTATCACCATGCTCCGTGCAGCGCAGCGCCTCCACATCAATGGACACGGCCTGTCGTCGCTCGCGCGCCGTCGCGCACCAATACATGGACACTCCCCGACTCCCCTCGGCGTGGGGGCCGCGCTACCTACCGCCGTCGATGCGCATGTGTACGGGTACTATACAGTACTATACACACCAACCGCAGAACGCGCGATACCCGAGCGTCACATGCACATGCGCAACCACGGGCTCCATGAGCGCGGCACCCCATTACGACATTCTCCAAGCGACGAGGAACGCCGCCAGGGCGAACAGACGCACCGCACCAGCGAGCGGGCGGGCGGGCGCGACATATCGGGACATCATTTCCAGATACAGATCACGCACAAGCGACACGCAGCGTACGCACATCCACGAAACGGCGCGCCCCGCGTGTCGTCCACACCGGTCCCTAGCATAGCACGCCGCGCCCCCGCCTCCAAGCAGCTTCCGCACGTCGTCCCGTACTCATCCGCCCCCGCGCGCCCGGACTGCATCCGCGCCGCTACGCACAGCCACGCACGCACGCACGACGCCATCTTCGCGCCGGCCGCGGCTCCCGAGCCCCGGCGGGCGCAGTGCTACTACTGCGCTGCGCTGCGCGGGAAGACCCCCCGCACGAGAACGCGCCGCTCGCCGCCGCGTCTCACCCACACACACACAGGCAGTCTGGTAATACGCCGCGCCGCCACGTACGTAGCATCAGCCTGCCTGCCCCCAGGTGCCATCCACGGACGCAGCGCGCCGCCCGCACCGCCCTCGCCCCCGTCGCCCTGCGCCCCGCTCAACGCGCGGGCGGCTCGCGCCGTGCGACGCCGAGTCGGGGGGTGCCTCCCTCGCCGCCGCCGTCGTGAATAACGCTCGTTCTCGACATAGATTATGTAAATCCCGACGCGCGTTCGCACTGCCCCTACTTAGAACCCGTCCGCCAGCTGTCGGCGGCGCATACCTCAACCTCCGCGGGCCGCGGTGATCTACGCCCATCGCGTTATAGGGGCGCACAAACAACCCGTGTGCACTGCTTTCCATCGCAGAACAGCTGTGGAAATCGCGATACAGGCATGCCCCATCTCTCACGCGCGCGCTCTGCGGTATCTACAGAAACATGAACGTTCTCCGCGGGAAAAGGGGCCCCCACCTCGACGAGACACGGCCTGTCCTCGCTTGCGCGCTCGCGCACCGATGCATCGACACTCCTCGCCCCTCTCCCCACGCGCGCCTGGAATTCACCCAATATTCACTCCCACTCGAATTTCGCAGGTACGGAGGTCGGCCGCGCTATATGCTGCTGTCGATGTACGTCGTGTACGCACGGGATCTACACGCGCCGGCGGTGGTATCCGCGCGCGCATGCACCCTGCACGCACGCCCAGATCACCAGCACCGCACAGTCCCTGATCGCATGCATGGGATACAATGAGCGCACGACTGCGCTCTGCGTCATTCCCCGCGCGGCGCTGGACTAAGCATCACCCGCCGCCGGCGTGCGAACAGCGCGCGGGCCATTTATCGATAAATTATTTCTAGATCATATACCGGGAAAGCGCGTCGGCGCCGCCACGCCCGCGCACCACCACGCCCGACGAACGCAAGCCCTGCCCAGCCGAACGAGCGAAACGCAGCGCACGCGCATACACTCAACGGCGCGCCCGCTACGCCCCATCTCCAAGCCCTCTAAACCTTCCCCCCCATCCCCCAGCACACCGCGCATCCACGCAGCACGCACACGCCGTCCGGCACGCACCCGCGCGGCCCGCCTCCACGTGCGGTACATCCCCGCGCGTGGGCTGCTGAACCAACACGCTGCGCACCGCCACGGACGCCTGCCGCACGCCGCACGCCGCCCCGGGACGCGTCCAGCGGCGCCGCAGCAGCAGCGCTCCCCGTGAAGTGCGCTCCGCGCCACCGATCAGGGACGCGCGGCGCCGACGGCGTGCGTGCCTCCGCCGAGAGCGGCCCTCACAGTGAAGGGTCTATGGGGGCATGTGCGCAGTCGGGCGGATCCAGAGGGCGGATGCGCGCGCCCACCGTGCAAGGTGCAAGGAGGAGGAGGGGACCAGCGGGTGACCAACAGCCAAGGACAGTCCGCTAGAGGAGCGCCGGCACTAGCTTCGAGAAGAAGCCATTAATGATAAACGCGCGTCTGGATGGACGCCGGAGGGCGGCAGGCATGCACAAGCACGGCGGTTGAACGCGCTCCCGAGGCCAGTGCTGGGGGCGCACGCGTGCGTGCGACGTGGGGGGAGAACGGGGGTGGACACGCCGGCGCGGACCGTGCGAGGGGGATGGATGGACAGACGGGGGTGGTGTCCCCGTGCATAACAATGCGCGGCGCGGTGCCGTGGAGCGAGCGCCGAACGGGCAGACACGGCAGATACGCACCGGGGCACACGCTGGGGACCCTCGAATGAACGCGCGTCTGGATGGACGCCGGAGGGCAGCGCTCTTCTGGCGCCAGCGCTGCGGACGAAGCGTGCGCGCGTGCAACGTGCAGGGAGACGGGTATGGGCGCGAGGATGGACACGCAGGTGTGAATGAGGGGAGGAGAGGATGGATGAGCGAATGGTGCGGACTTGCAAATAACGACGAGCAGGGCGGCGCTGCGGAACACGCAGGCATGAGGGCGAACGGGCGGATAAGGCGCGTACACACCACTGCGCGGGGACGGCGTATAGCTGCGATGGGAGCTGCGATGTGTCATCGCACGACGGGGATGGATGATCAGACACGCACCAGGACGTCACACGCGCTGCACAAATGGATGGCGGGCATGCGGATGGCTGCGATTAGCGGGCGGGATGCATCATCGGACGATAGGACACTGGCAGGGAGAATCGGCACGACGGGACGGCCGGTCTGCACAGCGCAGCATACGGATCAGCGCAGGGGGAAACAGTACGCGAGGGCGAAGCACTGTGACGCGTGCATACACCGCCGTCGGACGAGAACTGGCTCAGGCCCGCACGCGCAGGTGGCCAGGAAGTGTCAGATGCACCCACCGCAGCGCGGACATTAGGAGTAGCCAGGAACGGCGGGGTCGACGGGGGCGTCTGGAATGGGCGAGGGGAGAGGATATGTGGAGGAAACGGTGACGTGGCCGCGGCGGATGGGCGGGACGATGCATCACGATGAGGCGGCCGGCCTACACAGCGCGGCACCGCAACAGCGGCGCGCTGTGACCCACGCATACATACCGCCGTCAATTAGAGGTCGACGACAGGTCCGCGCACGCAGGTGGACAGGACGCAGAAGCACCCGCTGCAGCGCGGACATAGTGTCCAGGGACGGCGGGGTGAGCGGGGCGTAGCAGCGGCAGGGGTCTGGGTTGGAGGAGGGGTAGCGAATGGCCCGGTCTCTATACGACGGTGTCGGCAGACGAAACGGGAAGACACAGACACAGTCGACGCATGAAGCACGTCGGGGCCGTGTGAAGAACCAGGGTAGCAGTCCCGATCCACTTCCCACGCAAAGCCCACCCCAGCGGGCCGCCCTCCGAATCGTTGCGACAGCGGGCCGTCCACTGTCACCTTTCCACGACGCACCTCGACGAGGCGTATGCGCCCGAAGTCGAACCGCCCTTATTCTCGATCGACGGCTAACAGGCAGCGCAAAGGATCGGACAAATTGGAATCAAGTAAAAACGACCCTCATCCGCAGTACTGTCCTACGATCCGCTGTGCGGCCCGGCCTTCATGAATTCCTCATGCATATAACAAAAATTACGCAGCGTCGTTACCGCACACCAAGTGCATAAGCCCCGGCCTGTCACGAAGAACACTCATTCTCAAGATAGATAGCCCATCGACGCATAAGTCTGAACACAGCATTCGCTCTCCTAGACGTCCTCCAGCCCGTCCTCGCCGCACAACTGAACCACCGCGCGTCGCATAAAAATTCTTCCTATTTAGTCGCACGCGGAGCCGGGATTCATATCTCGATGTACACGTATGCGTAGGATATGCACGCGCCGGCCGTGGCACTGCCGACTGCATGCGCACTGCACGCACCCCCAAATGAACAGTGCGTCCATCAAACTCCACATATGCATGCGCTCCACGAGCGCACGACAGCGCACTGTGCTGTTCCCGGCAGGACACCGAGATATCACCCGCCTGCGGCGCGGCGAACAGCGCGCGGGTCGTTTATTGAGATATCATTTTCAGATTTCTCACCGATGCAAGCGCAGCTGTTACCCCACGCCCGCGCCTCTACGTAGCATCAGGACGCCGTCCTGTGCGCCCTCCCGTGCGCCCTGATTCCCCGCGCGCTGCACTCCACCACCCGGACAGCACGCCGCTCACAGCCACGAACGCAGAACACCGACGGCGTGGGACCCCGACAGCGCGCGGCTGCTGCGCGGGAAGATCGCGCCGCACGAGAACGAGCCTGGAGGCGCTGCGTCGACGTGCGTCCCCCCCCGCTTCTCTCTCTGCTTCGTCTCTTCCACGCCGTCCCCAAGCACGCTGTGCACATATGCACCATCCGCGCGCCTGCACCGCTGGCCCAACACGCCGCGCAGACCCACAACAGCGCAGCGCAGCCCCGCGCGACACCGCGCCTGACGCTGCGCCGACGCCATGCATCGCAGAACGCACGGGGGCGGCGCTCCGTCGGTTCGTCGGGCTTCGTAAATCAGATAGCTTTGCCAAACGCGCGTCTGGATGGATGCCGGCGGGCGGCAGGGATGCACATTCACGGCGTTGAAGCGAGCTTTCTGAGCCAGCGCGGGGGACAGCGCGTGCGGCGTGCGACGGGCGCGGAGTTGTGGGCATGGGCGCGGGGGTGGACAAATAGGCGCAAATTGTGCGGGTGAGCATGTACGTATCGACGAGCGGGGCGGCGCTGTGGGACGAGCTGGAATGAGCGCGAATGGATGAATAAGGCACGTACGTACCAGGGGATGGCACACGCTGTGGATATCGCCTGCGCGGCGCGAGGGCGCATAGCTGCCATGAGAGGCGCCGATGAGCGGGCGGCTGCGATGCGTGCTGGGATGCATCATCGCACGACGGTGTCGGATAATCGCACACGCACCAGAACACGACACGTGCCGCATGGATGGACGACGATGCGGATGGCCGCGATGGACGCAGCATCGTACATGGGACAGGGGGGAGCATCGCGGGAGGGCCGGCCGCAGTGCAGGATACGGGGGGACTGCACGCGAAAGCGACGCGTCGCGACGCATGCGTACATACCGCCGTCCACAGAGCATTCTGTGCCAGGTCCGCGCGGAGAGGTGTCCAGGATGTGTCAGGAGCACTCGCTGCAGCGTGGACAGAAGGAGCAGCCTGGGACGGCGGCGTGGGTGGGGCGCAGCGGCAACGGGGGACTGGGAATAGGCGCGGGGAGGGGAGGGAGGGGGGAGGCGTCACACACCATGAGGCGCCACGCGCCGCACACGCCCCCCGCACGGATGGATGATGCGGATGCGGTTGCGGATGGCGGCGATAAGAGGCTGGGATGCATCATCGTATGATCAGACAGGGGGGGGGCATCGCGATGTGAAGGCAGGCCTGCACAGCCAGGGGATCGGGTCAGCGTAAGGCGGAAGCGCACGAGACGGCGGAGTCCATGCATGCGTGCATACCGCCGTCCACAACACCGAGAATTAGGAAGGTCCTCGCGCGCAGGTGGCCAGAACCACCCGCCGCAGCGCGAACGTAGTTTCCAGGGTGTCGGGCGTAGCAATGGCGCGGGGTCCGGAAAGGGGAGGGGAGGATGGGAGGATGGGGCCACGCACCGATTGGGTTGCATCTCTATACGAAAGGTGTCAGCAGAAGGAACGCGAAGGACACAGACAGAGTCCACGCACAAAGGACGTCACAAGCAGCAGTCGTCTGAGACGACACAGGGACGATACGGCCCACCCCTGCGGGCCGTCTTCCGACTCGTGCCGAGGCAGCCTGGACCATCCCGCACGTAACACGAGCGCGCCGCGCGCAGCACCCGGCGCTTACAGCCACGGCCACATAGCGCCTCTCGCGCCGCACACCTCTCCCCGGACCCCGCCCGCGCAGCCGCTGCGCGGTGGGATCGTGCCGCACGCGAACGCGCCTGGGGGTGCATCTCTCGCCGCCTCACACACCCCGCGATCCACGCGCGTTCTAAAATAGGCCATATCCATACGCTCCGCTTGAAATCTGCGCTCGCACTCCCAGCGCACGTCCCTCGCTAAATAACGCGGCCACCGCGTGCCGCATCGTCCTTCGCAGAGCATCGAGGATTCGTGACGCCTCATCTCGCACGCGCGCGCTGCGTTGTCCTCAGCAGTAAAACCGCCCTCCGCGGGGCGCAGCGCCTCCTCGCTTGCGCGCCGTCGCGCACTAATACATCGACACTCCCCACGCCTTGCTCCACGCGCCTGAAAATATTCCACTATTTATCACCAACGGAATTTCGTACGTGTAACGACCGCGCTACTGTCGATGTGCATGTATTCAGCACGTCACAGTCGACGCGCTAGCGGACGGGCGGGGTATTATGTTCAAATATCGAAATATAATTTTAAGACTACACACCGAGAACAGGGCGGCTGCACCGCCATGCCTGCGCACGACGCACGACCCGCGCAGCCCCTGTGCGCATCGCATGCTCAGCCGCAGATGATGCAGCGCGATATTCAGCGTACGCGCATACACGAAACGGCGCGCCCGCCGCGCTGCATCTCACTCCCGCAGTGAAGGCGGTGGGGTATGTAAGCAGGCGGGAGGGTGCGGGCGGTGGATACACCACGCGCGGCGCGAGGAGCGGTGCCCCGCGGGATGAAGAATAATACGGAAGAAGTCCAGCGGGCGCGCTAGTGCGATAGCAAAGCCCAACCAGCACTAGCTCCGCTATGCCTTCAGCTTCCCTAAACGCGCGTCTGGATCGATGCCGGGGGGCGGCAGGCATGCATGCACATGCACGGCGTTTAAGCGAGGCCTCGGAGCCAGCGCTCGTGAGGGGAGACAGCGGTCGACGCGAATTGTGCGAGGGGGCGATGGACGAGCGGACGGGCGTGGGCTCCAAGTGCACAACGACGAGCGGGGCGGCGCTGGGGACAGAGTAGGTGGACGCGCGTGGAAGTGCGCTCCCGGGACCGGCGGCGCGGACGCAGCGCACGCGCGTGGAAGGTGCGGGGGGCGTGCGCATGGAAGCGGGGGTGGACACGGAGGCGTGAATGAGGGGGGGACGCATGAACGGATGGGGGTGGCGTCCGCGTACATAATGAAGAGCGGGGCGGGGCGGGGCTGTGGACATGAGCAGGGGGGGGTCGAACGGGCGGATGAGGCAGACACGCACTGGGACGCAGAGCTCCCGGGCCAGCGCTGTGGTGCGCCGTGCGTGGACATAGGGGTCTGGCGGGGCGAGTTGGACGAGCGAGGAATGGATGAACGCACGTATGGGAAAGCGACGCACATAACGGGAGGCTGCGGGGCACGATGGCTGCGATGAGGAGCCGGGATGCGTCATCGCACGACGGGGGTGGATGACTAGACACGCACCAGGAGACGACACACGTCGCACGGAATGCGGACGGTGGCGATAAGAGGCCAGGCTGCATCATCGTACGATGGGACAGGGGAGGGCCTGCCTACACAGTGACAAATGGGGGTCAGCGCAGGGGGGAACAGCAGGCGAGACGGCGGAGCGCAGTGACCCATGCATACAGGTATAACCCAAACTCCGCGCGCACAGGTGTCCAGGACATGTCAGGAGCACCCGCTGCAGCGCGGACATTGACCCCAGGGACGGCCGGGTGGGCGGGGTGTACAGCGGCGGGGGGTCTGGGGGGAAATGTGGAGGATGGGTTGCCACGCACCAAATTCCCGCAGTAGTCGGTGAAGGAGCGAGCAGCGAATGGGTTGGGTCTCTATACGACAGTGAAATGGGAAGACGGAAGACGCTGTTTAAATTTGATCGATGATCGATGTCCGTAGCGTCCGGCGAATCCCGGGCCACACTGCCCACGCACGCCGAGAACCACGTCAACCTGTGTTATAGGTAAACTCGATACCGCTGAAGATTGGACGCAACCCTTGCTCTCCCTCCAGTGCGTCCTCGCGGCATAACAGGACCACCGCGTGTCGCAGTGGATCTCCGCCTATCGCGTTCCACGCGTGCAGACCCAGTGCCCGCCGTCATCTTTCACAGAATAAATTAACCACGTACATTATCTGGCGCCGATAAAAATATCCAACACGTCCTCGACGCTGACTCCAGCGCTCGCTCGCCCGTCATTCCGCCTTATAGAGTACATCCTCCGCGTTTTCCTCGCCACATGAAATAACTCCACGCGTTTTGAATTTCGGTCAATCCATGCGTGGGGATCCCACTTGGTGCCATTTCCACTGTATTCTGCGGGAAATTATCGAGCATACATGCAGCTCGTTATCGACGCATGGCTGCGTCCTCATGCCTCAGAAATTCCATCGTCCATTTGTGTCATCAAGATGCACGCCGAGAAATGCTGGGGAACCTCGTGCCGTGGACCGAGCACAAGGAAAAGCGGAAAGTGTAGCAGCGTGTCCGATTCTCCATACGCATGGGCTCCCACGAGCGCACGACACCGCTCTACGTAATTCCCGGCGCGACGCCGAGCTATCATACATCACCCACCGCCGGCGCCGTGAACAGGCGCACTAGCGGCCGGGCGCGTGCTACGTATCGAGGTGTCACGTTCAGACATCGAGATATCATTTTCAGATGCCCATACCAAAAAAATAACGCCATGCCCCACACCACGCAGGACACGCGCAGGCCCCGTGCGCGGATCGCATGCTCAGCCATAAAATTCAGCGTACGCGCATACACGAAACGGCACGCCCCCCCTCCATCTCGCCGCCGCGTTTCTTCCACACCGTCTACGGGCGTGCCGCGCCTCCACGTAGGATGAGCACGCTGCGTGTCCTCGCGCATCCGCCCCACCGCGCGCAGCATCCGCGCACCCGGATCGCTCATCCACCACGCCGCTCACAGCCACGGACGCAGCGCGCTGCACACAGCGTCTGCGCGCCGCACGTCGCCCTCGCACACCAGCTAGCACACTGCACCTGCACCGCGCGGGAATATACCACCGCACGAGAACGCTCCCGGAGGTACTGCGACGACGGCGCGCGTCTCCCGCTGCTTCTCTCTCGCTCTCGCTGCGCCATTCTTCCACAGGCAGCCCGTGAGCACACTGCGCATATATGCAGCATCCGCTCGCGCGCACCGCTCGCACAACACACCGCGCAGACCCACGAACGCGCAGGCGTAGCGCTCGCCCGAGACAAGGCCATGGGGCTGCGTCGCAGAGCGCACGAGGGCGGTGTTTCGTCTGTTCGTCGGACTGAGCGAGCGGCGCCGGCAACAGCAACCTATGCAGTGCGCGACCGGATAGGGGCTTGTGCGCAGGCGGGCGGAGCCAAGACGGTGGATGCGCGCGGTGGGCGGCGGGCGGGCAGCACCCGTGGACGGACCGCGAGAGGCGCAGGCACAGCGCGATAGCAGAAACCGAGAACAGCACTGGCTCCAAGCGACATTGGGCAACACAAACGCACGTATGTGGATGGACACCAGCGGGCATGCACGCACATGCACGGCGTTGAAGCGAACGCCCGGAGCCAGCGCTGGGGACAGAGCGTGTGCCGTGCGCGGTGCGGGGAGATGTGGGCATGGGAGAGGGGGTGGACCCATAGGCGCGAATTGCGCAGGTGAACATGGGCATGTCGACGAACGGGGCGACGCTGTGGGACGAACGGGAATGAGGGCGAATGGATGAATGAGGCACGTACGCACCAGGGGACACACGCTGCGGATATCGAGCTCTATTAGCAGCGGCCACTCCGAGGAATGATGAATCAATGAAGACGCATGCGGGGATGACATTACGGATGTGCACTCTGTGTGGATGAAGGGTGGGGGCGCCTAGCAGCGGCAGGGTGGAAGAATGAGAGGGTGCAAGACGTGGTGGTGACACACCAGTTTACATGTAGGACATGTTTGCTCTAAAAAAAAAAAAAGACCAGTTGGCGAAAGGTAGCAGGAAACGGTTAGGTTGGAATAAATTGGGAAGAAAGAAAGAAAGATAAGCGACAAGAGAGATGACAGCAGAATGTTTTCGGCGAGTCCCGAAGCACCACCCCACCACGCACAGACCAGCGGGCCGTCAGTCCGCCCCGCAGCGAACATACACTCTCACGTGCGCGATGCAATTCCCCCTTGCATCATGGCATTCCACCGCTGAGAAATCTATCTGTCATCTCTCAGTCGGCTGTCGGCGCGCACCTGTCTGCCAAGGTCTCGAAATGCACAAGAAATGCGTCTGAAAAATATCGCGCCACTCCGAGTGCCGCTTTGAAGCTCGAAGTCCAATGCGCTGCTCAGCATTCATTAATCGTTAGAGATTCCTCGTCTATAGTTCTATTTAATGTAAATTTCTGTAGCGTCTCTAACACATACACGTACTGAGATTGAACTTCAAAAATGGGTGGTTACAAAAGTAACTTGCGCTCCTAACGTGCGCCTGCGATAAGTTAGCTGGTGCTAGCTTATCGCAGGCACGTTAAAATGGAATAAGTTAACGCACGTTATTCCTATACGCGGCACGCTACGCGTGTGTGGTGAAAGGTCGGCCTGGCTCGGCAGAGCGCCGTTAACGTGCGTGCCGATGCTGCCGCCATCACTAATACGCGGAAACGCCTAGGCGGTCCTCTGCATGTTGTGCTTACCTACCGTGTGATTTTGTACATTTTGTAGCTACCGGAATACAAGGACGTAGATGAAATTGCAGTCTTACAGATCACCAAAGCTTTCATAAGTAACAAAGAGCGTGAGCGTGACTGGTCTACGAAAAATATTCCATGCACAATTCAAGTTCGAGTGCATTATCCTATTCACTTGTCGGATATATCTCTTCTACCTATAATATTTTTATGTCTGCTTTGAACGACTAGTGATGAAATCTATGCTTAACACCTGATTTTCCGGCGCCAACTTGCGAGATATGGAATAAAACAGACTGTACAAAAGGCGCACCGAAGGCCGACACTTCGAACTTGATGCAGTGTGATCTGCGTACCCATTGCGCACGACCGGAATAAATTAATATATTTATTGCTCGGCCAATAGTCTCATATATATATGAGATATAATATGACCTACCAAAGTACTGAAGACGGGTGATTGATGCCCAAATCAAATGAAAATCAAAGATTGGACGAATATTACGGCAGCTTGGGATACTGCTGAGTTGCTGCTGAGCATTATCCCGTATTCAGAAAAGCTTCTTGATACAGAATATACACACTTCGCATTATACTATCCTAATTATACGCAAAATAGATAGCACAAGGTTGTGATATCCAGCTCGCTGTGCCAGTGCGCAAGTTAGCACGTTAGCACATTAGCACGCGTGAGAATAAATTAATCTGCACCGGCATCTCGGCTTTTGGAGGTTGGTTCTCCCTTCAATAGGCTGGGTATCCAAAAGAGGAAATGAGGGAGTTCAATCCCCGCGGCACGTAATCTTTTTTGTTTATTGTCATACAGTACCATTTCCTTGCTTTATCGATGTTCTGACTGTTGAGAGCCTGCGGAGTCACAGTCATGGTAAGGAATTACTCAGGCTGTAGAATATCTTCAAATATAATCATTACTACCATCCAGACCTTCAGCTTTGAAATTATGTTAAATTCCGCAAACACTGACAGGTTCAGTAAATTTTTGCACCACAGTATTCAACGCCATGTTAAAGTGGTAAGGAATATGCAAATCTACAAGTGCACATGTCTATCCCGAGTCTAAACTTTGTCCAACCTACCTGCATGCAATGTGCATATTCAGTTAAATACTTGCATCAAGATCCTAACTATAATTTTGAGTATTTGTCTCAGAAACAGCTTAGTTTAATGCATGAAATTTTCCAAGCTTCATGGAATCAGGCTTTGTGGACTGCACACAATAATATCATTGCATGATATACTAATATTACATGAGGTGAGTTGGAGACAGATTATTTACTTATCTTGTTGATTCAATATGATTTCAATGGCATAGAAAGTAAAATAGACAAGAACTGAAGGTATTTATATTTTTTGACAGGTACAACAAGCAGTGAGTCTACGAGATGGGAGCCTAAGATGTGGTCATGGCAGATAACATGGCAGGTAACATGCGTGGGAAAGTGCACATGACCATGTTATCTGCCATGGCAGATAACATACCCAGCTTATTGATGGGTAAGCCAGCAAGTTCGGCCAATAAGTAACTTTTTTCACCGTCTCAAAAATGGCAGTGCTTACACGGCGATCAGAGGAGTGCACTGATTAAGATAATTCTCTTAAGGGAGAATATTAATGCGCACACATACATTTACAGAGACATGGCCGCAAGGTCTGTCGCAAGGAAGCTTACTTACGCCGAATAGCTATGTTCCACCTCACCGTTGAAGTAAAACTGTGGTTCGCTAGCTAGTAGCCGAATCGGAATAAGCCGTGGGTCTAGACCTCACGTGAAATGGGTACGCTCGCCCATGATCGTGATGTACATTATGTAATTGCTGTGTTCATGTGCTTCGACCACACCATTATCTCTTCCCCCATCGGACGTCACTCAGAAGTACTTGACCAAAGCACATTCCAATCCAAAATGTCTACACCTCCGCCCATTCAGCGCCTCGACACTGATATTCTTTACTATATCATCAATATGAACGCCGACATGTTCGAAGACGACACGGCCTTGATGACGACTCTGTCTACATCTCGCGTGTGCCAGGCCTGGCGCACTTTCATGATTAGCATTCCTTCCCTTTGGGCACATCTTATCGACCTCGATCGCCTGTACGGGAACCCAGACGATTGGATCCGTGAACTCTTTCGCCGGAGTGGGTCAGCGTTTCTGCATATCAAAGCACGGATATGTGCAGCCCATGCATTCCGTGACGTTACTATTCGTACAAAGTATATCCTTGATATCTTGGCTGAGAATTGGGGTCAAATTCAGAAGCTTGAAGCAGTCATCGTCGACATCGAAGATGGCGACCCGGCCAAATGGACACCATTTTTTCTCCCCGCGCCGCACCTCGAGTCCTTGAACCTCACTTTCTCAACCAGACGTTATCAATTTGAACCCATGCCGCTCTCATTTTTCAGCGCAAAATCTCCAATGCTGCGTAAATTCTGTTATATGGGGTCGTTGAGATTTGATCTTGCAGCCCCATGGCTGCATCAGCTTCATTCGATAGAACTCGGTATAACGCTGACAGCATACGAGGTGCTCAACGTACTCGAGTCGACGAAAACCTTGGTCGACCTCAAACTTGATAATCTGGTGGAGTATAAAGATATAATCCCCCCTCTCCCATTCGTTGCACTCCCGAAACTCGTCCATTTAGTTTTAAATGTCTTTTACAGTTTCAACGCAGTCGCTGTGCTCCTGGATCACATACAAATACCCGATACTTGCTTACTGAAATTTATAGCTCGTTCAATGGGACATCATGCCATCAACGTAATCACTCTGGGACGTATGATCCGGACACTATCTACCTACGCTCGGTGCTACTTCGCAAAATACACACCTTCAAAAATATCACTCAGATACTCGCCCGAATTCTTCGTATTTGAGGATCAAACACACCCTGATAGTCACAATATCATATCTCGTATCGGAGTGGACTTCGAAGACTGCTTCCCATCACATGTATTTCCCATGCTACTGAGCGAGTTCTCACTTCCCGAGTTTACTAAAGTCAGCGAGTTCAGATTCAAATTGCTCAGCACCAGTACCTACAACCTTCCAGTTTCTGAATTTATTGCATTCATGGCAAGCCTCTCATCCATACACACACTCGACGTCGACCCTTCTGCACTCTGCTATCTCATGCACGTCCAGAGGGCCATCGAAACAGCGGATACCGGGACCTACTCCGTAATTCCATTCCCCGCACTCAAGGTTCTCAAGGTTCACCCACTTCCTGGCTCTTCCTCCCGCGGCGCTTCCAGCCCTATTTCGGAATTTATCCTGGCGCGCATTACTCATGGCCTCCCAATCGACATCCTGGATTTCTCACAGGGCACTTTGGAAGTCCTGCCGTACATGTCGTTTTTCAGAGATGCATACGGCCTGAAGGTGCTCTGGCGGCGCATGTGGGAGTCAGAGAATGTCGAGTACATATGCGGTACCGGTAGCCCGCTGAATTTGCTGTCTGATTGATTAGTAGATAGGTCAACCTTTCAATTATACTGCGTAACATACATGTAACTGCCTGAACAGGGATTGGTACACCGATCGTGTTGGGTAGAATGGTATGGACATATTACATAGTGTAGTCTACTTCCGAGAAACGATTCTCCATGTGAGCATAGGCGGCAGACGGTGAACATAGCTCGCACAGAAATCTGAAATAGACGATCGGCAGCGGCGATTCGCAACGCGCTGGAGTATTCTGAGAGAGCCAGCGCTGTGGAGCTGAACGCGTGAGAAATGAACGTGTCGATGTGACGAGTACGCACCGTAAGAAGGAATGCGCCACACATGGATTGCAGCAACGCTAAGTAGAAAGGGCGCAACCGTGAAGGGTTATCGTTAATTGTGGCATAGCAAAGGAGTCAAGACATACGCTGATGTTCGGCCGGCGGGTCGGCGCCGCCTCAGCAGCCGCAAGGGAGGGCCAAATACTCCCGTCCTCCGACGACAGACTTCCAACAATCTGCGTACACAGGTATAGCATGCAGCAGGAACACCCGCTGCTGTTCCGACGTACTTCTCAGCGACGGCGGGCGTACATGGCATAGCTCATTGGCGAGGAAGGCAAGGGGACACGATGCATAATGTAGCGACACACCGGCTTTCGAAGTTTAAAGATGTAGAGCGATATTAGGCTTCCGCGGAGCTCGGAGTAGTCGCAGGAGACGCGCGAGCGATGTGTGCTATGGTGTTATATGCGTCTGATCTCGGTCTTCGAAACAATATACCAAGGACAGAATACACATTACAATAGGTACACGCACTTTATAGAAGCGGATGGGTCTCTGGTGTATAGGGACTAGTTTTCCTAAGGTGGTCCCGAACAAGCCGCAGTAGCTGAAGAACGTTAGAGCGACAAAGATAGATGACAGTAGTACAAGTCGGGACCAGGCAACCACTACGCACAGACCACCACCGGGCCGTCTCCGCACCGGCAGCCCGGCGCCGCTGGCGACACACCGCCGCTGAGTGTCTCCACCGCGTATCCACGGCACACACAGCCGCCCACCCAGTGCAGGCAATTTCAACAAACCATACACGCATCCCTGCAGGACGGCGCCGGCTACCGGAGTGTATCTGGCATGATGATCGAGTGCACTGCGGCGCGGCGTGCTGGAAATTCGACGCGAGGATACATTCGACGCGAGGATACACAAACCTGGGAATGGCGCCATCGAGCTGGGAGCGACTCCATATATACATATCAAGAAATCCAGAAAATCAGCGCTTCGCTTCCTGCGCGCGCCGCACGCAACTACGTTCCAGCTCGAAGCATCCCGAGATCGAGATGGCCTGCAAACATTTCGCTCTCCTCTTTCACCAACACGCACATCGCACCTGATCGCGCGCTGCACCACCTCCACTCCTTCGCTGCGCAGATCACCATCCCTACGCGCGCCATCGCTCTCGATTCCCGCGTCCCACCGCGCCGCGTCTATGCGCCGACGCTCCACGTCCGCGCCAAGCGCGCTCCTTCCAACAATGCGACGCTGGACGCGCATGAAAATCGCATGACAGGCCTCGCGGTCTCCGCCCTCAGCGCACACAGCGCAGGCTCGCAACGAAAAAACTACCACGCAGGCTAGCATGCGTCGCCCTGGTGCCGTTTCCTACCCTAAGAAGGGCGTGCTGGCGCGCGTGGAGGGCTTACAGCGTGTACACGCTGTGAGGTGAGCGGACGGTGGAAAGTCCAAGTATATAGCACATGCGGTTGGTGGAAAGGGGAAGGAAGATGAATAGGTAGTATGACCACGCACCACGACGCCCCGGGTCGGCGAGAGAGTTATGTGTCGAGCCTGCCGCGCGTCTGATGGGATAGGGGACAGCAATGGAGAAAGATTCTGAGCAGACCAGTACACGGCTGCAATGATTAGCGGGCACGCACCAAGAAGAGACACGCGCTGCGTTTTGCCCGCGCGGATGGCTGATGGGATGGGCGATGACGGTGAACGAGGGCCGCTATGAGCCATCGCATGACGGGATGTGAGTAGAGACCCCACCACATGCACGCTATCCACAGATCGGCGAGCCAGCGTCTCCTGATCACCTGCAGGAGAGGGACATCCTGCACGGTGGTGAGAAATAGGGGTCAGCGATACGGAAGACGGGCGATAGCGGAGCCATGTACTGCACACGGACACACCGCCGTCCAGGGAACGAGCGCGAATTCATCATCATATGTCCGCGCGCATAGGCATCTAGCATGTGCCAGAATCGCTCGCTGCAGCGCAGGCATGCTTCGCAAGGACGGCGGAGTGCTGAACGGAAGCGGCATGGACGGCGTGAAAGGATGGGAGTGAGTATAAGGGAACACGGAACATGCAGTGGAGGCGCACCATATTCCACAAACGACATGATGCATCCGCCAGTGCCCGAAGTTGGTGAGAAGGAGCGAGTCGCGCCTACGTTCGGGCCTCTATTATCACGGTGTTAAAACATTGGAGCAGCTCTAAAGAAAATAATCCACGTACATTCCGGAGGTGCATATTGAAGCCCGCGTGGAAGGGCACCAGGCAAGGCTCGGCGTAGCGGTCTTGTGCACGGAGGCCGCACATCGTGCGTGGGGGCAGGAGGAAAGGAACGACGATACCGCTCCGCGAAAGTACCACGCACAGACCGCCACGTGGTCCGCCTCGGGCCGTCTCGCCTGCCTCGCCTCCATGCTCGAAATCGGCACGGAGAACCGGGGACAAGATATACTACTTTTCTATGGCATGATAAATAAATTAGATTTATTTCGAAGTGGGAATTATATCCGGCAAACATAAATCGGTAGATGCAGGTATTAAATTTCACTGTCGCGTTCTGTAAAAAAACGCCTTCGACCCAAGTAGACACGTGTCTATTAATGACCTGGGTCCGCTCTCAGGCTCGTCGTAGCTACTAGAATGCTGTGTCTACACGTTTCAATCACTGCTCCTTCCCTCCATTCCCGCCATAGAGCGTTGTTTCGAAGAACTCAAAGTGTATTAAAATCTAAGATGTCTTCACTTCCACCTGACTCTCCCATCAAACGCCTCAGCACCGACGTTCTTTGCTATATCATTAACATGAATGCTGACATGTTCGACGACAGCGCTGCGCTGAAGACGGTTCTGTCGACATCTTGCGTGTGCCGCTCCTGGCGCACTCTCATGCTTAGGACGCCTACTATTTGGGCTCATCTTATCGACCTTGGTCACCTGCACGGACGCGAAGACGAGTGGAGGTGCGAACTCGTACGCAGGACTGGGACAGCGTTGCTGTGGGTCAAAGCAAATAGATGCGTCGCGCACGGTGGCTCACCTGACGCTACCCGGAGCTGTACACAGTTTTTCCTCGACTTTCTAGGCAACAATTTGGGTCGAATTCAGAAGTGTGAAGCAAGTATCGACGGCGTTTACGTGGACCCAGCCCAATGGACACCATTTTCACGCCCCGCGCCACACCTCGAGTCATTTGCTCTCTATTCAGATAATCCAGCAGTCAATTCCGAACCTCCATTCCACTCGTTTTTCGGAGGTGGTGCTCCAATGCTACGTAAATTCTATTCTAACACGTTTCGATCCAATATTGCGTCCCCGTGGCTACATCAACTTCGTTACATGCACCTCAGCTCGAGGCTAACAGTCTTTGGGACACTTGAGGCGCTCTTTTTGACAAAAAACATAGTCAACCTCCGACTTGATAATCTGGAAATGGGGGATATGGCCTTTCCGCTCCGTTTTGTCGCACTCCCAAAACTTTCTTATTTAATCTTGAACTCTTTCGACGAGTGCCACGCAGGCTCAGTACTCATTGACCACATGCAAATCCCAGATTCTTGTATCCTTCAATTTATAGCGAATGATATCCCGGCCGAGGAAGTAGCCAGCGACATCATTCTGCGCCATGTTTCCCGGACAGTCTCTACATACGCTCGACGCTACTTCACCTATAAAACACCGACAAAGATATCACTCACATTCTCGACCACCTACTTTGTGCTTGCAGATAAAACATCCCGCAATGATCTCAACTTCAAATTTACCTTGGATTTAGACTACGGAGCCAGATTCCCACCGCATGCATTTTCAACCCTGCTGAGCGAGTTTACCCTTCCCGAGTTCACTAATATCACCGACCTTAAATTTGAAATGAACTACGGCGTAGACCTTCCGGTCTCCGAATCTATCGCATTAATGACATGCTTCCCATCTGTGCACATAATTGATGTCAACTCTATTGCGCTTCTGCATCTCATCCACGTCCAGGAGGCCATCATACGAGGGGACGGCGGGACCAATTCCACATGTCTATTGCCCGGACTCAGGGTTCTCAAGGCGCGCCGCGCTGCGGACTACGTGTTGAGATACATTCTGGCACGCAAGGCCCACGGCCATGCAATCGATATCCTAGATATTACACGGGGACCTTTGGACGCCCTCCCAGACATGTCCATTTTCCGAGAAGCAGATGGCTTGAAGGTACTCTGGCGGCGCATTTTTGCCTCAGAAGATTCCGAATATATATGCGGTCCTGGTCGCCCTCAAAACCTGCTGTCTACTTGAAAAGCATATTGCTCGAGCGGTCGAAGATATTTTCCCATTCTTCAAAGTCATTTCCGTCCCGAAGTCATCCATTCCACCTTCTGAACTGGGCACTTGTGCGAAATTCATTCGGTCGAGGGTGGGAGATGGCTGTCCTATCACTACGCTGGACCTAACGAGCGTCCATCCTTTCAAATCCCCACCCAATTTGGAAGCGTTTGCAGAAGTCAAGGGCCTGAAGGTGCTGTATAAACGCTCATCGGTGTTGGGAATTTTTGAACACACGTGCGGCAGCGACAATCGGGCCAGACACATCGATCCAATGTAGTACGCATACCTATATTGTAATTGTACCGAGAGCGGATATCAGTAGCAGGAGTTTATGTAATTTCCCCTGGCTACCCGAACGATGAGACGGCTAGAATATATATAAATATGATTCCCCGCACCTCGTTTGTCCAAGCGCGCTAAAACTGGGAACATGAAAGCCTGGACGACCAGCAACAATGTGTCCCAACGGCGAGGACGCATGATAGGAGACATCTCTGATTATGGGCGCGTCAGATGTTACCGTCGCTGAGAAGACTCCACAGACGCGCATTCACGTAGAACAGATCATTCACAGTAGGACCGGCTGCTGTTGAGGGCCAGGTACAACAAGTGTACCGCGCTGGAAACATGGAGTAGTACACTGCGCCGCAGCATATCCCGAAAGCACAGACATATGTGAATGCAACAAGGCGGGTACAGCATGCGTGTTGCTTACGACGTGTTGGCTACCCCATGCACGCAGCCAGCGGGCGATCGATGAGAGGAAGGGAGAAACACACCGCAGATTCAATGACGCTGAGGTAGGACATGTCGCGGCAGTCGATCACACAAAAGAAGATATGAATACGCATAGGTGAAGGCGAAACCTCGACGGGCTCTGCCGAGCTAATCAGATGGACGACTAAATAAAGCAACCAATGTAACGAACACGCACCAGATGGCCGATAAAAGTGGAATAAATGCGATAGGAGGCTGGGATAGACCATCGACATGCATCATCGTATGACGGGAGTGAATTCTGAATCGTATGTATGCAAGACGATGTTGGGCCGGCGGGTTGAGAGCCGCAAAATACGCATACCGCCGTCCAATGGGGGTGCAGCATGTAGTCCACGCGCACAGGTCCAGCATATGCTAGAAACACTTGCTGCAGCGCACACGTTCTTTTTATGGACGGCGGAGTGTGCAGCGCATAGCGCACGGGGTGGGGGGGACAGTATGGCATAGGGTACATAACAAATGAACGTACCAGCTTTCAAATTTCACCAATGAAGTGACAAGCGTCCAGAGCATTCAGACGATTGGACAAGCGCGACGGTGTTCTATAATGAGACCATGTCATAAGACGTGGCAGGACCGTAAAAATTCATTCTACGCACTTTACAGCCGCGGGTTGATCTCTCGCAGACAGTGAGAAGCCGTGGTGGGGTGGTCCTCCGTGTGTTATAGTATCTGGAAGACATAGAGCGACAAGGGTAGACGAGAAACGTATGCGGCGAATCGGGACCGCAAAGATCACCGGCGGTCCCGCGCCGCTCCAGGACCGTGCACGGGCGTCTCCACGGGGTTGTCCACGATGCACATTTCAAAATAGCCTGCGAGGATCCCATTCTCTCTGTCGCGAATACGCATACCGCGCCCCATCAGCGCCGTATCACCTACACTCCATCCCTGCGCCGATCACCACCCCGCGCGCGTGGATACCACTTCAATTCTCGCGTCATCGCTGAAGCCCATCCACGCCCCCGGTACGGACATCCCGCGCAAGCGCACACAACGCATGTAGGTGTATGCCCTCAAACACGCGGGATAGCATGCGCTGTTGTAGCGCATACACCGACCATTTACCGGCCTCAGATGGCCGGCGCTGGCCGGCGCGTGGAGTGGACAGGACACACGTTGTGAGTCGCAGGGGCAGCGTGTAAGAGGAAGAGAGGGATTGTCTGGATATGATGGGATAGCGAAGCGGACCACGCTGTCGAACGGCGCACCAGGGGTGTATGGTACGCGTGCCCCGCACCCCAGCGCACAGTACGTACTGTATCCAGCTGAAACATGCGGTTACGCCTGAACGCATGTACATGTTCATACGCGGCTCTATGCTGATCTTATAGAAGTACTGGCGCTGTGGATGGACTGGTAAGCGTGCCAGCGGTCGGGAAGGGGCGTGGAAAGGAGGGCAGACAGATATGTTGGGATAGGGTGGGGGATATGAATAGACAGGATGATCACACACCCACGTTGGATCATAAAATAATATTTATGTCGTGCATTGAACCTGCCACGCGCCCGGAGATGGGAACAGGGACCGCGTAGAAGTGGGTGTCCTGATAAGTCGGGGCTGGGGAACAGTTCAACTTCAGAGATGAATGAACGGATATAATGGACACGCACCACAACAGTCAGCGCACTGACAACTCATCGGAGGGGCAATGGGGGCGAAGAAGGTTCGCCGGGCGCCATCGCACGACGGGATAGGATCCGCGGCTCCACCATGCGTATACGCATCGCAGAACCAGCAACGATATTCCGCCTGATCAATTGATCAGCCGCGGGAGCGGGACATCCTGCACAGCAGTGAGAAAGCATAGTTGATGATACGGAAGGGCAGCGACTGCTATCGCAGAAGAGCGTGAAGTACTGCTACAGGCACACCGCCGTGTACAATAGTGGTATCAGCCCGCAAGAAGAGGCGTCCAGCATGAGCTAGACGCACTCGCTCCGACGCGGGCATGTTTCTCTGCGACGGCGGGGAGCGGGCACAGCAGCGGCGGGAACAGGATGAAGGAGCGGGGGAGATGCATCACGAAGTGGAGACACACCAGGTCCCCCAACTACGCGAATCCTCCCCAAGAACCCAGCAGTCGGTGAAGAAGAGGGCGAGCGATGGGTGACTCTGCGATGGTGTCAGACTAAGAGCAGCTCGATAGGGAATGATACACGTACATTTGAGAGGCGCATCATGACGCGTAGGCGAGAAATCCACGGGAAATGTTTGATATACCGGTGCAGTGCGGAGTGGCCGCACATCGTGCGTGGGGGCAGGAGGCAAGTAGCGCGACGATGACAGCACCCCCGGGCCACTACCACGCACGGACCACCGCGTGGTCCGCGTCGGGCCGTCTCGCCTGTCCTGGTCGGTTCGAGATGCCTCTTATGATATAGACGGTACGCTCTGCATCTCGCGGTGCCTCCATAGAATCCTGAGAGCGGGAGAAGCGCCTCGGTACCCAGAGCCATTCAGGGCGGGTGTCGGTAAATTGCACACGCGCCCGGGGACATACTCCACACGTACATAAGTTATCTACGGCGCCGTGAACGGCGAATGATACGTCGCTTTTCTGCGCTATCGCATAACTGTATTTTTATCGCGGTTAATTGTAAATAGAACAAAGGAAAAATTAATGTACCATGCAAATATCAGTGTGTATTTTCTGAAAAACACCCAAGAATCTCCTCTGTTCAAAGACTGCCGGATTAATCGCAGATAATACCGTCCCAGGAGTAGTCCAACCTCGCTGGGTATTGGTACACTGACCAGAGAGCGGTACATTGTCTCCACGATAGAAGGCTTCGTATGCAAGTCGGGAGAAGTGCCTCCGCACCCAGAGCCACAGCGCGAGCCACAGCGAATTCAACTACACGCACGAGAAAATACACGTAAAAAGCATAAAGACGCTCATCCCCGGCGTGTAGCAAGCATTTCAGTCGCCGCTATAGTGCACAGGGGTGCTAAGGAGCGCGCGCACGGATGGTGTGAGCACATTATATCCGTATTCAGAGGAGAACGTGCAACGGTGGACTGTGGAACAGGCGCTGAAGTACATAAACATATCTATGCACGGCCCCGATACCAACGCTGCGCGCAGATCAAGCATCGTGAGAACAAAGGAGGGATCGTACTGCGAATTGAACGCCAGCTAGCCTCTACCGCAGTCTATTCTTCACTCGGCTAAGCGCACCCCGCCGTGTACACTCAGAAGCTCCAAACTCATGATCACCCCGAACATAAATCCACAGCCGCATCGAATAAAGCACCTTTCACCCAGAGTGTCAGAGAGTGTCCAATGTAGAAAGCCACCCGCATCCCCGCCTCTCCGTTGAGCACACAGCGCCAGGAATACGCAATTTATATGCACGCTCGGGGTGTAAATCACCGCAGCGACAAGTGTCCATGCAGCGAGGCGCCGTGTCGGCGCCGCGTCGTGCGAGACGATTCGACCGGGACAACTGACTGTCATCAGAATGGCTGATGGTGAGTGGATGGGAGGACATAGGGGCTGGCACGACCAGAAAGCGTCCACAGATGGCCGCACATCACACAGCATATTTTATCGAGATGATAGGAGTATCCATGCATACCGGTAAGGAGACAGGAAGCACGATGTTTATGCGCCCCGAATTCCACAAATGGCGCGATTCAGCTACAACAGTCCAAATGGTGTCATTCCTGTCCTCTTCCAGGTGTCTCCCCAATCCAGGTCCCTTCGAGAGGATGGGCATGAGACTACTTACAGTCCAAATGCCAAAGCAATCGGTGAAGAAGAGGATCAAGCGCCGGCTTGTGGTATTCACGTGACCGTGTTGGAAGGTGATGTTGGCACGACCAAACCACGAGCTGGTTGAGTCATTGACCTAACTGCTCGCCATCTTCAACGCTGACCGCCATCTCAAGGATGGAAGTCTACACACCGTCTGCTCCTATCTATGGCGTCAACAACGACGTTCTCCTGTGCATATTCACCCTCAATGCCAACATGTTCTTCGACAGGCAAGCTCTCCATACAGCGCGCGCCACATCGCAGGTCTGCCGACAATGGCGCGACTTGATGCTCGAGGCACCATTACTGTGGGCGAAGCTCATTGACATGGACATCTGCGACAACGACGGGAAACTTGACTGGATCAATGAGATTATTCGAAGAAGCGGGACGGTTGCCCCACTGTGGATCAAAGCAGAGGTAAATGGACGGTTTAGATGGCACAACGACGCCGATAATATCAAGCAGTTCTTCAAAGATCTCCTCGAAAATAATTGGTATCGGATTCAGAAGCTGGTTATACTCCATGACCCTCATTCCACGCCCAGGTTCAGTCTCACTTTCCCGATGCTGCGCTTTCCAGCACCACAGCTGGAAAACTTTACAATGAGGCGTACCAGTTTGTATGGCTATTCTTATCGAAACATTGCTCCAATAAAATCCCTCTTTGCCAACCATGCACCTATGCTCCGCTCCTTGCACCTCGAAGGATTTACTCTTCATTACCAGGCGCCATGGATTCATCAGCTTCATACCATGTTACTTGATGGTGCATACAGTGTCCGCGAAGCACTTACGGTACTCTCGGCCACAAATAGCCTACGAGAACTAAAAATCAATGAGATCACCTACGGCACCAATGCGACATCTCTCCCCTTTGCAGCTCTTCCACATCTGACGTATCTCGAGTTCAGTGGAGAACCTACACATTATGCCACGCTGCTAAATCACATTACGATTCCCGCCGACTGTTCATTGATCATTCGGATGCGTTATCCCAGGGAGCAACCAAGACATGCACTGGAGAAAAAGCCGGAACAAGTTGCTTCTGTTCTCGCTATATTCGTCCGTCACGCCCGGGGTTATTTGGAATCGCACAAATTCGATACCTTTCACATCGATTGCAAGCCAGGCCTTTACCTCACATTGAAAATTGTAGGCAAGCTCCCGGTTGAATGCGTGATGAGCATATCAACCCCACTGCACGACGATCTGGTTCCGAGGTGCTTGCATATAATGTCCCGAATAGATCTCTCGAGCGTGACAACATTTCAACTCCGCACCGACGGCCCATTACTACCTCAATGTTTCCGGACATTTTTCAGGATGCTTCCATCTGTGCACACAATCCACGTTGACCCCGTTTCGCTTAATCATCTGTCGTTGCTCCAGAGTGCCATAAACATTACGAGGAAGCCATTCATCATTTTCCCCCGCCTCAAAGTCATCCACTTTTCCATTTCAAATGACACACATGTTCTCAATGTCGACAAGGAATTCTTTCTGTCAAGGTTGGAAAATGGCCATCCTATCGAAATTCTAGATATTTCAAATGGGCTGCCTTTCACATCGCCCCCGAATTTGGACGCAATTGAGGTGGTCGAGGGTCTGAAGGTACGGTATAAAATGCCACAGACGCGGGAGGTCTTTGAACACAAGTGCGGCGGCAGAGATCCAGCGAGAGAGTGTGACGGTAGGGAGCCAGCGAACCAGTGCAGTGTCGGTGACTCCCGTGGAAGGGAAGTGTGGGTAGAGTGTGGGAGTCTACAAGCGTACGAGCTATGGATAGAGGCTGGTAATCTGTAGGATTTACAAAGGGAAGCGAACGGTTTAGTAGGTGCATTTGGTGAAGGCGATAAAAATCAGCCTAGCGTGCGATAAAGATAACTTCTTCGATTCGTCGCACCGTTTCTGGGAGACAGTTGTTTCTAATAGGTGTAAGGAGACCGTCAGGAAGGATAAGAGCGTAACTAATTCACAGGATTCTAGTCGACAATTTTACGTGGGTTTATTCTACGAAAAGAGCCGCAGAGGCTTGAAAGGGGTGGTGGAGTGGCAAGCACTAGAAAGGCAGAAATTTTCAATGCCTACGCATCCCAGATACGAGACGTGGAAAACATATAACATAAATTCCACGGACCGTATCCTCACGTCCGGGCGCGGATGGATACACGCAGGGAAAGGCCCCATAACAACGTTGATATACAAGCACCCCGAGATGTATCGCCCCCACGCGATCGCCCAAGCACCCAGCCATCACGGCGCATCCATCGTATCTCCAACAGCGCCTGATCCGTGGCAGCGCTTGCGGAGCGCTGTGCAGGACAGCCTCCAAGACGCCCATTGACAACATGTTGGGATACATTCATCCACTCCTGCGTAGATCGATTTCCGTAGGAATCTGCGTGGAAGATGGACCTCAGTACCAGCACAGAAATCGAGACAAAAAAGCAGGAGAACATATGACTCGCCCACTGCGCGCCAAGCTCCACGTGCCATATCCCACCACCAGACGTCCGTACCTGCGTTGAATCATACCATACAAGACATGGCGAAAAGGCGGCGCTGCGCCCGCGGGAGCCACACAGCGCCGTCCTTCAGCACAGGACTGGTAGTCAACTATGCCCTCGCAGCCCCTGCCAACGTCGTAGCAGCCGTCTGCGGATAGAACAGCGAGAAACTGCACCAGACCGCACGCCGAGACATTGGGTGAAAGCGCAGATGGTGCGCACATATGCAGCACAAACACGCCGATGTGCAGAGTATATGCGCGACAGCCCACGCCGCTCACCACGAGGCACCGCAGCGAGGCGCGCTAAACATAGCATAGCGCCTGCGGCGAAAGAAGAATGCCCCGAACGACCCTCCGGAGCATGAATGAAGCAGCTGCGCGGATAGAAACAGGGATACACATGGCATGAATGATGACGTAGCCATGCGCGCGAAGCCTGGGCGCCGGTAGGCGGATATATGACGCCGCGCGTGGGGGCTCGACGGGAGAATCTGCAGGCGTAATATGTCAGCGACCGGCGAAAATAAATGATGAGGGGGAAGAGACAGAATATTGGACGACGGAGTGGTCCTACGCACCGCGGACCGCGTTAAGTCCCGCGAGACACCGAAGTGGGCGTCCCAAAGCTGGAACCAAGGACCTCGCGAAGCGGATCCGCAGCATGTACAGTGCAGCGCCATTGTACAGGTCTATCAATCCTCCGCGAGCACGCATAAGTGTCAGTACACAAGCATCAAGTACTTGCGCGGTTGACTGAACAGTATTAGGGCACTGCGCTCTGGGTGTGATGCGCTCGCGGGTGGGCAGAGGAAGAGCGGTGGAGGTGCGACCGTATTATGACGCACCAAACACGGTATATTGAGTATTTCCATCCATGAGCGTGACGGCGCAACGTGGGGAATAGGGGCGCAGCAAACGGACGGACAGGAGATAGCCCCCGAAAATACCTGAAGCATGAAGTATTCTAGACATTAGTAGAGACGGGCGCGATGCAGTCGAATCTACGATCGCAGAAAAGGTGAGATGCGTAAAGCGGAGCAGGGCGGCGACGTACCATAGGCTCGATATGCATCAGAACCCTAAGACCATATCCTCCTGTGTGAAAGTGAGAGAAAGAATGAGCATCATGACGGGCGGGGAATGTCGAACAGACAGGAGGGCTGTACATGGCACTAGATTAGTCTCGGGCCGCATACAACATGGATGTCAGACTCACGGACAGCGAATAGGAAGTGGGACGCCGGCGATGGGAACAAGGTCTGCGGAGAAGTGGGTATCCTGAAAGGCCGGGGCTGCGAGAAGATTCAATTGTAGAGACGAATAAATGGATATACATAATGGACACGCACCACAACATCGAAGAATGCGCACATCTCAGCGCATTGACAACTCATCGGATGGGCGATGGGGGCGCAGAAGGTTTGCCATGGGCCATCGCACAACGGGATAGGCGCTGCGGCTCCGCATCGCAGAACCAGTAAAGAAATTCTGCCTGATCGATTGATCAGCCGCGGAAGTGGGTCATCCTGCACAGCGGTGAGAAGGGGGGGTCACTGATACGGAATGAGCGACTACTATCGCGGAAGGGCGGGAAGTACTTCTCCAGGCACACCGCCGTGTACAACAGTGGCATTAGTCCACGAGAGGAGGCATCCAGCATGTGCCAGATGCACTCGCTCCTGCGCGGGCATTTTTTGCTGGGACGGCGGGGAGCGGGGGCAGCAGCGGCGGGGGCAGGATGAAGGAGCGGGGAAGATGAATCAGCAGTAGAGACGCACCAGATCCCCCAGCGACATGACTCGTACGCAAGAGCCCAGCAGTCGGTGAAGAAGAGTGGCGAGCGGCGAGTGACTCTGCAGCAGTGTCAGACCGAGAGTAGGGAATGATACACATACATTTGAGAGGTCCATCACGTCGCCTGCGCGAGAAATTCAAAGGCAAGGATCGATACGGCGATCCTCGAAGGGGAATGATACGCGCACATTCCAGATGCGTATTGTGGCTCCTGGGCGAGAAATGCACGGGAAATGTGCCATAGAGCAGTCCTGCACGTAGCAGCCGCACATCATGCGTGGGGGGCAGGAGGGAAGTAGAGCGACGATGACAGCCAGCAATCCCGGGCTACTACCACGCATGGACCACCACGTGCTCCGCATCGGCCCATCAGTAGGCGCTGGGTCAACGCTGGGTCGTTTACGCTTCGTTAAATTGGAAAAGCCCTTATTTGTTTGTAATTAAAACGGAAGGCCATTGACGTGAGCCGATTGTAGAAACATGTTGATTGACATGTCGCTGTGGCGTTATATAAGTAGATGTATTTTCACTACGGCGAAATTCAACACAGGTGAAATGAATTCAATAACGCAAAACCAGTGTCAATGTCTTCGGAAGCACGCCCATATAAATTTCTCACTAAAAAAAGAGGACTATCAGCCTATTCACGGATAACGGGCCTCGCGGAACTTGTCCAACCTCACCGGGTACTGATTTATTGATCAGAAAGGGGTACATTCTCTCCACACAAAAAGACTCGATGAGAAAGTCTCATTAGTAGAATTGCGAACACGCGCCGAGACAGACCCGCAGAAGCATAAAGGAGCTCATCCACAGCCTGTAGCTAGCTTTTCAATCTTTGGCATTGTGTACAGTCTAAGGGGCGCGAACGAGAGGGTGCACGGATGGAGTCATGATATATTCATATTCAAAGGAGAAACGGGCGACGGTGCAAGAGCACGGCAGAAGCACATGAACGGTATATGCGCCGGCCCCGCTACCAACGGCGAGAACACTGCATGCTGATTATACTTTACGAAGTGAAGGGCGTGATCGCCGGGCGCCCCGTGTGCGCTGCACGCCAGCGAGCCTCGACCAAAATCCACTCCTCACTCGGTTAAGTGTACACCGCCACAAAGCGAGCAGTAACTTCGAGTGCATGCGGACACAGATACCTAGCCACATCCACCGCCTCTTTACTTCCTTGTACACAAAGTACCTTGAATGCGAAATATTAACAGCATACATGTCCGGGCGCAGGATACATATCGCCTCGGCGGAGAGTACGCGTGCAGGGAGGAGTGTGGAGCGGAAATAATCGGATAGTGCGCCCACGAGTTTCGTGCGAACGGGCGCCAGGGAGTGGGTGGAGTGATAACTGCAAAACGAGAAGGATTGGTCGTATAGCAGGACAGCGGGAAGTACGCCATATGTGCAATACACATCCACAAGGGGCCGCGGAGCACACAGTGTCGTTTTTCCAGCTTAAATCACGCGAATATCCTTGCATGCCAGTGGGCGTCTATGTACATATACCTGTGCCATGTTTATAACCTTCTTGATTTCGGCGCTACAAAATAAGCGTGCGGCCATGTAGGAGCAGTCTTTCAGGTTTTGTTCAACACACTCGCAACATGATCTCCAGCGGTCTCAGTCTCCGTAGAAGGAGGCACACGCGGACATTATGGGGCATCGATGAAACGGAGAGAGGGCGTGACGGCACTTCACGCCGATAAATTGGACGAAGAAGGTATGGATAGGCTTAAAATCTTCCTGTGTAGAGGCGAGAGCGGAAACGTACTTATGCCGTCTGGCGACAGTGGGAGCGGTAAGAAGCCAGGAAGAACGATGTTTATACGGCTCAAATTCAACAAATGGCGCGATTCAGCCGCAACAGTCCAAATTCCAGAGCGATCAGTGAAGAAGAGGATCAAGCGCCGGCTTGTGGTATTCACGTGACCGTGTTGGAAGGTAAGGTTGGCACGACCAAACCACGAGCTGGTCGAGTCATTGACCGATCTACTCGCCATCTTCGACGCTGACCGCCATATCAAGGATGGAAGTCTACACACCATCTGCTCCTATCTATGGCGTCAACAATGACGTCCTCCTGTTCATATTCACGCTCAATGCCGACATGTTCTTCGACAGCCAAGCTCTCCATACAGCGCGCGCTACATCGCAGGTCTGCCGACAATGGCGCGACTTGATGCTCGAGGCACCATTACTGTGGTCGAAGCTCATTGATATGGACATTTGCAATAACGACGGGAAGCTTGGCTGGATTACCGAGATTATTCGAAGAAGCGGGACGGTTGCCCCACTGTGGATCAAAGCAGAGGTAAATGGACGGTCTAGATGGCGCAGCGACACCGATAATATCAAGCAGTTCTTCATGGATCTCCTCAGCAATAATTGGTATCGGATTCAGAAGCTGGTTGTATTCCAAGACCGTTATTCTGGGCTCTGGTTCAATCTCACTTTCCCAATGCTGTGCTTTCCAGCGCCACAGCTGGAAAGGTTTACCATATTGCGTACCGATGGCTACTCTTACAAAAGGAGTCCTGCAACCGAATCCATCTTTTCCACCCATGCACCTATGCTCCGCACCTTTCGTCTTCCGGGCTATGCTGTTCACCAGGAGCCATGGATTCGACATCTTCATACCATGTTACTTGACAGCGCATACGGTATCCGTGAAGCACTTACGGTACTCTCGGCCATGAATTGCCTTCAAGAACTAGAAATCAACAACATCACCTACGGCGACATAGCGACATCTCTCCCTATTGCAGCTCTTCCACATCTCAAGTATCTCAAGTTCGATGGCGAGCCTACACAAAACTATGCCATGCTTCTAGATCACATGACGATTCCCGTTGGTTGCTCATTGGATTTTCGGGTGTCTTATCCCCACGACCATCCGAGAAATGCGGAGAGAATGTTAAAAATTGAGCGGGTTTTCGAGGTATTTATCCGTCGCGCCGAGGGCTATTTGGAATCACACAAATTTGATACCTTTCACCTCGATTACAAGCCACATGATCGCCTCACGTTGAAACTTGGAGGCAAGCCGCCGGTTGAATGTATGCTGAGCATATCAATCCCACTGCACCAAGATCTGGTTCCGATGTCCTTGAGGAGAATAAATTACGCAGATCTTGCGAACATCACAACATTCCAACTCCACACCGAGGGCGCGTTACCTCGATCTTTCCGGTTATTTTTCCAGGAGTTTCCATCCGTGCACACAATCCATACTGACGATCTCTCGTTTCATCATCTGTCAACCTTCCAGCGTTCTATAAACGCTACGAGGAAGTCATTCGCCACATTTCCCCGACTCAAAGTCATCCGTGTTTCCATTTCAGATGACACACGTGTTTTCAATCTCGACAAGGAATTCTTTCTGTCAAGGTTCGAAAATGGCCATCCTATCGAAATGCTAGATATTTCAAATGGGCTGCCTTTCACATCTCCACCAGATTTGGACGCAATTGAAGCGGTCAAGGGTTTGAAGGTACGGTATAAACTTCCCCAGACGCAGGAGGTCTTTGAACACACGTGCGGCGGCAGGGATCCAGCGAACCAGTGTGGTGTCAGTGACTCCGGTGGACGGGAAGTGTGGGTAGAGTGTGGGAGTCTACAAGTGTACGAGCTATGGATAGAGGCTGGTAATCTGTAGGATTTACGAAGGGGAGCGAACGGTTTAGTAGGTGCATTCACTGCGTTTTGATCAAGCTGTCGAGGGGGTGGATTGTATGTAGATTGTGCTACTTTCGTGGGAGGATCCAGGGAGTGGATCCTCCGACAATCGACCCCATGGTTTCTGATATATTTAGCCTGTTTCTAAGCAATCCTGTACCTCTGGATTTACCAGCAATCCCAACAATCACTACGTGAAATCTGATGTTTCTGAAGGATCACATGCGTGACACTCCAACGATCCCAACAATCCAAATCCCAGATCTTTGGTCCATCCACCTCATGATTGCAGCGATTTTCGGACAATCGAAGGACATGATATATTGGATGGGCAGACTATCATGGGGCATGATAGCCTTGTGATAGTACATGCAGGATATTTGAAATATTCGGCATACCGCCAATTGCGGTCCGCCTGCACTGGGGTCATTCTGGGCTGTACGGAATCGCACAAATCATTTTTATTACTGTAGATATATGGTATATACATTGTACACCAGTATTCTAGTAGTCAATGAGGGCCACGGAATAGGTTCACCGACTTGAAACCAAGAAATCGTGGACTCACAAACGGTAACAAAGCTCCTATACCCAGCATTGTATAACCATGCTGACCTCCCATCCCACTAATTGCACGTCTTGCTTAGCCTCGTAATACACGTGTTTCAGGCCGCAATTGACTGATAGACACAGTACGGTACCTAGATAGAAGCAATGCATATATCAGTATGCCGCCATCCCATATCGCCCGCCCACTTTACCTTGGACAATGGCCAGTCAACCCCCCATGCCTCCCACCCCTCCTCTCCTCTCCTCGCAGCCTGGTCATGCACCACCAGCTCCTTACCAGCCACCGTCTGGGGGACATCAACCTGGAGCTGGTCATTATTCTTCCCATCCGAATCCTGGAAGCCATGCACACAGCTACCCAGCCTTTCCATCAGCATTAACAATGTCACAGGCTCCTGTAAGATCGCAAAACCCTTCAACTGGACCATCGACTGACACTGCTATTGTAGAGCGCACCTTTTCCCTTGCCTCCTAACCGAGATGGTACCACCTATATGAATCAGCCCACCGTTAGTCTTCCAGTCATCGCAATACAATTCAGCTTACCGACAGCAACAACAGAACAGGCCTCACATGTACCAATACAACCAACCTCTTGTCAGTTTTTCTACTATAGCAAAATTAATTGGCCACTAACCTATGCATTCAAGCCGTATCCGACACCTCCAGGGACCCAGGCCCCCATGCAAGACATGTCCGTCAATCAGCAGCATTTACAAGACAACATCGACCACCTGCAAGCTCGCCTCGAAGCCCAGGAAACGGCTAATCAAATTCAACAAGCTCGTCTCGAAGCACAGGAAGCCACATTCAGGATGCAACAAGAACGAATCGAGTCTGCTACCCTGGCTCAGCAAGAGCGATTGATCCAACAGGACAAGATGATCAAAGACTTACAGGTTAATCAGTATCAGAAGGCCGCGAAAGAGAGCAAAGGACCAACTAAACCTGCTGTTAGCGTAAGTTGAATGTTCAGACAAAATACTTTGTGGCTTACTGCTTTATAGGCATTCATTCATAAGATCATGTTGCGCCTTCTCGGTGTTACCCTCCTCAGAAGAGGGAAGTTGCCTTCGTTACCCCGTCCTCTTGATGCTGGCGAACCCTCTAGGAAAGCCCAAGATGGAACTGACCTCCACAATCCGGACTGGACAGTTGGTCTTCTTGCACCCACCAGCCGTGCTTTCATTGAGATGGCCGCTGCACTGGCACTGCAGCAGGAACAGGTATAACTTATTTTGATCAATTGAAATGATGACTCATTTTATTTGTAGGCGACACCCACCTGTTCACTTCCTGCCGAGGAACTCAACCTCAAGACATTTCAAGTGGCAGCTAAACAATACTTCACTCAGTTACGCAAATCATACAAAGCTCAAAACTCACCAGGTACTCGTCGGAAGCAGGACATACATCGCATGCAAAGCCGAAGACGCAGCCGCAAGTCCCAGGTGAGATATTCTTTTCTGTTAATGTATACTGTAGTGACCACCCCACCCGTACAGAAAGCTGATATGTGCCGTGCTGCGATCCCAACCATTATCGAGAAACATGGCAAAGAGAACGTTGTCGGCATTGAGAATATATTTGAAACCGACAATATGACATCGGAATACTCACAGGAAGAAGGCGGTCTATTGTCCGAGAGGTCTTGGGCAGCACACAAGGCTAAATTCGTCAAAGGCAATATACGAGCATTTGAACAACGTCGGAAAATGTGGAAAAGCAGTGATGTACATACCTCAATCTCTCCCGTTGTTCATCAATTAATCTCTTCGTAGCATCGCCGTCTCCAAATGTACGCTTTCTCGATTGGACGGGAAATTGCACTCCCTGAAAATGGCAAAAACCGGGAACTTGCCCAAATTCCTCGATTCCCCTGTGACAACCGCAATGTTAACGACGAACCACCCAAAGCAAGACGTCTGTATGGCAAACCAGTCTATGAAAAGTGCGTTTCCCAGTCATGGCTAGCGAGGACTCGCAGCCCAATGGTGCTGGAAGCAATGCCGCCTTCCTTTACTGTGTTCAACATTGCGATTCCGGACAACCTGTTCCGCTCTCGTGACCTTCAGTATCTTCAAGAACACAATGAGTTGGAGCAAGAGCTGAAAGCCCAGGCAGACCATGATGCAGAGTATGCAGCAGATGACGAAGGTGAACCCGAAGCTTAGAAAGTACAACCCATTGAATACTTTACAATTCATTAGATGCGAACAAAAGACTATATATTACTAGAGAATGAAATGATTTCGGAACAAGTTCTGCATGATGATTTTGTGAGACACACCTGTTTACGATATACTGTTGCCCAGTAATTGGAGCCGTGGCTTTTAACCGTGGCGCGAATAGCATAACAATTGATTTGGTCAAGAGAGATCAATGTTGGCCTTCCTACACCTACCTCTGTATATTGCTGGTGCTGCCACAGTCGGACACCTGCAGGTTTGCTGGAAGCAGTCAGTCAGGTATACGAAGACAACATATTAGTACTTACAATTCGCCCCACAGTCCCGGCGCCTCCAACACGGGAACTAGCCAACGAACTCGTGCCAGGCGTTGCAAACCCCCAATTTCCGTTTGGTCCAAAGCGAATATATCCATGATTTCTGCCGCATGGAGTTCCGAGCCCAACAAGATACCAACGGTGGACTCGGCCAATGATTTCATACGCCGAGATGCAGTATATCGATTAGAGTCAACAATTACATTGTCGTAGAATATGGTTCTTGGACTGAACATGACACTCTGAGGGGTTGGCGGAAGCGCAATATATGAATGAATGGTCCCAACAGCCAGCCGGGCTGTCCAGTATGCAAGGACCTCGAAATACATTGTCTGGTCCATGTCACCTATTTCAAAGTTCGGGCTTAAGCGGAAAGCTACACCTGCAGTGTCTTGGTGATGATCAAGCTCTTGCGTAAGGCTTTGAACAGTATCATGATCCTGGGCAGCCAGCATCTGGACTGTACCGCGATCGTCAGCGGATGCTTGTCGCAATGCCCCAGCCACTAAACGCAGATTGATGTCATCCGATGTAGCTGCTGCCGCAAGCAGACGGCTCTCTTGAATAGTGCGATGATACTCGCGAAAGAATGATGTTTCCAGTTCGCCGTGGCCATGATTGTTGGACTTATAGGATTTGAGGACCTTGTTGAGGCGTTCAAACAGGAAGGTCCAGAATTCCTGGAATGGGCCATAGTCTCGAATAGAATCAGCGGTGTGAATGGCAAAGTGATGGTTTGGACGGATGACTGATGGGCCATACAGCTCCACCAATTCCAGACAGTAAGCCCGCAGCAGCAAGTCAGCTTGTTGCAGCTCGGCCTCGGTAACACGACGTTTCCCAAGGATTTGAATGGCCAGACAGAGCTTCAGGAAATTTCCTGGATCTCCGGGAAGCAGATTGACTCCTGTGGCATCATCCTCTTCAATTTCCTCAGTGGTAAACTCCTCAGCTCTACGCCGTTTCCTAGGAATGGGTTCATCGAAGTCAGAGTCACCAACTCCAAGATCATCCTCAACATGTGGATCTGGGACAAAGTCATCACCGTCACCGTCACCGTCGCCCTCGCTATCAATACGTTCATCGATCTCCACAAGCTCAGCTACACGTTCAGCCATTTCAGTAGCTTTGGCGGTCCTCCTTCTTGCACGCTGTGGTCGCACCTGGCTACTGGTTGCTGCAGCGGGACCCTCACCGACTGGGGCCTCTGATGGAGCTGGCGGGACAACTGTGGGCGCTCGTCTCGCTCGTGTTTTGGCTTGCTTTCTATGAGCACAATCGGCCACTCGGCGTGCAATTGCATCATGAGCCGTGACATTTCCGGGCAGGAATTCTTCCCATATTTGAGGAATGACAAGTGGCGCAACAACTGTGGCAAAGATCAGCCATTGATCTGCAGTTAAGGATCCCCCAGCAGGTTCACCGATCATGGCTGGCAATCGTCCAAGCTTCTTGGGCATTTCGATCTATTTGATCGTCAATAAGTATCTAGGGTTTGATGCAGTAAGGGACATAATTACCTCTGCTATTAGGATGTGGAGTCTGCGTAGCTCTTTGGTTTTGCGGAGGACATTGTTTTGGACCCAAATGTGATAGAAATGAGTTTTAACCAGTCCTATGGAAGTAATTAGCGATAAAGTTAAAATGTACAGGAGAAAGGTATTACCAAGGAACAAATTGTGCATGGGATCTATCACAATCATATGGACCATATTGAAGTAAGGAAGGCGCGAGAGCTCCGAGTACCGTGTAGCATACACCTTGACAAATTTTTCGCGAGCAGATTTCGATGTACATTCAGCATATGCTGCCTGTTTCGCGCGATGCTCTGCGTCCGTGCGGGCCGGAAATCCTCCCGCTGCGAATGACTTGGGTGTCGCCTTTTCAGATTGCTCTACAGAGCATTTTGTACAAAATAATCGATGACTATGAGAGGCAAACCCCCCGAGTTTATGAGCCGCAGGCTTGTCACATACGAGAGCAACCAGAATTACTCGGACTAGGCGCCCATTTGGGTATTTGGGTGTTTTGATTACCACGCCGTTCTCCCATAAACGTAGCAATTCATTAACGACAACGCGCATATAATGATGTACTTGGTCAAAATCAGCTTCCTTGGGCCCTGGCATAATGCCACTTAGAAGTAAATTAGAAGTTCGATAGCTATTTTCAATTAGTCAAGTGTTAATAACAACTTTGTGTAGGACATACCGTAGGTGAGGAGGGAGATTAACAACACTAAAAGACATAGGACACGATGTATGCGAAGGCGCGATTTGACTTCTTAGGTACGAAAACCTGTGACAATGGGGTGTAATGAGCACTTTGCCTTAGAAACATGAATATAATTCATTTACCAATCAATGCCGAGGGCCAGGCCTATACGCAGCTCGCCAGAATCGCATACTTCATCACTTGGATCGAAGAATAACGACCCATCTTTGCAGGGCAGTGTATGGCAAACGCGCCCATCAAAGATATTGGTATATTCACCGGGCGTCGTGGCACGTAGTTTGACGCGCGATTTTTCGATCTCGGTTTCGATACCAGGTACAGCTAACATGGTCGCTAACTGCTCCTCAAGTAATTTGTACGGGAACTGCAGGCGAGGTTTCGGGATCTGTCGCTGTTCGCGTCCTTGACGTTGGTCAGCCGCTGTAGGCTTGGTGTGGAACAGAGGTTCATTACAGCAGAGTTCCGTGCTTTCAGTGGCAGGACTGAACACCTTCTGGCATTTGGGACACACTGGGCAAACACGGAAGCTCGGCTCAGCATTTAATGCATGCATGACACCAGGTAGTGTAGTTTTGAGGTCTAGTGGTCCCACTCCACATACATTTAGTATCACGGTGAACGTGACCAGGATAGCTTTACACGCGCGAAAAGGTAAATGGCATTGTGAATGAAGCCAGAAGACAAGTAAATAAATATAATAAACCACGGGATTCGGATGAACTTGCGCCGGGGTCGGTATGGCATTCTCAACGGATGTGGATGGAGCGTAGTAGAATGGATCTTCAATGGGGGGAATTGCTGATTGCCCTCCCAAGCTGAGAGGAGGATCTACGCCCTCAAGCAATTCGTCATCCGGACCATGTTCATCCGGGCTGTCCTCCGCTTCATCGTCCAAGTCCGAGTCAGCACGGGAAATGAGCCCGAGATCGTGGACCGCTGGCACGTACGGCTCCGCACCACCAAAGACGCCGTCCAGCCATTGCGTCAACTGTTCATCCATATCATCGTACCACGTCGCGTAAGGGTTCGCTTCGGTCGGCTCTGCTGGGACTGACTGCGCAGCGCGAGGGGATTCCACTGGCAAAGGAGAGGCTCGGTCGGGTGGAGGTGATGCAGGAAGCGGAGGAGGAGAGGCCGCTTGGGGCATATCGAAAGGCAGAGGCGTATGACCAGCTTGAGAGGCTGGCGCTGCAGCCACGGACGGTACGTTGGGAGCCGTTTGTTGGCTGACGGCGGGCACAAATGAGTAGGTGGCATGAGGGCGGTTGTATGCCTGTTGTCGCCGATCTCGTTTCATGTGCTGTTCGCGCGTCCTGGCATTGGCTTGCGCGCCAATAGGCAGACAGGTGGTACAGGGGCAGGGTGCCTGTAGCAAATCGGTCAGAAAGATATGGCCGCGGACTAACAGACACGGGAACTTACCAGTGGAGGTGCCATACGAGCAAACCGGCGCCGGGATAGGAGACGCTAAACCGCGTCGCTACGGGATAACGAAACGAGGGGCGAGGGCCACGAAACCCACGCAGGGTAACACTGTCCGCGAGATGGTGGTCCGGAACTTAGGTAGGGCGCCCCAACGACACCCACCGCTGGATCGTAGGTTGGGTTCGAGCAGGGCAACGGAGCTGCGAGCCTGGGCAATCTACAGCGGTGACACCCACCGCTGTATCGTGCGCAAGGACGCCAGCAACGAGCCAGACGTAGGTTAGTTCTAACGCAAGCACCCGCGTTAAAACTAGGCCTATGTCTATGCAGCGGCACCCACTGCATAAACGTTCGGCGAAGAAACGAAGAAAGCGTGCAAAAAAGTTCTAAGTGCGTTTCGAACTCCGACAGCAACTCCGCCGGAAGTTCAGTTCACGATGGTTTCCGCCATCAACGGTCTGTTTACCACTTCCACCTCTTCGTCCTCAGGCGGGTGCCGCCTGCAGGATGTGGGGGTCGTGTCGTACGTCGCAGACGGACAGGCTGCGTCGGGTGTTCGCCGCAGCTTGCTGGATACGCCGTGCTTTACCCCTCCGAGCCCGCTGCACGCCTTTCATCAGCCCCACTCACATATAAAGCGCCCTCGCCCCTCCGCACTCGTTCCGTGGGCTGTGTCGTGTGTCGTCCCAGCCCATAGATCGATCGGCGCGCATCATGCTATCGTCCGTGGGCCGGACCTAGCTTGGCTGGGCACATGCCGCTCCTAGCGACTGCAAAACATATCCACCGGGTATCATTTCGCCGCATATAGATTATCAGGGGGCTCTACTTTCCTTAAGGTGCACCCCGCGGGAGTCTGAGGCTACGTTATCACCCTCCCCCCATCGCAGGAGCATCTCACAACAGTAAGTACGCCCCACCTCGATTGCTCGACATTTTACCGATGTTTTTAAAGCAGATATGGACGTCAAATACATGGAGGCCCATCCGTTCCAGAGTGCACATCCCCCAGCCCCCGTCAAACGTGAGCCGCTCGCCGACACATTACCCGACAACACCACATTATCCATCGCCGAATCCGTGGCACAACCGGCGTTGGAGGCCTTGGAGAGTGACAGCGAGACGGAGGACGAGACCGACTCCAATGAATACATCGACAATATCATCCGTGACATCAACGCGTTGGTGGCACGCCTTCGCAGCTCCCGCGACTTCGAACGAGCTCGGCGAAGGAACAGGGAAAAGGATCTGGCACGGGCTAACCGGAGACTTGCGCTCCTGGACGGGCAGGTTCGCGAGGCGTTAGAAATGGCACAGAGGCCCAAACATAGAAGATAACATAGATTCATGAAGTTATTACACGTTGAAATGTCGTTTACTGGTTACAATTCCCGCCTGCGTATATCTGGGAGTGTGTGTGCGTGCGCGATATAAAATATGGGTGGTATGTGCGTGGGAGGAAGCTTAAAGTCGCGTCGATTTATTTGGCGCGACTGGATCAAGGCCTGATCTCTTACCACCATCACTCCCGGCCAGCGTTGTGTGTCGACACTGTCCCAGCCTCGCCAGTTGCTCGAATTGCGTCGTGTGTCGACTCAATTCAGCACCGTGCTCTTTTCGCGCTGATTGTGGAGTAGAGTCGTGTGTCGACTCTGCTCTCATAATCGCGACTCTTCGCGCCGTGCTGCAGAATTGATTCGTGTGTCGAATCAGCTCTCAGCTTGGAAATCGTACCTGAATACGTACCTTACGCCGCTGTCCTAGCTTGACACAGGTATGTGTATGGAAGCGCTCTGAAATGTTCGATGACTGACGTACTTCTCAGCTTGATAACACTATCTGGAACGTACCTTGCAGCGAAGTTCTAGGCCAACACAGGTGCGTGTATGAAAAGCTCTGAAAGGATTGACAACTTAATCCTCACATCGCAGATGCCGTACGACCAGGAGCCGCCTGTTGATTGGTCGCGGGGACGCGTATTCGTGCGCAATGGAACGATATTCTGTTCCCCGAATTCTCAGCGCACAGTCTTTATGCCGGATGAATCCTTAGCCCATACTAGCCCGTTTCATGCTGTCAACAACCCAAATCCTCCCGACATCCAATTATTTCAGCCAGTGTGGTGGGACTGGAGTCACGGCTGGCTAGCATTTGTACCACTCTCTCCGTCCTTCCTAGCATTACCGTTCAAAGTCCTGTCGTGGAAACCACGAATACTCGAACACCTCATCTTCAACGGCGAACGGCGCTTCCAGGTGCACTGCGAGGATTCCATGCCGTGGTTCCAATGCCAACAGCAACTGAAGCGCATGGCCGATGAACTACGGATGCACTTTCACATCCCAGGAAATCTGCCGCCTTTACCTTTGTCATTCGGCCTGGATCTCATGCACAAGTCTCGGAATGATGCAGAGAAAGCTGTCGACAACTGCCGTCGATGGTTTGTGGTGTGGATGGGTTATCTGTCATATGCTATTGCTCAAACTTCGAGACCGGAATATCTCAAACCGGTCTCAGGCCCATTACCTTGTTGGTATGAGCACCTCGCAACGAAAAATTTTGGGGCTGCGTGGCTAGATGGGCTATCTAGATCAACCGTGGGCGCTTTCGATACCCGTACTACTCGTAGCGGAGTAATTCTAAACATCAAGACCAATGACCATCACCAACCCCCTGTTCAATGGTTCCTAGCGCACAATATTCCCTGCTGGTACGCATTGACCAAACAAACAGAGGAGTACATGAATGCAGATCCGTTTCTGCGGAGACTCATTCCACCATTTGCAATGGTGCAAGCTGTTCTCACAGACCTTTTGGCGGAATCACGCCTGCCACTAATATGGGTCATTATTCATGGTTATGGCGCCTGGGATTGGGCGGAGTACACAAACCAAGCACGCTCTCTGCTGGACATGCAGCGCAGCCCAACCATGATTGGCCAACTTCTGTCTGAGCAGCTGGGCACTGTCCACCCCAACACTAATTGGGAGCTGGTCGACCCCACCAAGCGTGAAGAGACTCTCGTAAAACTCAAGGGCTTCCTCTCCGAACGGGAAAATAACATTCTCTCCCAAATCAAAGCTGACGAAGTCACTCTTGCGGAAGGAATGGTTGACAGGGAATTGTTTGATGGCGCATCCACTACCCTTTTCAAACATTGGACTGATTTTTTTGCGAAACGTGCGGCGCGAGAGGAGGAACTCCTCAAAGCTGAATCCAGCAAAGACCGCCAGGCGCGTCTTGCGAGAGAGAGGAACCCTCCCACCAAGAAATGCCAAATGTATCTTTGGTCCAAGGTCCAAACTACAGGAGGGGAGTCGCTATATGCTCGCACATTACAGCCCAAGCGAGATCATTCCTCGCTGGTCACCACATATTGTCCTGCACAGACCAAGTTCTATGCTCGTAAAGGTGATTGGGACTTTTTCGAAGAATTCGATTTGGAAGAAAGGCAGCCCTACGATGACTTACTGGACCCTGACTCAGAGCCGGATCTACCACATAATAATCCTCCCCCAGAGCGAGAGGAGCGTGCACCTAGCCCACTTCGACCAAATGCTGACCTGTCTGTGCCTACCGCGGTTCCTGGCCGTTCGCCTTCCCCAATTCTTCAGCAGGATGAAGAACCAATCCCAGAAGCATTTTATTTAAAAGCTACTGTTGATGACTATTCCCCAGAATCTCCAACACCACGCCCGGAAGAAATGGACACAGTGGCAGATTCCGACACTCTCCCAGAAGAGATGATCATGTCGGAAACGCGCATCCTGGAGAGAGTATATTGGCAGTTTGGTTTTGTTCCGCCTCTCGGAAAGGAATACCCACCTGCACCCCTGCAATGGTCTGAAGTGCTCCACATGCTAGGGCATGTCGGTGAGGATCCGGTGAGCCCCTCAGACAAGCTGGCCTTGCAGGCTTTCTTCTATGCTCTGGTTCGCAAGGAGGCCATTCCCGAGGACCTGGACGACCTCTCCACAAACAACCGCTCCTATCTGCTGGGCAGGATCGGTCTGCAAAGCTTTTCTGTGCTGGGGAAATATTTTGTATTCTGGGGCCTGCATTCTGCGACCACGGATTGGTTGTTGGGGGTGGATAGCGCAGCTGCTGTGCTATATATCCTACGTGTCTTAGCGTCAGCAGACCGGACATTCACATCGCTAACGTTGGGCCACCTTCTTGTGCAAAATGGTGTGCGATTCTACACTTTTCTGCAACTCCCACATGGTGTCCACTATGGCCTTGAAGCGCCTTTCAAACCGGCAGCATATCGTCGAAATGGATATAATTTCACGGCCCAGGACTTCGAAGAGGCCCTCCTTGAGACACGAGCTCTGGTGCGCACTCATCAAGGGCGTGCGGCTTTGCTACGTGGTGGAATTATCGGGCGAATTGCACGTGAATTCCTGGATACAGACGATGTCTTGGACGGCCCTTCTCTTGAGGCTACGTACTGTCGCCATGGACTCTGCGTGAATGCAGAGGACGGGGAACATGAGCTCTGGGATGATGATCTGACTGAGAATGAGATTGCGACCATTTGCGGTACATATCTCATGTATACTGGTAAGTTTCCTCTCGTTTCTGCCAAAAGCAAAGATGCTGACACTCCATGAATATTTCTAAGGGTCGGGTGAGCAGACGACCAAAGTGTCTTGGTTTCCGCCACCCCATACAGTCGAAACCAGTTCCTATGATTCTGTGGAATGGACACCTAAGGCGGAAGCTCTCTTCCAAAAGATCTTTGATGATGCAAAAAACGGAACTTTTCAGCCATTGAACGCAAAAAAGTGGCGTCATGTCTTTCGTGACCTCAAGAATCCTCGTGTTGCATTTGACAACAACCGCTCACGAGCTCATAATTTTTTGGTAGAACGTAAGGGGCCAATTGGGGGGGTGTAGTTTTTTTGATAGCGTACTCATAACGGTCTCTTTTTAAAATATATCATTCACATTTTGGACTCATTTTGGACAGACTAAGGAATGTGAGGAGCTGTCTAAACCCATCGAGACCCAGTCACCCGCTTCTGGCGGGTGATCTGGTTGTAGTTCACTCGGAGCAGGTGTGAACGTCGCTCATCAGGTTCTCGGTAGGACCCGTCTGTACTCTCGGTGTGACGAAGATATGCGGGCCTTGCTCTCCCAACAGGGTATGGCGGGTGAACGGCATCCAAAGTAACTCGCTGTGAAATATAAGTACGTGATTCATTGATGAACAGTATACAAAAACTCACAGAAACACATCTTGTCCAGTCATAGAGCTCGTTGCGCAGGGTGGGGTCACCTTCAAGGCGGGCGGCAGCAGACATGATCTCCACCATCAGAGTGCGAGGCTGCCAAAAGGGGCGAATGCGCCATGCAAGTTGAATCCAATCGGGGGCCTCAACAGCAACCCTTGCTCCCTGGAAAGTTGCCAAAGTGGCAGTGGGGCTTGTTGCGAAGATACGGTGAAAGCCAGCAGTAGCAGGCATTTCAATCTCGGCCTGGAGGAAGAACTTTGTTTCTTCGTCGATGTCCTGCCACTTGCGCCACCCAGGTATCAGGGTTTCGCCTTCGCGGGGTTGTCTCGGGGGCGGGAAGTTCCTGTTTTCCGGCTAATATGCATGTCAGTTGATCCATTGCTCCCTTGAAAGCTGACATGGGTACTCACTGGGTCTGTCTTGACTGACAGTGTGACTTTGACGTCGTCGTAGCCGCGCAGCAAGTAAGAGACGTCTGTGGCGCTACCGCGAACGTCCGCGGGAACTGGAATGCACTCAGTGCGCTCTTTGTTCGCAGTGATCCACTCGCCATGTGCTGTTACCAAGTGGCTGGATGGCGATGTGACTAGCCTGAGCCCAGGCATAAGAACTGACGTGACCTGATTACGGTGAGTCCTTTTGCAACGTGAGTAAGTAGAGGTGCTGCTCACCCTTTCACTTCGGCGCGGGGCAGTCTCAGCTGACGCAGGAGTCGGCTCAGAGGTGGACCATGATGCAGGCAACACGCGCTTCTAGATAGAATTTTTCAATGAAATGAAATAAACGATTAAGAAACACTTACACGTTTGGTGCCAGCCTGAGTAGTCTTGGAGGGGGAGGTATCAGACTGGGGCATGGCCTTTTCGAAAAGATAATAAACGAACTCAGCGTGCTGGCTTAAATGTGGCACGTCACCTCAGCGAAACCCCTGTCATATTGCGTAGGTCGGACAGTATGTCCTTCTGCTCTATCATGCTGCTGATATTTGGGCCTTCCTGACCATCAGAAGTTGAAATTCGGTCTTTCTTAATAATCTCACCACGCGGATTGCTGGACTTTCACTGCAACAATCATTGCCCTTAGATATTGCATGTATCATGGCCTGGATAATTGAGATAGTGTGACCGTCTCATGAATCCTAGGGTTGGAAATACGATAAATCCCGGGCCAATGAAAGTCCAACAATCCTACTACATGATTGTTGTGTTCGTACTCCGATCTTGTTGGGATTGTTGGGAAACCCGCACAATCCCGGCTATCCATGCCCCTTGGCTATTACCGCCAAAACGCAGTGATTGTTTAGTAGGTGCATTTAGTAAATGCGATAAAATCAGCCTAGCGTGCGATAAAAATAACTTCTTCGATTCGACGCCCTGTTTCTCGGAAACAGTAGGTTTAATTCACTGAATTCTAGTCGACAATTTTACGTGGGTTTATACTATGAAAAGAGCTGAATACGCTCAAAAGGGGTGGTGGACTGGCAAGCGCTAGAAAGGTAGAAAATTGCAATGACTGCGCATCCCAAATATGTGACGCGGAAAATATATAACATAGATTCCACGGACCGTATTGTCACGCACAAGCGCGGAGTGCAGATGGTGCGCATAGGATGAATGGAAAATGATGCAGAGATCGATGTACGCACCTCGTAATACCTGAAACATGAAGTATTCCAGAAATTGTTAGTGACAGGCGCGATGCGGTCGAATCTACTATGGCAGAAAAGGCGAGATGCGTAGATTAGAGCACGGCGGCGACGTACCTTAGTCTCTATATACCTCAAAACCTTAAGGTCAGATCCTCCTGTGTGAAAGCGAGAGAAGACACGGGTGTCGTCGGACGCGGGGGATGTCGAACAGGCAGGAGGGCTGTGCACGGCGCTATATTAGGCTCGGGCAACATGCACCATGGATGCCAGACTCACGGACGGCGGGCAAGAAGGCCGGGGAAGCAAGATTCTGGACGGGCTCGCGCAATCTGAGCAGGTGGAAGGACAAATTCATGAACATGAGACGCACCGCGATGGTAATGGGGCGCAAACGCAGGGACCGACGACGAGAAGGGGGGCGACAGTGCATCATCGAAGGACGGAAACGCGGTCAGGAATATGCGAAATAAATGCTGCTTTTGGACCGCCAAGATAGCGTCGCGCAGTCGTCCGTGGGGGAGGGCCATCCTGAGCATCGACGACATATAGGTGTCAGCGCAGCGTAAGCAAGGCGGCGACAGCGAGCGCAGCAACAGGCTGTAGTCAAACCTAAACACACACCGTCGGCCCATTGAGTACAATGAAACCGCGCGCCCAAGTGTCCAGCGTGTTGCAGAACCACTCGCCACAGCGCGGACGTACTATACAGGGACGGCGGGGTGGGCGGAATGACGGCGTGGCGGGGTGGAGAACGCGGTGCAAGGTGTGGCGGCGCACCAAAGAGTCTATGGAGCGGAGTAAACGAGGGATACGCTCGAAGTTCCGTGCGACGGTGCCAGAGGATGAGAAGAGCTACTGCGATAGGTCGGCGATAGACAAGATCATGATCAGGGCGACCACGATGATAGTGCCGGAAACTCCCGGGCCACTACCACGCACAGGCCACCACGTCGGACCGGACTGCTAAAATTACATATCCTGCTCATTACAAAGTACTACCGTCGTCGGCTCCATGAATTCGCCACGAAGGACAAGCACCTAGTATTGCAAAACAATGTTATAGCCACAGCAGTACGCACACATGTGCACATTGTTCTGCGGGACACGGGGCGCGGAGCGCGGAGGGGATTCGATGCAATTTGCGTGGTAGCTAAGTTAGAGGATTCTAGAGCATACCATTATTAGCGCGATGCGTACTTGCGTGCCGCACATAGATAAAAATGATAGATAGCGGAGAGGCGAAGGGACGACTGCATCAGCCACGGCCCACCATTCGCGTTACACGTCAGCACGACCTGCTGCGAACGGTCCGGTACGCCGGCGTGCTGCGGTGCGGATGAGCACAATGTACACAATAGCAGAAATGAAGACCTACCCACTCTTTCTCCAGGCGAGCGGCAGCAGACCGTAGACGGGATGCAGTGGATATATGTGGTAAATGTAACGTTTATTTCAGCGACTGTCGAAATCATAGATAAGGCAAACAGACAGCGGTACGCACGGCGTGGAACAAGGGAGGTGTAAGAACCAGACGACGACGCTTCTAAGAAGCATTGCATGTTTCCTGCATGAACGGAGTGAGCCGAAACAGAAAGAGGATTGACTTACCATGATATTCGCACGATCTCTTCTCGTTCCTCGACGACGATGACAATCAACATCGGCTGCAACATGTCAGTCAACAACGCGGCATCGGTGACTTACCAATGCAAGCACAAGATCTGACCTCCTCGCCAGCGTCTTCGAGTACATTCAGCTCTCCCGCCGGCCTTAGTTGATGTTGTCCCGACCCCTCCCGCCAGTGTGAGCGCGCGTCGGTGCCCGCAGTCGCGCACCGCTCAGGTTCCCTTGCTATCTTTCTTGCTTTCCGCGCCCAATGCGCCCTCTTTCACTGTGACTCCCAGCTCCAACCCGGTCCCCAGGCTGCTCTCACATTGTCTCGGTCCTTTCCAACGGCTTCGCGTTTCGGAGGTTTGCCCTGACGCGACATCCCTTGCCATTTCTTCGAAGAACATTCCGTCCTATAATCAGCAGGCCGGGCGATCATGGTCATGGTGATGCTCGAACCTAGCGTTAGAGATGTAGATAGAGAGTGATGTAGCCGCATGTGATGTGAAAACACTTTTGTACTCGATAGCTCCGCGTCCTGTTCACGTCAGCGACTTGTGCGGTGATGAACCAGGCCAAGCGCAATGAGATATTCGTTAAGCGCTCATCAACATCCCGCGTTTCTGGCGCTGCGTAGATATTATATCCGGTAAATGCCGGTCACCACGCACAGACCCGCTGCTGCGCGTTGTAATAAGCGGGCTGCGGCCACGATTGCCTTCAAAACTGTTCGCACTCAAGTACTCATTAATCATTCCTTGTCTTTCATATCAAGCGCTTCGTCAACGATGCCAGCCAATTCATGGACGCCAATCCACGTGCTCAACACCGACATCCTCTTGTCCATATTCACCATGAATGCCGACATCTTCTCCGACAGACATGCTATCCATACCACGCGCATTACCTCACAAGTGTGCCGCCAATGGCGCGACTTGATGCTCGATACACCATCCCTATGGGCGAGACTCCTTGATATGGAGGCACTCTATTACATCTCGGCCCATGAATGGTGGAACGAACTTATTCGCCGAAGCCGGGACGCACCGCTGTGGATCAGAGCATACTCGGCCCTACATGCGAACCGCACCGACAGATCCAAACATCTGAGGCAGCTCTTCATCGATATTATCCACGGGAACTGGCACCGCATACAGAAACTATACATAGACGACCACTATTCCGGTTTCGGGCTCAGCCTCGCGATGTTGTGCTTTCCAGCACCGCAGCTAGAAGATTCTGACGGCTTTCTGCCAAAGAAGACGGCGCACGCCGAAAACCACGATCAAAAAAGGGAAATAACACCTATATTTGCAGGACATGCCCCTATGCTTCGCACATCCCGGTTCAGAGGCCATACCATCGCGGATCAACACGCTCCTTGGCTGCGAAATCTTTGTTCCATTGAACTCGATTGCGAGTATGGTCTTCGCGATGCACTTGCAGTACTCTCAGCCGCATCTCGCCTTCAAGATTTAAAAGCGTATGGAATAGTCGAGGGATATGTATCCAGGCCGCTTCCCACCGTCTCTCTTCCACATCTGAAATATTTTCAATACCACGGTTTCCCTCAGCCTTGCGCCACACTTCTGGATCACACGATAATTCCTCTGGGATGCTCATTGACCATCCAGATTGTCGGTTACAACATACGTGAACTTGCACAAGAGATTCAGAGAAAACTTATTTCGGTTTTCAACATATTTACCGATTATGTCGAGCGCTACCTGCAAGCAAACATATTCAACGCCATTCACATCTGTTATTGGTCAAATTGTTCCATTTCTGTTGGAATGCAGAACTGTGTTTCCGGAAGAATGCCTGCTCAATTTGTGCCTTCCGCTGCACAACACTTCACATTCAAATCAGGCTGAAACGATTTTTAACAAGCTAGCTTCAATGGATCTCACAAGAATCACATCATTTGATCTCAGAGGGGACGTATACTCGCTCGAACCGTTTGTCAAGTTCTTTCTCCTCAACCTTCAATATCTGGACACCATTCACATCGACAGCAGCACTCTGCAGAGTTTGATGTACCTCGAACCGGAAACCCTCACACACAACACTAAGAACGTCATTAAGTTTTTCCCCTTCCTGCGAGTCATTGTCGGTTCCGTCAATAGTCATTCCTTTGCCCGACAACTTAATGTTTTCGTGAAATTCATCCTATCAAGGGCGCGAAACGGGTGTTCTATCACCACATTAGACTTGACAAGAACCGCACCTCTCAAGACCACACCTAACTTGGACGCGCTTGCGAAGGTCAAGGGCCTGAAAGTGATATATAAACGTTTGCAGATGAAGGGGACATTTGAATATAGATGCGGCAGCGGCAGCCGGCAGAAACACATCTATACGACTTAGCTACGTATCCCATTGTGAACTTCTTTAAAACAAGTATCGAATATTGAGTTGCGTCGTTTTAAAACGTACCTGTCAAGCACATCCACACCAACGATAGCGTTGGTGATGGTAACACAGATGTGTTTGCGTGTCCAGAAGATTGACACAAGGAGAATATAACAGGACATAGGTGTGAACGCGCCAATGCACCTTTAAGAAATCGACCAGCGCATAGCTTCTCCTTGTATTGACGATACGCACGCTCAAGGCCCAGGCGCACGGCTGTTAACTCCGAGCGCGTATATGCGGCCGGAACGACGGCGGTGGCCAGTCTGAATCCAGCGCAGCATTGTCATACTGCCATGCGGGCCATACATCAACGTCCCATACTCCTAGAGAGCGACTGTGGCTTGAATTCGTGAACCATATCCAAAATATGAGGTGAGGAAAACATGATGTAGCCAGTACGCCACGCACCGTATCCGCACCCCCGTGCCCGACGATCAGAAATTACGCGCTCGACAGTCCTGCTGAGAGAGAATGACGTGAGCGGTTTATTCCTGTTGAAAAAGTAGCAGAAAAATGTACCTACGACGCCGCCGATCGTCCCTAGGACGCTAACAAGCATAGCTCGCCTCTCCAGCGCTCGTCAAAAATGCGGCTCCCCGCGCGATAGCACGAGCGCACGACTATCAGCGGGAATCTAACTCATCTCCGGCGTGCCCATGCGCCGCAGCACGCCGAGGAGCGTAAAGGAGAGGGAGCTGGGGTCCCGGTGGCATCAGCTACAACTCGCCGCTGACTCTTTTAAACCACCTAGTCCGCACGAGCACCAGCCAACGTGCACACCGCACGTCGTGAGCAGCGCGGACGTATGCTCTTCAAAAGAAACGGCGAGGGGGCTGGACCGCACGGCGAGAACGGACATGTATGCGTGCAGAAACAATCTGATAGCACGCGTGGGGCGTGGGGGCGGATAAGAGTTCCGCCAGAAGCGAAGACAGACATGCAGATGCAGAGAATGCGGGATGCCGCCAACACGGCGCCTTCGTCCTCCGGACGCTGCGTAAAGGGTTGAACAGGTACGTCAGTGGAAGTCCGAGGGCGTCGAGCATAGAGACATCGCGACAGACGCACATGGGGGAATAGCCCATCAACGTGGCATACATGATATAATACATGCACGGAGGCTGGGCAGCGGACTGTGGCGAGCGGCGGACACCGCGTGGATATGGCGTTTGGCGGGGGACGGCTTACGTGGGACTCTGCAGAGGAAATGGCGCGTCAGCGACCGCTAAGCGTAAGTTAACGTGAAGAAAACAGGGTCCACCCCGCGGCGGGGACACAGGAGCGTGCATAAGACGACATGGCATATACGCGAGTCAATGCCGAGCGCACCCACAGCACCAAAACAATCGACACAATACACAGTGCGAAATCAAGCATGAACATGCGTGTATTCCAGTATACAAGTATCTGCATACCGCGTATGTGACCAAGATTACAGAGTGCTGCGGGGTAGGCGGCGTGCCATCGCGGCAAGGGGAGGGAGAGAGATAGTTGAGGAGGAATATGACGACCACGCACCCGCGGGCGCGCCGTACGCGATCCATGCCTGGCCATCTGCGGGTTGCAGGCATCACGCGAGCACGGCACTCAGTACCTGCGCGGGCGCGGTATTCCAGCGTCAATGAAAGCACCGCGCTGGGAGGATGTGAGGGTCCTTACCTATCCCACAGCATGATACGCTCCGGCGTCCCTGCGTGCCGTACCGCAGTGTGAAAAATGGACGGAAAGACATTACGCACACAGTGCTGCTCGGAAAAAATGACTTGAGGATGGATCCCTTTTCAAAAAATAGCAGAAAAACGTAGCTACGACGGGGCCGATAGTCCCCTAGGGCGCCAACAACGCCGCCCGCCTCTCCTACGCGCGCCGAGAAATGCGGCTCCCCGTGCGATAGCACGAGCGCATGGCTCTCGGACGGTGCGCATGAACACACGCCCATATCGTTGTGCTGCACGGCTGAGGCAGCACACCGCAGAGCGCAAAGGCAGTTATCTAAAATAAACGCGGTATCAGTGGCGGGCGCGACTGAGCGGAGGAGACGCACAGAATTGAGTGCTCACCTAGCTCCTGCGTCCCGACATTCCACAGCCGGCTTCAACCGAGAAGGAAATACAGGAAAGAGGGGCCGAGCGGCATCAGCTACCACTCGCCGGTATAAGCTTCAAGTCAGTCCTCACGAGCACGAGCCAACGTGCGCAGCGCACGTCGTAGGCAGCGCGGACGTATTCACTGCAAAAGAAACGACGAGGTGGGATACGACGCATGAGGAGGGAGGGAGGTACGTATACGCGCGCAGAAACGGCGCGGATGCAGACGGGGCGTAGATAGAATACGGGACGTACGAAACACGATGCATGACGCCTTGCGCTCCGGACGGCATGATGAGGGGGAGAACAGCTACGTGCGTGAAAGTATCAACCATAAATTATATATATATAGGCATAAATCAACGCACCTGAAAAGCACAATTCTGCAGTATTCTACGTGCACATCAAGATTGGGCGGGAGGCGCACAGCGCGTACATGGGGGCTTCGTGGTGGAATGGTTCGATGGGGGACCTGCAAGGGAACGGCATGTCAGCAACCGGCAAAGGTTATCCAGAACGATGAAACACCAATGTACTATCCCGTGCGACGCTGTCCCGCGCGTGCGGATGCAGGCGACAGACATAGGATAAGCATGAGCCACCGGCGGGCGCACCCACAGCCTCAAATATATCAAAGAAAATACACAGTATGGAATCACGCACGAACATGCGTGTATTCCAGTATACAGCGTATTTAACCAGAATCAGAGTGCTGCGGGGTAGGCGGCGTGGCGTCGCGGTAAGGGGAGAGAGAGAGATAGTGGAGTAGGAAGATGCCGTCCACGCACCGAAAATAGGAGGTGTTGGCGTGTAGAAAGAGGACAGGACGACATGTCGTGGGTTGGTGGGTTGGCGGGGCAGACAACATGCGGAAGGGCCTATCATATCTGGAAATCATCAGTGAAAGATATGGTCTCATACAGAGGCAAGAAAAGTGGGAATGAACGGAATATAGGGTAGGGAACTGCGAGTGGAGACATCGGTCGGCCGCCAAACGCATACGCCGTCCGACTATACAGAAATTTTCAGTTCGCATGCAGATGTCCAGCATTGCGTGGTGCACCCGTGGTAATGCGGACGTATTTCGCAGGGACGGCGGGGGTGCGTGAGGCGTAGCAGCAGAGGAGATGATGGGATGAAAGTGGGATGCGTCAAGACGATGAGGCGACGTACGCACCACCACGACAACATCACGACGACCAACAGCAATCGATGGCAAAGATCCAGCGCGAGCGGCTCGTTCTATGACAGCGCAGATGATGAAACGGGCGAGGATAACAAAAGCATCGAACTATTGTACTTTCCATGGGAGCGGGAAGTACACGCGATGCCTACGTCGTGGCTGCATTGCCGCAGGCAGGCTGCAAGCTGGGAAGGTAAACAGAGGGTTACGGTGGGATTCCGTGGGATTCAGAATATCATTGACAGGATCCACGCACGGACCACAGACACGGGCCGCCTGGCGCACCGGCATCACACGGCGTCCCTGCACGCCTATCTCCCGCTCTCCTATTCGAATCGCCGCGGCCATTGTAAATGATTGTCCCGATCGTACTCTATTTGCCAAAATCCAATGTAAGTAATATATACCAGGGCTAGAACAGTAGAATAATCTGGCCAAAATAATGCCTCTTTCATCCGTACACTTCCAAACGCCCCGCCTCCGCGCACGGTGCCTAATTCAACTCATGGGCATGGATAAATCGCTGTACAGAGCGTGCTCACGGAGGCCGCGTGTTACCGGTGACCGGCTGCCTTCTCTTATAGGCAGTGATATACACAAGTAAATGATGGCCGGTCCACACCAGGAAAGACACCCGCGCTTTGAATCCCGAAGATCAGACGCTGAAGAAATCAGATAACACCAACGCGAAAAAGCGCGCAGTAAAAGATATATTCGAAAGAACAGCAAGGAGCATAGCTACGGCAGCCCCAATAATGCGCTGTGACACCCAAAAGTCTACTGCCCCACGCGTGTCGACTCCCCTCGCGACAGCACTCGCAAACGATCCATCGCGTGGTCATCGCGTATGCCGATCTTCGATATGCGCATGCGCCGCAGGCACGTCATTCGGGTGCTATTTGTGTGGCCAGCCGCCGCTTGCACGTATCGCGCGAGTACGGGCAGTCGGTTCCTACGCAAGCTCATATTCCACAGCGGTCCATCTGAGAGAGAATAATGTGAGCGTTTGATTCCTGTTAGAAAAATAGTAGAAAAATGTAGCTACGACGCCGCCGATCGTCTCTAGGACGCGAACAAGCGCCGCTCGCCTCTCCCGAGCTAGGTAAGATACCGCCTCCCGCGATAGCACTGATCATCGTGAGTCAAGCACGTCTTCAGTGTGACCATACGTCCTGGCAGCACCGTCTGCGCGCCGCGCGGGCTAGCCGCCGGGGCGAGCAACGCCGCGCATGAACACACGCCCATAACGCTGCGCCGACCAACTTCGGCCGCACGCGCAGCGTAAAGGCCGGTATATACAACGTGCATCTTATTAGCTCCGGGCGCGACTAAGCCGAGGAGGCGGAATAAATTGTGTGCTCACCTAGCGTCTGTGTGCTCCGTGCCTTAGCAAACTTTTAACGAGAAAGCAAGACAGGGAAAGATGGATTGGGCGGCATCAGCTACCACTCGCCGTTGACTTTATCTATGTAAGTACGCACGAGCACCAGCCCAACGTGCACAGTACACGTCGTGGGGAGCGCGGACGTAGCTTCTACGAAAGAAACGGCGAGATGGGCTACGACGCGTGGGGAGGTAGCAACGTGCATATATGCGTGCAGAAACGGCGCGGATGCAGACGGCGGGCAGATGTACAGGAGGCGGGACGTAATAAACATGTCGCCTCATGCCCTGGACAGCACCATCAGCGGGAGAATAGCTACGTGGGTGAAAGTATCAATTATCAGTCATAGATACATATGGATAAATCAACGCACCCGAAAAGCACACTTTGCGGTATTCTACATGCACATCGAGATTGGGCGGGAGGGCGCACGACGCATACATGGGGGCTTGATGGTGGAATGGAACGACGGGGGACCTGCAGGGGAACAGCATGTCAGCAACCGACAAAGGTTATCCAGCACGATGAAGGGACAGATGTAATATACCGTGCGACGTTGTCCCGCGCGTGCGGATGCAGGCGACAGACATAGGATGAGCGTGAGTCACAGCTGAGCGCACCCACAGCGCTTGAAAAATCCCCGTTTTAATATACGGCATGGAATAACGCACGAGTGTGTGTGTATCCCAGTATGCAGGTATCTGCATACAGCGTATATGACCGGGATTACAGAGCGCTGCGGGGTAGGCGGCGTGGCGTCGCGGCAAGGGGAGAGAGGGGGATAGCGGAGGAGGAATATGCCGTCCACGCACCGAAAAATGGAGGTGTTGGCGTGTAGAAATAGGACGTACAACCTTTCGGGGGTTGGTGGGTTGGCTCAGCGGACATCATGCGGAAGGGCCAATCATATCTGGAAATCATCAGTGAAAGAAATGGTCTTGACTCTGGTACGGAGGCAAGAAAATGGGAATGAGCGGAATATAGGGCAGGGAACTGCAAGGGAAGACATCGTTCGGCCGCTAAACACATACGCCGTCCGATTACACAGAAACGTTCAGTTCGCATGCACAGGTGTCCAGCATTGCGTGGTGCACCCGTTGTAAGGCGGAGATATTTCTCAAGGACGGCGGGGTGGGCGAGGTGGACCAGCGATGGGGATGACGGGATGGAATCGGCATGCACGAAGATAATGAGGCGATGAGCGCACCATGACCCACAGTAATCGATCGCAAAGAGCGAGCGCGAGCGGCTCACTCTGTGACGGCGCAGAAGATGAGACGGGCGGGTTTGAAGATGAAGACCACGTACCTCAGCCCCGAACTATTGCACTCTCAATGGAAGCGGGAACTGTAGGCTGCAATCTGGGAAGGTAAACAGAGTGAGGTCCAGAGATACGGTGGGAAGGTACATCACGATCAGCCACTACGCACGGACCACAAACACGGGCCGCCCGCACAGCCTCTTCGGAACAACGTACTTAGCAGTGCGCAGCCGCTATCCATGCCCCGCGCGCATCGCACTCTACAAGCCGCTTTCACACCACTCCAGTCCACGCGCGGCGCCCTAGTCTCACCACGGCAATCCAGCATCTGCACGCGGCGCATGCACCGCCGCAAGCTGTGATAGGTGACGTTTCCCGGCGTGCTGGAATGCTTGTATATCAATATGACTGTACCGGTGATACTCCGTGCCCCTAAAGACAATGTAATATATCTCTAGACTAGATCTGTAGAATATGCGTGCCAAAAGAATTGCCGCGCTCTTCCGCGCACGGTTCCTAAATTAACTCACGAGCACGGACAAACTGCAGCATCACGCGCACACATTGAGGTGGGGGGAGGCCAGGTCCTTCTTCCAAGCACAGAGATACGCACAAGTAAATAACATCTCCTGTACGCCATCGTACAGCGCTAGGCGTGCACAATATCGGTACATTCATCTCCTCGTGTGCGTCATCCCCGTATCTCGTCCGGGTCGGGTGATCGTATGGTGAGATGAGGCAGTGCTATGCGTATTTGAGTCGGCGAGCCGGGGCGGCACCAGTGCTTAGAAGGAATTTCGCGCATTGCACAGCCCGCCCAAGGACCCTGGGTGTTATTACAGAAAACGGGCATATTTACTGCAGAAAGAAATATGTACAGACACCGCATATGACCGTGTGGGAAGACAAGTAAAGTATTACTATTAGTACTGGCCCAACAAGTGGCACGACCAAACCACCCTTTGATAACGTTTCACCCTTTCAAACACCATTCGCGTCTTTCCTACTACCAAGCGCTCCATCGACAATGGCGTTGCGTTCGTCGCCTGCTATCCACACGCTCAACAACGACGTCCTCCTGCACATATTCGCGTTCAACGCCGACATGTTCGCTGATAACAAAGCACTCTACGGAACATGCTTCACGGCGCAGGTATGCAGCCAGTGGCGCAGCCTGATGTTCGACACGCCGTCCCTGTGGGGGAAACTCATCGACATGGATGAAATCTACTGCGCACGCACCCTGGATTGGGGGCACGACCTTATCCGCAGAAGCGGCGCCGCACCGCTGTGGATCAAGGCAGACTCACTCCAAATCCTCAGACAGCGGTACAAACCCCCAGTCGCCGAAAAATCCGAAACATTTGCGCGCTTCTTCTCCAGTGTGCTCGCCGGAAACTGGTCCCGGATCCAGAAGCTAGTCATACATGCCGACCTTTCGATTTTGGGGCTCACTCGTTCGATGTTGTGCGTCCCAGCACCGCAACTCGAGCGTTTTGAGGCACCGCTGAAAGATGAAACAGCGCCCGTTGAACTCCAGGATAAAGACACTGTGAATACGCCTCTATTTGCTTGGAACGCACCTATGCTTCGCAGGTTCTACGCCTGGGGACATGTTGTTGATCATCATGCACCTTGGCTGCGACATCTCCATTTCATAAACCTAGATAAGACATACAGCGTTCTCGATGCGCTCACAGTCCTCGCGGCCACATATGACCTTCAAGATCTAGAGATCAGAGATATCACTATCGGAGATATTTCTACACCCTTCCCTAGCGTCACTCTTCTGCACCTCAACAGCTTGCAGTACTGTGGCCGCATGCTACAGTGTGCCTCGCTGTTGCATCATCTACATATTCCCCTAGGTTGCTCGTTGGCCATTCAGATCCCCCGGCTTCCGCACCACCTCCGAATGACAGAGAAAACGGAACATTTTGTGTCTCTTGTCAACGAATTCGCCAGTCACTCCGCGCGCTTTTTAGACGCACACATATTCAATATCCTTGTCCTAAAATACAATGGAAACCATTCTATTGATATCTACTTGAGAGGCGAGACCACAACCACAACGAAGTGTTCATTCGACTTGACCGTCCCCCTGGTGCATGATTTCTCTTCATACCAGCTTACAACACTCTTGAATAAACTAACCCAACTGGATTTGACACGCATCACAACGCTGTATCTCTACACCTCGGATCCATTTGAAGAGCCATGTTTTGCTTCGTTTTTCAGCTGCCTTGCGTCTCTGGACACGATTTATGCCGAGAGCCGCACACTGGAGCATCTGACGGCCCTCGAAAATTCCATGGCCGCTGAAAACGAGCCGCGTATAATTTTCCCCCTCCTCAAAGTCGTGGTTTTGCAGGTCACTGGGTTCGCCTACAGTATTATCTACCCAGCAGAGCAAGTGCGAGTTGCTGCAAAATACATCTCGGCGAGGGCGCGGAACGGCTATTCCATCGAAGTGCTGGACATATCAAAGTATGCGCCTCTCGATTACCCACCCGACAGGGAGGTGCTCGGGCAAGAGGTCAACGGCGTGAAGGTGCTGTATAGGTGTTCTAAAGTCGATGGTCCTTTTGAGCGTATATGTGGCAGCGGCAATCCAGATAAACAGATCGATACAATTTAGAGGACGTACCTGAATTAAATTTCGATTTTCGACGCGTACTTCATAGTTCAGACCATCGACCGTGTAGTCCAAAATGAGCCCACAAGCGCCCCCCGCATCACGCAGTCCATAAATTTACCCGGATCACGTCCTTTTTGTTGCTACATGTATGCGAAATGAGATCACGGTGTCACGCAGAAAGCGCACGAAGTACAGGTCCATGCGAGGCTGCAGAAAATAAAATTCATCAGCAAAAATACAATACTACGCAGCCCGTCCATGTACCTCGTGTCCGCACGCGCGAACAGACTATTCAGACACACCGCGCGATACGTTCCTGTATCCAGAAAAAATGAAGTAAAATCACGAGCAAAGAGATAAGGGAAGGGCCGAACTGAAGCCCGCCACATTCACCTAAATACTATATGTACGAATAGCCAGGAGCCAATACGTGCAGTGCACAGAGCGGATACTGTGGACCTATGTTATGTAAGTAGAAATGGCGGGCTGCGCTCGGCCGCGTCGCCGGCCAGGATGAGAAAACAGATGGCGCATATGCGTGGAAGTATTCAGCAGCACGACGCGCAGTGCGTACCGCGATCACCGCCGGGACAGCAGCTACAGCGCCTTCACGCTTAGGACGACGTGATTTGCTAGGCATTTCTCTGCGCGGGTCATGTAAAACGGACCAAATGACGGTGCGGGCGTATCCTCCGGCCAATTGCATGAGCACGAGCGTACAATACGCGGACAATTATTGTAGCCCATGCGCGTGCCAGAGCTCGAGGTATCTGAGGCAAACCACCCGGATTAGTTCAACCTAAAAGGAAGCCGTAAAGGAGGATAAAGCGCACCGCGTGGCGGGTAGATCCGTTGAACATATAGCGACGGAGTAAGCATTAGAAGATAAACGAATGGTCTGGAAAACGCACAGAATGTGGACTAGTGACGCCGGTGCTTCCCAAAATCACATCGAGCACAGCGGGATACCATACAAAATCGAGAAAATGCAGGAGAGCAATGCATCACAGTCGGCATACATATGCACGCCATGCATCTCCGTAGTCATACGGCGCCACGCTGTGAGCGAGCTGAGCTGGTGGCATGCGGAGAACGAGAGGAATTAAGGAATCAGATAATGACGCACTTTAAACAGAACTTGTGGTACGACGGACTTCTAGGGCTCGCTTACGGCTTTTAGGCACAGTGCGGCGGAGCGCGGGTAGGACAGCGCGGAGGGCATGGAGGTGCTGATCACATCTGATAATCATCGGCAAATGAAAGCGTCACGCATAAAAATGAGAAAGGGGAACGAACATACCACAGTCCACGTCAGAGAAAACTCGACCGCACGCACAGGTATCTCGTCCTCAGTTTTTACTCGGAAGTGCAGAAGTACTCTGCGAGGATATTGGGCACGTGAAGCAGACCAGCAGCAGGGGTGTAGGTATGGGAACGAGAGGGAAGGGGCATGACACGGAGGAGGGCGAACAGCCTGCCCTGCTACAGAACAGAAGATGAGACGAGCAGAATGGAAGATAGGGCCCACATACCGTGTACCATGCCTAAAATCTGATTCAGCGAATGAGCAGTAGCCAGCGATGGAGCATGGAAATCTTCGCAGCTCGCGGCCAGGCAGGAAGGTGGGAAGACAACGACAAAGAACCGCAACAGAATGCCGTCAGGAGTCAGGAAACTGACACCACTGTAACGCACAGACCAATCCGGGCCGTCTTTCCGCGGGATTCACCTGGCAGTCACCGCTGTGATCATTATATTTTATTGATATTGTAGCTGTAGGCTCTAGGAGATGTCGCTCAGACCAGTGGCGCGCGACAGCAGTATATTACAAGTTCATAATCAGCGTTCTCTCTCTCCGTTTACTTACCTCGGAACGCCTCCGCCGCTGCCGCGCCGCATGAACCGGCACACGCAGACCCACAAGCCCCGCAACGTTTTATTGATCTCCAATGTCAATAGCGCTTGGCAGTTGATGCACCTAGCACCCCTCTATCTGCACGCGCGCTCGCGATATACGTATATACTACAGAGAATGCCGCGGATACATGCACGGCTGCGGCACGCGGTATAAGCCAGATCAAGTTCATGTCTTCTCTCTTCGCGCCTGAGCCTAAATTTACAATCGCCCCATTCAACTCCCAGGCGAACAATGATCACACTGTTATGTATGCGCAAGGCCATTGGATGATAGGAATGGAATGTATTTTCCATTCCTATGGCGATTCTCGTGATTCCACACGTGATCGCTAGGAAATGCTCAAAACATGTTGAAAACATGCCACCACATTGAAACCCTTTTGACTACCCACCGTTTTTCAAACCAAGCTTTTCATCAAAGATGTCAGCGCTCCCTCCATCTGATACCATCTCCAGCCTCAATCATGACATCCTATCACATATATTTGCGCTCAACGCCGACATGTTCTCCGACAAACAAGCTCTCCACACAACACGCATCGCATCACAGGTGTGCTACCAGTGGCGTAGCGTGATGCTTAGCACGCCTTTCTTGTGGGCGAGACTCATCGATATGGACGCAATTGACTCTGGATATAGTCGTGAATGGGGGGATGAACTTGTCCGAAGGAGCGGGACCGCACCGCTGTGGATCAAAGCATCTGGGTTGAGAACAAAACACCGCGGCGACGCAACCAGACAGATTGTACAATTCTTCTCTGACGTTATCAATAGCAACTGGGGACGGATTCAGAAGCTAGTCGTACATGATGGTATTCATTCCAGGTTCGCTCTGTATTGCTCAATGCCGTTATACCTTCCAGCGCCACAGCTGGAAACATTTGAAGCGACATTTCGGCAGGAAAACGTAGTCGATCGTGACGAAACTCAAATGGGCCCACTCTTTGCAGACCAAGCACCCGTTCTTCGCAGTTTCCGGCTTACTCGCTATGTTATTAGTCAACCGGCAACATGGATGCGATATCTTCAATTCATGGAACTCGACGCTGGTTACAGTGACCGTGATGTTCTTGTAGTACTGTACTCTCGGCCACGAAAAACCTTCAAGAGTTGAAATTGAACAACATCAACTCCGCGGACCTATCCGACCCTCCTCATGTCGTGTCCCTTCCACGCCTGAAGCACCTGCACTACACCGGACACCCCCAGCCAAGCATGACAATTCTGGATCACATAGAGATCCCCCCCGGCTGCTCGTTGAGCGTTCAGATCTCCGATCGCAATGTAAGAAAAGAACGGCTCATTCCCATAGTCGACACATTCAGCCGCTACACCCAACAGTATTTGCAGTCACAGACATTCAAATTCAACACCATTCACATCAATCAGACGTCGGGGACCATTTCCTTCAAAGTGGAAACCACATTCCCAACTGATTGTCTGCTCAGCATAACAATTCCAGTGTCCAGTCATCTTTATTCAGGCCGGCTGGAAATGTTCTGCAACAGAATGGCCCTGCTGGATCTTTCAAGTATCACAAAGCTTCGATTCAACACAGAATACCCATCGTTAAATCCATTTTTTCGGTCATTGTTTAGCCGTTTCGCATCTCTGGAGACCATTTGCATCGATAGTCGATCGCTGGGATGCCTAAAAATACTACAAAAAGACATGAATACCTCAGATCAGCCCAGTATTATGTTTCCCTTCCTCAAGACCATTAACTTCTGCCCTCTGTACTACCGTTCTGGCGATATCAGGTCAGCTGTTCTCAAAGAAGCGGAAGAATTCATTTTATTGCGGATGATTATTGGACATCCTATCACCACACTGGACATGTCAAATACTTTGCCCTTTGGTTCCCCTCCAGATCTGGGTACGCTATCAGACATCAAAGGCACGAAAGTGCTTTATAAATGCTTATCGACTACGGGTATTTTGGAATACACCTGCGGTAGCGGCAATCTGGAGGAAAATAGTGTTCCATTGTAGCATTGTTTATACGTTGTAGGACTAATAGGTATCGTATGTTAAAACTGATATCGTCAACTTTCAAGGCATACTATTCACAATACCGGCCCATCGGTACCTTCGTCCAAAACAATCGTGCACCTTATCCCCGCGCAAAGCTCTAGCATATGGCAACAAACTCGACACACAGTCTGTGCATTAATAGTCGCCGCTATGATCATTAATGTATTGCATCAATGTAGGCCAAAATGCACCACCTACCGTCAGCGGGTGTCTATGATGCAGCGGCGCCGGGGAGGCTGACAAGAATAGAGCGCTTACCCAGAGAGCAGCATAGTCAGTGTGCCCCTTCCCATTTGAAGGGACAAGCAAGACACGACAGTGGGAGACCGAAGCTTCCGAAACACCAGGCGCAATTCGCCGCCAGCTTTTTCACAAACAGCATGTCCTCGCAACCGGCCGCCAATGCGTAGCGCGCCAGATGACAAGCGCGGACATGAACTGAGCAGACGGACTGCGAGGTAGCATGGGCGTGAGGGACAGCAGAGGTGTGGGTCGGGGAAGAATGTGCGTACACAGAATGAACTCGATGGCGCGCGCGGGGTGTATCGATGTCGCGCGGCATGAAAGACGGGGCGGTCCCTCCCAGGACGCTCCAGATTCGGTCCGGTCAGCGGATGCGTCAGCGTGAGTGAACATAGAAAGACGTACCTTGGACAGCCAATGCAGGCAGTGGATAGAGAAAGAACACGGAGGTACTTGAGGTGGGAATGAATATTGGCGCCCAGTAGGGAAGGAGGACAAACACTGATCGCATGAGAGACAGTACTGTACGATGAAATCTGAGGTGGACGCGACATGTCAGAGAATTGGAAATGCGCGCGGAAGAAGTGGAGCGTGTCATAGCACTATGGGCTGGGGGCACAGGTAAAAGGCAGTGTGCCGTCAGTGGGTGCGTGAAAGTCAGTGAGAATGCGTGAGAATGCGTGAGTGATGCGTGCGGGTGAGTGAGTGGTGCGTGCGTGCGAGTGAGTGGTGCGTGAGGGTCAGTGTATGCTGCGTGAAGGTCAGTGGACGGTACGTGGAGAAGTAAACGAGTGGTGCGTGAGTGATGYGTGCGTAGACGTGATGGTATGTAGCTACATAAAGCATTGAGACAATTGTTGTTTGAGTATAGTATTATTCTCGTCTCTTGAAAATATGCAGTTAAGTTTTGTATGCCGKAGGTCTATCATGCATTCCGAGGGAGAGGACAGACGATAAAATTAAATATATTTCAGATAGAATACAGTAGGTATAATGCAAATAAAAATCCGCTAGATCCACGTCCGGGATAACTGACACCCGATCTGGAAGATAATCTGTGCGATGCAACCCCTCCACTACCGCACAATCCAGCTATAATGATACATGCGCGCACGTACAAGACACAATGATACACTCTTCAACATTCAACTGTGAAGGGTATGTTGAATTTGAGGAGCATAGCGGCGGTCCGCGCATTGGTATTTGTCGCAGATGACACTAGCAGATAGAAACGCACGAACTTGAAATATCCCTTAACCATTAAGGTATATGATGCGGTAAATAATATGGAAAAAATATAGAATAATACATGTGTGAGTGTGCGTGAGACATAAATAAGGGTGCGTGAGGTTTTATGGCAGTGCGTGACGATGCGTGAGGCGTACTTGACGGTGCGTGAGGAAGTGTTTGGGTGCGTGAAGGTGCGTGATGATCCGTGTGGGTGCGTGTGGGTGCGTGAAGGTGAGTGACGATGCGTGAGTTTGCGTGAATAATGAATGTGCCGTGAGTGTGAGCGCYGCTGAGTGGAAAATTTACTCTTGGTGTCAGCGATATTGAGTGTGTCGGCTCRGATGCAGTTTAGTGTAATTCAAGTGTAATTTTATAAAAGATGTTTCCTTATCGTAGATAGTCTCTCAGAGTACGTGTGGCTTGAAATATGTACTCATGTCCGTACATACATATACTCCACTGAAACGAGAGGCGGTCTACTTACTATGACATCCACCGCAGCATAGCCAACGGAGAGCTGGGCTGTGGTATCTAAATCACGCAAGCGCATTGCGCTATATTCACCTGGAATTTATTATTCAAARTATATTAGTACATAAAGAATGTAAGTACGGGAACCCAAGCTCTCGCGCCGATTTTGCGCAGTCATTTTGCAGCTACGCACAATTTGCAGACGTATCGGCAGACGTATCGACGGCGGTGGGAAGCGAATGCCGAGCATTCCGATGTCAATGCCGCGCCGTTTCCYATTCAGATTCACTGCCACAGAGTACAAAGCAGTGCAAAAGTGAGTGAGGCCGAGATCAGAATGCGTGGGAGGGGCGTGAGAATGCGTGAGAGTGCGTGAGAGTGCGTGCACTTACCTCACTTACCTCACTCACCACCCACTGCCTTTTCCCTTTGCCCATGGGCTGGGTGTCCTTATGTAGCCGAAAGGACCACATCGATCGATAGAATGGAGCGCGGCCCGGTCTAATCTAGTATACGGAATCTGAGATGTGTAAATAATGCAATATGAGAGGGACGACGTACCTTGTACTTGAGGTCCCTCCGTGCCCGGGAGGCCCGAACCTCTGAACGACCGCGTGCACGGATACATCCCTATGTAGTTGCAAGGAACGGCTTCCGCGGGTATCTGGGAAGGACGCGGTACATAAGCGCGGGCATAGAAATCAAGACGAAAAGGCAGAGGAGAATAGCGTACTTACCTAACGCTCCAAATGCGACGCCGCCGTCCTTCATGTGCACAGCGCTCCTTTAAACTCATCGCGCCGTCGGTGGGTATCCGCAATCCGCATGTGTATCAGTACCAGCAAAAAGAGTGCGTACACACAGGACTGCCCCGTGTCCGTCGTGCGCCACGGTCCCGCGCGCCACAGCCAACTTGAATCGCTCATTAACAAAGATATTACAGCGGTAAAGCGAAGCAGCGGCGACACCAGGCACAACTCGCCGTCATCCATACCCAATGGGAAATGTCCTCGCGACAAGCCACCAACGCGCGGTCCGCCTGATGGCAAGCGCGGACATGATCTGTGCGGACGGACGGCGAAGTGGACCTGGGGTGCGCGTAACAGGTTGGCGAGGAAGGAAGGGATGTAAGTGTATGCGAGGAATGCATTCGACAGTAAGCGCACGACGTATCGGCGTCGCGCGCTATGAACAGACAGGGCGTGTCGCTCCTCCTCCAGCGGCAGTGCTAAGCATAGCACCTTGACGCCCCGGTCCGCGGCTGTACAGCAGCACGGGCGAACATCGAGGAAGACATGTAGAAAGACGTACCTCGGACAACCGCATGGATAGAGCGACAACACCGCGAAACTTAAGATGGGTATGAAGATTGGACATCCAGCAGGGACGGAGGACAGCCACTACGCGGATGAGGGACTACGGTGGAACCTGCAAGGGACGCAACATGTCAGCGAACTGGATGTGCACGCGGAAAGAAATGCGTTCTACGTAGGTGACCGGAGTGTAATCAGATGATCAGTGACATGATTGTCCGGCAGAAAGGCAAAACAGGGAACGAGGCGAACGTGGAGCTAGGGATCGCGGAGACAGATTGACACGAAAGCCAAACTGCCGTCCAGGCTTTACTGGAACACTTAAAGTCCACACGCACAGGCATCTTTCATTAGAAAACTGCACTGGAGGCGCGCGGACGTACATGGCAAGGACGGTGGGGCAGCTAGGCGTATCAGAGGCGAAAATGGGTGGGCGGGAACAGGTGTAAGGGACATTCTCAGGCAATGTGCGCACCTCCAGTAGTACCATAGCACAGCTGAGGGTGAGCCGGAAATCGATGGCAAAGAGCGAGCGAGCGGCCGGCTGGAGGAGAGCATCGATGAATGAGTCGGGCAGAACAAGTAGGGAAGGACGGGCTACGCACCTTGGGACAGACTCCCTAGAATCCGCCGAACAGGTGAGCAACACTTGTGATGCCCGTGCGATAGTGAAGATATGAGTTTGCGGGAAGGCATATAAAACGGGAGGAGTTGAAAGACGCAGCAGACGACTCACCGGAAACGCTGTGCATCGTGGTACGATGGAACAGAATGGGCTACCCCTACGACATGACCGACCGAGGATGATCGATGATCGATGAGGCCTGAGGCCTGAGGCAGGATGCCTGAGTGCGACGATGATGGGCATGGTCGTATACGTTGGGAAGGGTGGGAAGGCTGCGGCTGAGGCGTTGAAATACCACCACGCACAGACCACCGAGGGACCGTGTTCCCGCGCCGCCTGGCTGCCCTCGCGTTCTGATGCACACGCGCTGCCAACGCGCTGTCGTCTCCTGCACTTCAAACAGTAACGCTCAGATAGTATTGGATCCCGATAACAAGTCAAGAATCAGGAGAGGACTCTGCTGACGTGCGACCGCTGCCATAGCATTCGCGTCGGGGGCGATGTGTTGATGAACCACGCGCTCGCTCGCTCTATTCCAAGTCCACGGGAATTTATGTACACACATGTCACACCGGGCACCGCCAAGAATTCAGACATAAATTACGCGTTCCACACATTCATTCTCAGTCCCTCGAGGGCCCGAAGCTTGTTCCATGCTCTCCGTTTGATCTGCTCATCTCCCGCGTCTGCGTACCAGTGGGCGAGTTTGAAATGTACAGATAGCATTAAAACGGCGCGCTCCCGTCCCATTTGCACACCATGAACATATTTTCGTATCTTATATGTACAAATCGGGTTGAACCGGAGCTCTCCCGTCTCAATAAGTACCTCTCCATACATGAAAAGTCTCCCAGGGCATTCCAATTCTCTCTATATATATCGTACGTCGCCGTTGCGAGATTGTCAAAAACCCATTCCAGATCGCGGCTCGGGCCATGTAGACAGTGTATGCGACCACAGAGCGATGTTTTCTCGACATCCAGCTGTGCGGCAACGTGTTCTCGCAAGGTCTGACGCATTATGCTTAGATCACTAAGTACAGTCCTGCGCGGGACATGTCTTAGAGATATTCCAGATGATCTCGCGTACAACTAGCGCATCAAGCGCCGGCGAATCACACTACTCTTTCACTGCTCATAATGGTGCATAAATAACGTTCATAACTTTACGCACCTCGCGCATGAATAAGAAAGATAAAACATAAAATAATCTGCGTATCCCAACAAAATTCGTGCTCGGTGCGACACACCCCACCCCACTGCCCGCGTTCAGAGGTGGTGGCTGGCCGCTGATGCGCCGACGTCTCGTCTATTTTTAAAGTTTCCCGTGATTCCTGTGAAATGGTCTGCGATGCTGCGGTGACCGGTCGCTATAGTCTTACTATAGAAAACCTGGGCCCAACGACCGTCGCTGCGACCAAGCTGCGACAGGTTTTCTATACACCTCTCACACTGAGCACTTTATCGACAATGTCTGAAGACCCTCTATCTTCTCCTATCTACACCATCAACGACGACATCCTCTTGTACATATTCACCTTCAACGCCGACATGTTCTCAGACGACAATGCTCTACCCACAACGCGCATGACATCACAGGTGTGCCGCCATTGGCGCGACCTGATGCTCGAATCACCATCGCTGTGGGCAAAACTTATCGATTTGGATCACATGTCTATCAGCAGGACCCGCGAGTGGCTGGAGGAACTTTTCCAAAGAAGCGGGGACGCGCCGTTGTGGATCAGAGCAAAGTCGGCAACGACTTGCACAACTCCCCGGGTGCGCCGTGCGCTATACTCTCGCCCGTTCTTCCGCGATCTTATCAGCAAGAATTGGCACCGGATTCAGAAGCTCATCTTTTCGACTCATAGCGGGTTCTGGTTCCCCCGTTCCACGATGTGCCTTCCAGCACCGCAACTAGAACACTGTGAAGCATCAGTGCACTCACAACAAGGAGTTGCCCCCATCAGTAACAGTAATCCTCTCTTTGCCAACCACGCACCTATGCTGCGCAGTATCTACTTGAAGTGTCTTCTTGTTAATCGGCAAGCTCCGTGGTTGGGTCATCTTCATTCCATTGTACTTGACGAGTCGTACAATGTCCCCAATGCCCTCGCCATACTCTCGGCCGCGGGTAGCCTTCAAAGGCTAAAGATTAAAAATAATATCTATGATTATCCTGACGTCACCGCATCAACCTTCCCCATTGCATCTCTCCCGCACCTAAAGTCCCTGGAATACAATGGTGGCAATGTGCCAGTTATAGCGGAACTTCTGGACCACATAGAGATCCCTGTGAACTGCTCATTGTGCATTCAGATCACCGGGTGCTATGACACCACATTGGCAAATTTCCGCATTCCTTCCATTATCAACATATTCACCAGACACGCAGAGTGCGCCTTGCAAACACATATTTTCGATGACATTGTCTTCAATTATCAGCGAAAGAGTTGCATCTCCTTCGCATGTCGGGCCACTCGCCCGGTTCCGTGCTCTCTCAGAATATCACTACCACTGTTTGATGATGCCGACTCAAACGTGCTCGAAATCTTCTCAAAAAGGTTAATCCAGTTGGATCTCACAAGTGTTAAGACGCTCACCTTCACTGCCGACCATCAATTTCCTCCATGGTTTGGGGAGTTTTTCAGTGGCCTTCAGTCTGTGGAAACCATGCATACCGATCTCCAAACACTTTCCCATATGGCACGCTTACAAACAAAATATGCCAGCAACACCCCAAAGAAGCCGAGTATTTTGTTCCCTGCACTCAAAGTTATCGACATTGACGACGATCGCCGCTCTTCTCAAAGCACCTTGTCGGACAACCACGCGATCACAGCACTTCTTCTGTCGAGGTTGCACGAAGGCCATCCCGTTGCTACGTTTGGCATGCCCACTCATTTGCCTCTCCACGCCTCGACCAATTTAGATGCGCTTTCAGAACTCAAGGGCCCGGCAGTGCTACATAATCTCTCAGCAATGGAAGACATTGTCGAATATACGGGTGGCAGCGGGGCGGTGGAGAAAGCTATTGATACGGTTTAGTGTACGTATCTACATTGTAGTCGTACTTAGACTGAGTATCTCAGAATACCGAGCATATAAAATCTGACAGCATGCCTATATATATTTCACTGTCCTTGCTAATTTTACTTCAAATTATGGCGGTCCGTCTCTGCGTGGGGTAGCGCTACAACGGCGGCGGTGGGGTAGCGGCGCATGGCGTGTAATGCAGCAGCGACAATCCATTCACGCTGAAGACGGAACGCATATAGGCCCAGAGAGACGATGGAGTGCATCTCCTTCGCAGCCCCGATGCCCACTTGGCGCATGTGGCGCGGAACGTGCAGTGCGAAACCCACAGATCGCAGAGACGCGTCGACGCTCTGTTTAACATATCCATGAATTTTCGAGCGCAGACGGAGGAAGGCGGTCGCGCAGTAGACGGCACGCGGCGGACGCTTGACGGTGACGGCGAAGCTACGACGAGCGTGGCGTGTCAGAGACCGCCCGAAAAATGACGAAGCGAATACAGCATGGTAGCCCACGAACCGATGCAGCGCGGAGGCAGACGTCCGGCCGCAACCGCGCAGTGAGATTAGTGACCCAGGCGGAAGCCGCAGCACAGGACGCGAAGCGAAACCGCGGCGTACATAGCGTGCAGCATATATCCAGGAAGAGGAACACCGCGCACGAGCGCAGGTGGATCTCCCTTGGCACGAGTGCGCGCGTCGTATAACTGTGTAGCGTTATAGCGCTGCGCCCACAGCGCAGCGTACCTGGACCCGCGGAATCGTAGTTGAAGACGCGGGAGAAACGACGACGACGTACCAGAACGGGGATGTGCCTATTCCTGTCTGTCTGGCCGGGAGGCTCGAGCTGCAGATCGCACCTTCAATCATCGACTAACGAAGATATCATACACCAAAAACGGAGATATGAAGGAGCTTCGAGGGAGGCACTGATTTCAGCACCACTCCCCACACACCGTCGTCGAAGGAGAATGGCTGGACCAGCCCACGCGCGCGGATGACGAGTATTTGCGTGGCACACGCGTGGTATTGCGGCCGTGCTCCGTAGCGACGGCGGGGTGGGCGCGGTGTACCAAGGTGGGGATGACGGGATGGGAACGGGATGGGAGTGACAAGATGAGGCGATGTACGCCGGTCGAATCTAGCACAGCACGGATGCTCAGATGTATAAATACAACATGAAAGGGAAGACGTACCTCGTACGGCGCACGCGGAGACATGCCTATGTAGCTGCGAGCAACGTCGGTGGGTATCTATGGAGATCACAGAATATCAGTGGAGTGAAACACGCCAGCGGTGAGTGAGGCGGGCAGGGCCACGGGCAGGTATCTATATGAGCGGGTATCTGCGTGAGCGCCGGGGAATCAGTATCAGCAACGAGCCAAAGCCAAGGTGGGAAAAACAGTGTACTTACCTACGGTGCAGCCTAATTTGAGCAGCCCAACGGGTATGAAATCGTACAAGGACAAGAAATGAGGAAAAGGCGAAGCTGCGGCGGCACCAGCTACAGCGCGCCGTCCTTCATCTGGACATTAGAAGTTTTATGACCTCGCGACTAGCCGTCAATGCGCAGTGCGCCTGACGGCAAGCGTGGTCATGAGCCGAGCTGAAAGGGACGGCGAGGTAGGCTGGATGGCATGGGGAGTAGACAGGGAGAGAAAGAGGAATACAAGAACGAAGCCCGTGAGAACACGTACAGCGCAATGCACACCATGAAGAAAAAAAACTACATCCAAACATGTGTCGATGTCAGTATGCATACTGATTATACACGGGCTCAGAATAAGTCGACAGTGCCATAGCGCTGTACCGTGTGCGGGGTGTGCTTGCGGGAAAGCTGAGGAAGGGGGAGGGGGTATGGGCTACGAAACAGGGTGACGCACCGAACACAGGATGCGCCGGGGCGCGACGGAGTTCACGTAAAATGGACGAGACCCGCTTGGCCTTTTCGGCGCGCTTGCAAGAGTATGGGGAACATTCGCAAGCCTGATTGTATCGGCATGCTGAAAATAAAGAGTGTGGGGATGTATTCAAGAAGGCCGGCGGGGTGGGTGAGGCGTACCGGCAACGGTGAAAGGAGGAGGGAGGGGGGGAGGGGGCTACATGGGACATTCTAATGCAGCAATGTGATTACGCACCATCAAAACTAGCATCCCAGACCAGCCGGAAGAGCAACAGCAATCGATGGCAACAGCAACCAGGCGGTTCTATGACCGCAAAGCAGATGAGACGGCTGAACGAGCAGATCGAAAAGAGGTACTACGTAACTCGAGTCCACGCCCCTTGAGTTCCTTGGATTCAGTGCGCAACGTTCGCGATGCCTGCGTGCAGTCGGGATAGAGGCGGATGCATGGCGAGCGTGGGAAGCAGGGCTTGTGTGGATGTATCCGGCGAATGCCGGTAAGGTGCCGCCACGCACAGACCACCACGACGGACCGTGCACCCCTCGCGTCGCTACACTTCTCCCTCGCCCGCGGTCTCTTGCCCCGCAGGCACACGAGAGCAAAAGAGTATCGCCTATAAATTCACAACCGCAGGTCGCCGTATCATTGTGTTTATAATTATAATTGGACGCACTTTACAGCATCTCTGCCCTCCCTACGTCGCGTTGGTCGCACGGTATAAATAGAGCGGCGCTGCGCGCCTAACAGAATAGTAGCAGGCGGTAATTTTACAGGATCGAGTGCATAAATTTATAGTCACATTTCGAGGACCACAAGGAAACCAGCGTGCACACAATTGTCAATGAGCAACCATGTGTACACAGCGATATCATCTCCAGAATTTAATTTGCCTCGTGTATTGAGTGGGTCGCACCACAGATCGCCCTGGTGCAGCTCACGCCATGGGCAGGGGAAGGTATATTCGGCTCTGAACAACGGCGTAGAGATATCAGCCCCGAAATCGTGCATCGCTCCAGATTCTACGCCTCCGTCCCTTGTACGCGTCGCGCGGTTTCAAAGTTGTCGCGCCGCTACAAGTGCATATAGATACTATTTAGTCTGACGTTGGCTGAACGCCCCGGATGGTAGATGCACTTGCTGCGTGGTGCGGTAATGGCTCAGGTGGAACCAATAAACCTGTAGCGAGAAATTGTTTACCACGGCCAACGAGCTCTGGCCAAGCGAGAAGTTCCATGTCTTATTACTTTCCTATGTCAGTAAATGGAGTCGTAGCAGGAGTTAATAACAGCGCGCACAACAATCTGTGTCACAGTATACCTTAAGCTTCTGTAGCGCATGTGAACATTTAAATAATATGCTCGCCGACACGCCGAGAGCCGCGATGCTCATGAGCACCAGACGTTGGGCTGCTTTTCACGTGATTGTGCTGAGATCAAGGCTGTGATCAACTGGAAGCCGCGATAGTGATTTCCATCTAACCATTCACTTTCTCTCACTGCTGAGAGCGCTATCGACAATGTCGAGCGAACCTCCACTCGCTTCTATCTATGCAATCAATGACGACATCCTCCTATGCATATTCACATTCAATGCCGACATGTTCGCCGACAGACAAGCCCTTCGCACCACGCTCATCGCATCACACGTGTGCCGCCAATGGCGCGACTCGATTCTCGGCACGCCAATGCTGTGGGCAAAGCTCATCGATATGGACCACATCTCCAATCGCAGGACTCACGAATGGCGGAATGAACTTGTTCGAAGAAGCGGGGCCGCGCCACTATGGATTAGAGCAGAGTCATCAGGCGAAACGGGCAGGAGACCCCCGTCAGCCCATGACAAGTACATTGTGCAGTTCTTCTTCGACCTTGTCAGAGGGAACTGGTACCGGATTCAGAAGCTGGTTATACTCTGCGATTATTCCAGATTCAGTCTCGCCCGCTCGGTGCTGTCCTTTCCGGCACCGCAGCTAGAACACTGTGAAGCACCATTTCGACACGGCGTTGAGCGTGTTAACGATGGTCCACCTCCTCTCTTTTCCAACCACGCACCTATGCTTCGCATACTCAACCTCCGAGGCTTTCGTCTTGATCAGCATGCATCATGGTTGTGGCACCTTCATCATATAGCACTCGTTCGCGCGTACAGTGTCCCTAATGCCCTTGCAGTGCTCTCGGCTGCGCTGAACCTTCAAGAGCTAGAAATTGTGGATGTCTTCTCTGGAAACTTAACCACATCACTCCCCATCGTATCTCTTCCATCCCTTAGCTACCTGAAGTGCGATGGCGACTCTAAGCCAGTGCAGATGCTCCTGGATCACGTAGAAATTCCCAGGCGCTGTTCATTGGCCATTCGAATTCACCCTTTCAGTGACCGCGAAAGAATTACAGAAGCTAAGCCCCACCTTCTTCCCATTGTCGACATGTTCATTCGACACGCCAGGTGCTCCATGAAATTGAATGTATCCAATAGCATCGACCTCGACTACGCGCGCGAGGACCGCATCTCCTTTATGTGTAGAGCTGCTCGCCCGGCCGAGTGCTTTCTCGGCATGTCAATACCACTTTATGGCGATTCTGACGCAAATCTGCTGGAAATATTCCTGAGGAAGCTCACCTTTCTGGATCTCGAAAGTGTCACAAAGCTCAAATTTACTGCTGACCGTCGATTAAATCCTTGTTTCGGGCCGCTTCTCGGCCGACTACCCTCTGTGGAAATCATCTCCCTCAATCTCCGAACACTTTCCCTTCTGGCGCATTTCCACAAAAAATACACCACCGAGACAGGTGTTATATTCCCAGTACTCAAAGTTATCGACATCTCTGTCTATCGCTATTCTTTGACAAGGATCTGTTTTGTCAATCAAATTGCTGGAGCATTCCTTCTGTCGAGGCTACGGGAGGGATATCCCATTACCACATTCGATATGTCAAATCATTTCCCTCTCGATGCACCACCCAAATTAGATGCGCTTGCCGAAGTCAGCGGTCTCAAGGTGCTGTATAAACTCTCAGAGGTGGAAGGGATTGTTGAATATACATGCGGCAGCGATGACCCGGAGAGACGCATTAACACGATTTAATCTGCGTCGATACATTGTATCTGAGTACCTATATTTTCTGCTCCTATCTAATTAGATTTCGCTACACCATTACCTAAACTGAGCGCCGTCCATTTCTGCATCACTTAGATGTGGTTAGACGCCCCTGAGTTTGCCGAAAACGAGATGAGCAAAAGATAATTTATATAAGTCGAAATGGTTTACGCACTACTGACTATCAGATGAAGCGTGCATTGTGTTCCTGAGTAAAGAACTGAGTGAGCTAATGCGCAAGACACGGAAAATTACATAGCTGTGACGACGCCTGTAATTCTCGTGACTACGCCCATCACAGCAGAGCAGACACCGCGCGCAAGCGGCCGTGCAGGGCGTGACACAGTGCCTTCACGCTGAGGACGCCGCGATTGAGAGGGTGTCCAATCGTGCAAGCTCAAATATTCTATGTGAATATAAATAAAAACTTTCCCAGGCAGTGTGCGGACCGGACCCAGTGATGGACGCACCTCGACAAACATTGAGCACTCCACGAAACTCACGATGCCGCAGCAAGCGACAGGGAGGAGCGGCGTCGCACCTATGATCATGGGGATGAGGATGTGTATGGCGGTCCGTTTGGGGAAAAATTCCAGAAACATTTTTACTTACCCCCCAAACACTTCACATTATAATTAAACCATACATTATATCTATTTAATGTGCAGGTAATATTTTTTACAGTGCACACGAATAAATTTGAAGTGCGCGTGAAGATGTTGCTGTGCGCGGATTTCTTTTTGGGTGCGCATGAATACATTTCACTGAGCGGGTTCATATTTTTGCATGCGCAGAAATACATTATGGTGCGCAGATTTATTTCTTGCGTGCGCGGAAAAACATTAGGTGCGCAGATTTATTTTACAGGTGCGCCGAAACATTTGTGATAGTCTACGAGGGAGTGAAGCCGTGCTTATCTAATTGATCCGAATCGGCATAGACCGGTCTCTTGCCGCATACGCCGCCCACTGTTTGGCTTGTCCCCACGCCCCACCAGAGTCGCTGTCTTCGTCTTTTTGTGCACCTTGATGAGCTTGCCACCGAACGATTTCATGGAGTAATAAAATTATAAAAATAATATTTACGAAGGCGCTCCCGTGCCGGACACCGGCGCGCTCAGTGTTTGCTCAGCGCCGTCAACAAACGCAGGCCTCGTGCATCGGCTTGGGTGGGGCGAAGTACATTCAACTAGAGCACGAGATGCTAGCTCTACTCCGGAGTATAGCACATGAATCGTCGCCCTGCAAGGAGGATTCGGAGACTAGTGCACGTCGTGCAGCACGTATAGCCTGAGGTTACGTCAGCTCAATCGCAGCCGTTGCAGGTGCCACGCACGGCGGGCGTTCGCTCCTTGCTCCGCGCTGTCAATTGTGAAGCTCGTAATGGATTGGGGGGAACTGATGACGAGGTGGTATCCAGTACAGCCAGGACGTTTTTACAACACGCTCCGTCGTCGCTGTTATCCAGCACATGTCCAATAACAAGCGGGACGCGTGCCGCTGCACTTCAGACATCAACTTAGGCAGACGCAGGCGCACGGCGTGCGACCTTTGCGCTTGTGCGCGCTACACCGTAGCCGCCCACGGCAGTACTGGTTAAGGTTCCAGTGCAGTTCTCAGGAATGAACGGGTACGGTAAGAACGCGCCTAGCAGTCCAGCGCGATCGCCGCCGTCCGAAAAAAGTGATGAGCAGTGGCGCTATTTGAGAGCCTCGTAACCACGCCACGTGAGGCCTTTGGGGAGTTTACCATTGGGGCGGCACACCTGCACGGAGTCACTGTAGCCTGTTACATGTGGGCTTTAGCTTCTCGCGTTCGACGGGCTCGGCACGTCCACTTCACGCACACGCACTCTGTTTTTCCGAGAATAAGGTGAAATAGCTAGACGTCTCGCTTGCGGATAGACATGCTTAGGCCACCACTCGATGATGCGCTCCGTGTGTGCGCCGTGAGCCCACACTGTATCCCAAATATCTTATTGCTGATGCGCCGAGCTTCTAGCGCCGCTCTGACTGCTTCCCCCTGCAGTCCGGCGTAGAGCTGCAGTGTCTCGCGCTCGAATCACCGGCACTTAGCAGGCGACTCAGAAAACGCGCATGGTCAACGGTTGACACGCGCTGTTTGGGAAGAGATATATTGCACAACCAGGCGCCGTGAAGCTATTGAATGTCCCATTGAGGTTCCCAAACCTTTGTATGACTACAAGCACGGGGCTGCTGCGCCTGATGGGTAAGATCACAGGAGACCTTACGCGGTGGCTACTCCAGCGCAGCTTCTAGGGCTAGCGGACGGGTGCGCTCTCAGTTGGAACGCACCTCGACTGAGAACTCAGACAGATCCGCCACTCACCGGTGTTACGGCTTGCAACAGGTATAGTGTAAGTTCGTCCCATTCGCCGCGCACGGCGCGAGCCGTTGCGTGCAGCCAATAACTGCAAATAAATTGGGTGCAGTGACATGTAAGTGCTGTTCCGACTTATCTCAATCTACAATTGACCAACTCGTGTTTAAATGTCTATTCCGCAGCCGCCGCTTCAAGGGATTCTAACATTCCAGTGTTTGCCATCAATGAAGACGAACACTGCTATAATATGTAGCGATAGTATAGCATTATTGCACATGTTTCACGCGACACGCAAGCAGATCGCGGTGACCATGAGCCACGGGGGCATACAAGGCAGTGTAGCGTTAAGCGTACTGGAAATGACTCCGCTCTGGTCACAGCAGACGGTCTCGATCGCGCGGACGGCTACCGTCGTAGTACAGTACGGTCGCCATTCGCCCGGTGTGGTTATCTGCAGCAGTCAGCTTCTGCAACTCAGCAGCGGGTAGAATGCCTATCAGTGGCCGCGCAATGGACAACGATAAGTTTGTGCAATGGGAAGCGCTGCTCTGTGTTGCATTCTCTGGAAAGAGAAATGTACTACGCCACTCAGGAGTCAGTGGCATCGGCCCTTTATTAGACAATCTCAATAAATTGGAAGAATATTAGAATATTTTATGGCAATAAAATCATGTTTATACAGCATCAACAGAGACACTGTGTGCTGTAGGCGCCCGCTGCTCTCGACGCGACTCTGGTGGGGCGTGGGGACAAGCCAAACAGTGGGCGGCGTATGCGGCAAGAGACCGGTCTATGCCGATTCGGATCAATTAGATAAGCACGGCTTCACTCCCTCGTAGACTATCACAAATGTTTCGGCGCACCTGTAAAATAAATCTGCGCACCTAATGTTTTTCCGCGCACGCAAGAAATAAATCTGCGCACCATAATGTATTTCTGCGCATGCAAAAATATGAACCCGCTCAGTGAAATGTATTCATGCGCACCCAAAAAGAAATCCGCGCACAGCAACATCTTCACGCGCACTTCAAATTTATTCGTGTGCACTGTAAAAAATATTACCTGCACATTAAATAGATATAATGTATGGTTTAATTATAATGTGAAGTGTTTGGGGGGTAAGTAAAAATGTTTCTGGAATTTTTCCCCAAACGGACCGCCATAGATGTGACCCATGGACGAAAGATATGGAAAGTATCACTACGTACCGTGGGCTCGACGACCGACGCCTTAGAAGCAGCCGCAGGGAGTGAGTAGTGTTCGCAGTACAACGTAGCAGCGTCGGCGGGCGAAGATAAGGCGAGAACGGGGAGGAGGGCTGGGGTGCAGGGGCTGGATGCGGGGATTTCTGTCGATAGGGGTGCGCACAGAGTTGTACCAGTCACCACACACTCACGTTTTGCTCTTCGTCTCGTGGGAGCTGGCGCTGCACGGTTATCGGAAAATGCCGTGAGATGGTTGCCACGCACAGACCACTACGTAGTATCTCGCTCCGGCTATCCGAGTCTCCTGGTTGTCTCCTGGCCATATAACCAGTACAAAGAATGGCGCTTAGCATTGACGAGATAACTTAATGTATCAGTGCGGCTCCCCCACTCACGTACACGCACATAATACGCGAGGTGCAGCTACTCTTCCCTGGCGTCGCTGTCGAGTGAGCGTATGCGCAAACGCGCTGACGGTGCGCGGGTGGGATCGTACAGAATGTCGAAGCTAGTAATTGGGGTATGATACGACAATTCCTAACGCAGAACCCAATCGTTCACGGAACAGTAATTCCGCGTGGCGCATTCAGTCCGGTTAAGTTAAACAAAGGTCATTAACTGTCTTTTCCGCACGTTTATATTGTTTATAGGCCACAAAGGGGCACAACCAGCTAAAGCCACAAGGGTCCATATAAAGGCGGTCGACCATCCAACTGATTCTCATCCTACGCGGTGAACGTCCCTTCGAGAATGACAGTCAAGGCGCCATCTCCCCCCATCTTTAACCTCAATGAGGACACATAGGATAGTTACCCTATATAGTATATAATGACTCATCAGTGATCTACAATGTCCCATCATTAATGGTGACAGTTGCCATCAATGGCAACCAACATATGTCACATCAGTAACAGGGGCAATGGGAACAAACAATGTCGCGTACATAATGGGCCATTTTTTTCCAAATGACCCGACTCGGTCACCGAGTCCTGTTTGCATGCCTCATTCGCACATCCGAGCACATCTCGGGTGCCCCTTTCGGTAAATGACRGATTTGTTCGGAGGTCCCATTTTGAAAATTTATTACTAAATATGGACTTCTGCTGTGCAATGTTGACAACCTCGGGACATGTTTAGGGTACTTCACATGCAAAGAAATCCATCTCAGACCCGAAGTGCTTCGGTTCCAAGACAAAATAGCTCGGGTGCGAGGTACTTCGGTTGCGAGACAATATGGCTCGGGTGCGAG
>KN817535.1:452934-516067 GCA_000827495.1 Hypholoma sublateritium FD-334 SS-4
AAAATGGGACCTCCGAACAAATCCGTCATTTACCGAAAGGGGCACCCGAGATGTGCTCGGATGTGCGAATGAGGCATGCAAACAGGACTCGGTGACCGAGTCGGGTCATTTGGAAAAAAATGGCCCATTATGTACGCGACATTGTTTGTTCCCATTGCCCCTGTTACTGATGTGACATATGTTGGTTGCCATTGATGGCAACTGTCACCATTAATGATGGGACATTGTAGATCACTGATGAGTCATTATATACTATATAGGGTAACTATCCTATGAGGACATACTGCTGTATATCTTCATGATCAACGCCGACATGTTTACCGACAAACATGCTCTCCGTACCACGCGCATTACATCGCAGGTATGCCACAGCTGGCGCAACCTGATGCTCGCCACACCCACATTATGGGCGAGATTGATTGACGTGGACCGCATTTCCCACCCGTGGAGCGACAAATGGCGGGATGAACTGATGCGAAGAACTGGCGACGCGCCCCTGTGGATCAAAGCAAATACTTTCCGCCCATCAATGGACATGTCGGAATTTTTAGAAATCGTCCGCAAGAATTGGCATCGAATTCAGCAGTTGGTTGTGCGTGGCCGATGTCCCAGTGTCGATACCCTCCGGCTGCCTTTGGATGTTCCTGCACCACTTCTGGATACTTTTATTGTGTCACTTTCCCACGCAATGCTCGCTGAAGTCATTGAAGACGCGCCTCTCTTTGGCGGCTATGCACCCATGCTCCGTATTTTTCACTTTAACAACTATGTTGTTGGTCAAGGCGTACCATGGTTATGCCGTCTGAATTCATTGACGCTCAACGGCGTGTACGGTATCTGCGACATAGTCGCGGTACTCTCGGAGGCGCATAGGCTTTGTGATTTGCAAATAACAAATATCTCTTTTATCATCGGCGAGAGCGTTTCATCCCTCCCTGTTGTCTCCCTCACACACCTGAAGTCTCTAGGGTACATTGGAGACCCTCTTCCATGCGTCACGCTCCTTGATCACATCAGGATTCCCTCGGGCTGCTCTTTATCCGTTCACATTCCTACTATTTCCGAAGGCCTGGATTTCACTGCGGCAGAGGCAATTATCACCAAATTTACTTGCAACGCCCGGCGCTTCTTGCAAACGAATATATTCGAGGTCGTTCAACTCACTTACCTGCCAGACTGTATGATCACCTTCGAAGGACAAACCACATTTCCAGTCGAATCTACGCACAACTTGACACTTCCGCTGTACGGGAGTGACGCTCCGGAAGAACTTGCAATGTTCCTGAGGCAAATATCGTCGCTGGATCTCTCAAAGACGACGGCATTGCAGTTATTCACCGACAAGGAAACATTACATCCGTCTTTTGGGCAGATTTTCGGCTCTCTTCCATCTCTAGACACCATTTGCGTCGAAAGCCACTCACTTCAGTTTCTAATGAAGCTCCAAAATGACATGGACCTCACAGACCAGCCAGACGTGATATTCCCTGCTCTCAGAGTCATCACTTTTATCCTTGTCATCTCAGACCACCGTGGCCGTCACATCGCAGACCAAATTGCAGTTGCGGTCAAATTCATCATCTCAAGGGTGAAGAATGGGCATCCCATCGCCCAATTAGATATGGGAGATACGCTGCCTTTCGATGGCCGCCACCATTTGGAGGCGCTTTCGGAGGTCAAAGATCTGGAATTGATCTATACGTGCTCACCCGAGACAAAGGTTTCCGAATCTTCATGGAACGACTACGACGAGGAGGAGTGTATAGATATGTTTTAGGCTATGTATCCGCTCTGTAATTCGATCTGAAGTAGATACTCAGAACTTCGAATCAATGAACCCTACTACGTACCAACATCTGCTCCTCGCCATCGTGACTCAGACATCGCGATTTATGCCGATGGGCATGTATGGCAGCGCATATGCGCATGCGCCGTGTAAAGGTCCACTGAGTTATGCGGTACTGATCTGATGGCAACATGCGTACATCAGCGATATCATCCATGTTGATGAACGTAGATGCGTCTCGTGGATGTGGGCACGATGGAAAGTAGGAAAGCTCCCATTGACAGGGCATCCGAGGAGTGCCGCCGCTTCTAGACACAGACCACCAGCGACGGACCGTTTTCCGGCGCCACACGAGCTATACTTTATTTTGTCGTACCGCAAGGCATTTGTAAGGCAACGCAACATATGCAGGAGGCGTGTTTAGAGTAAGCAGGACGTTCCCAGAAGCATGTGCGGAGAGAACCAGCCACGCGACGGACGGGAGCTGCTGATTGGCGACGAGATTAAGATGACGCACGTATGTTATGGCTTGACGGTGGACATCTGCGGTGGGTATAGCGTAAGCTGACGGTGGACATAGCGCAGAAAACGAACAGAAATGCTTCTTTCAGAGTATCCGTATGATAGGCGCCCCGCACGGGCAGTACTATAGGCAGTACTATATTCCAAGCGCGACAGCGAAGTTAGTGTAGCATTTGACGCGGGACTAACACAGAGAACAGCAAAAGGTACTCATGAATAAGGCAATGGTGCTCTTCAAACCACCACAGCAAGCACAATGTTACAAGTTCGCGTGATCAGAGAGAACGCGCGCGAGCATGCACATGCATGGCGCGTATGCCCACCGAGTTATGCGTTAATGTTCTGTACTCGCGTCGGTGTGGAAGCAGTGGGGGGATAGGGATATGAATGGAGGATTCATAGAACCACACACCAGAGATGTTCACGACCCTGCGTGCGGCGAGTCTGCTCCGCGAACGGGACACGTGGACACGTAGGGAGCTGGAATGTATCACGGTACGCCGGGACGACAGGTCGAGGCAAAGTGGTAGGATGACGCGCAGTGCCATTCAATTCGTGAGCGGCATCGACGAAAGTGTGGTCTGCTTATAAGAATGCAAGCTGACGCCCACATTGAAATCGATTTCACCGAGCAAGCGGCTCACTCTGTGGTAGCGCGAACATTGAGACGGCAGCACGGGATGGAAGGACTACATACCTAGGCTCCGAATCGTTTTATATAAGCCTTTGAACGCAGAGGAGAGTCTTGGAGGTGACAGCTATCTGGGAAGGGGTGGGCGAGGAGAAGGAGCATTGACGCTGACAGCGCGTTGGAAGTGTACCCGGAGATTGCCGGGTCCAACTACGCACAGACCACCGCGGAAACGGACCGTTTTCCCGAGTCGCGCCCGCCAGGCGCCACCTGGATTCAGACCGCCTGTGCAGCCGTGCTATGGTGCTCAGTACGCCAGTTCAACCCCACCTCGCTGAAGACAGTTGGTCCCTCGTTCCTGATCCCATATTACGATCATCCCGCGCCTTCGACTTGCCTTCGACCAGCTCAGCTAGTTACACGTCTCTTCAAGGACGGTGATGCCGGGGGTAGTCAAGAAAACTACAACGTACGCTGTAGGCTCTGAAAAGAAAATTCGAAGGTAAATAAAAACGCATATTCACGTTTAATTATAAGTATGAGTCCTCGACGATATTCCGCTCAATCCTCACTGACCCCGTCTTTTTATCAAAGGTTGATGTGCCTATTTCTTTCTTCGGCGATTCCACTGCCCGTATTAGAGAATCATATTATTATAGTTTGTCGGCCTCGGTGAGGAGAATATTTGCAAGCAAGTTCATTGAAACACCCCACCCAGAGGTCATTCTTGGGATTTGATTGGCATATGTATATCCGAACTCTGGGTCTTGGAGAAACGTGAAGGAGATATCACAGTACAACTAAAAATAACATACCAACGTAAACGCCTGCAAAAGGAAATTTAACAAACAAGCTTGCTTCTAATTGGCAGAGTATTCAGTAAAGGCGCCCAGGAATATGAGGGGGTGGTATTTCACAGATTATCTCGGCGTAAAGACAGGCTTTTTGTCAATGCTAGTAACGTATCGTCTGCACGGACCCGCTTCAAAATTCCCTAAATTGTTTCAGTGCTTATCGGCACTGTCAGTGCTCACCGCGGGTAGCGCTTCCGGCCTAACCTATTTTGTCATCGACAGCAACCACGCCGCCAATCGCCAATGTCACTGATATTGCACACGGATAACTCGTGGAAACCACAGTGGTGCGCTCGCCCACACGAGGCTCGCGCGCTCGGGGACCGCTCCGAGGTACGTCATATTCCGCCGGCCCCGCCTGGTGTGGGCCCGTAGACCGCTGTCAGATACCTCCTGAATGGGGAAGAAACGTCGGGCTGCACTCACTGTGCAGTAAATTTCTGCGGGGATGATGGACAACGGGCTCGGGCTGCGACGAAAATGTTATCGCAGCGTCGACAAGGGGCAATACGAGCATGGGCACGGAGGCCATCCCTATAAATCAGTGCACAGATGAGAACTATTTCCTCATTCCTCATTGCTCAATCACCTATCTTTCCCACCTCCAATGAAGTCCGCCATCTTCCTCTCTTCTTTCGTCGCCTCCGCCGTGTTCTTCAGCCGCTCGCTGGCTGTCACACTCACAGACGCCTCGCAGCTAACGACGACGACGTATGACTACATTATAGTAGGAGGTATGTATTCCTCCAAGTCGCTTGCTTCTATACAATTTAACGCAGAAACAGCTGGGAATGCTGGGCTTGTTCTTGCTAATAGGTTAACGGAGGATGCAAGTACAACAGTTCTTGTACTCGAAGCAGGTGTAACGTATGGCGGTCCGTTTGGGGAAAAATTCCAGAAACATTTTTGTTTCCCCCGGAAACTTTTTTATCACACTCTAGCTATGTATACAAGCCATTAGATATGCGCGTAACAATAATAAGGGTGCCCGTAACAAATTATGTAGCGCGCAGAAATTTATTTCAAGCCCGCGTGAACACATTGTGGTGCGCAGATTTTTTAGTCAGTGCGCATACAAATATTTGAGTGCGCTGATTTATATTTTGGTTCGCGCGGAAATATATCATGTTGCGCAGATTTATTTATTGTGTGCGCTGAGAAACATTAGGTGCGCAGATTTATTTTATGGGTGCTCGGAAACATTTGTGATAGTCTGCGAGGGAGCGAAGCCGGCAAGCCGTGATTATATAATTGATCCGAAACGGCATCAGGCGAGCTTTTGCCAGGATTGCCGTTCATTGTTTGGCCAAGCTCCCGCAAAGGCCGCCTCCATCTCCGTGATCTGCGAGATGCAAGCTTTCCCGTCTGATTCCTCTCCTCTGCTAGACGGCATGCCGAAATGCGCACTTCATGCTGCCACGTAAGTACATTTACTATCCAGGGGCATTGTGTAGTCGCACTGGTACTTACGCGGTAACATGTCACACATTCACGGCTGTAGAACTTTGACGTCCTAGTATTCGATACCCCGTTCAAACGGTAAAGAACCATACAACAACTAAGTGCGACTATCTATGAAAGATCCAAACTCCGCACTCCGCCCGGCCCGCGCACACGCACTGTGCGCCTTCGGTCGAATATTTGCGTCAACGGCGTGCGGCGGCGGCGCCGCGCAGCCCCGTCTGCTCTAACTCTGTCGCCCAACAAGTGTCTACGAGCGCAATTCATCGCTCTCTGTTGGTTAATATTATTTGTAATCATCTCAGCTGTGAATTGCACGTACTTCGTGCGCTCAGTGCTCACCTCGAGTGCGCCGCATTCCCGCCAGGAAGTACACTGGCGTACACGGTACCGCATCCGCCGTCCCGTTTGCGACAAGCTTGTGAGGCACGGAATCTCTCGCTGATGGAATGTCCATGTCAATAGTGGCGCTTTTCAGCGCAGGGTCTATAGGTGTGATAGGTGTGGAAAGCTTTTAGCTATAGGAGTGTGAAAAGCTTTAGGACCTACGGTCTACCCTATTGCTGACATGGTTGGATTTTCACCCAGCGTGGATTATAGTGTGTGGATTAGATGATCTTTATAAGCTTCACCATTTACCATGCCGACAGGCAGGCAGGCGCTGATGTGCTCGCCATCCTGATGTGGGAACCCAATGCCAGGCGCACGGCTCTGAAACGTGCAGCATGTCTTCCTAGTGGTGTGATCAGCACCGTGTTGTGTCTGGCGCTACTGCTGATGGTATTTTAGAGACCATGCGCATTTGTGAAAACAGAAGACGGGTGAGCGAGCAGGGTTAAGAACAATGTGATGGAATGCCGCAGTGCGCAGAGCAAAGCACGGCATGTCGGTCACTTGCGTCGTGGACTGATACGCTGCCAAGCGTCCTGCGTGTGAACAACGGCGACGAGAAAACAAATGAAAATAATACGATACGCAAGAGCTTGACAGAGGGTGGGTGGGGGTGCAAGGGTGTTCCCACACGGCTTCTAGCCGACCGGGAACCAAATACAATGGAGCGTAAGCTGCGGCGTCAGATTCGAACCATTCTGGTGTGCGACGATGGTACAGGACGATGGATTTACGAGGTCAAGAGCGAGTACGAGAGGTAGAACGACGAATTAATGCATGAATGAATTGTTGTATTATTCTTTTTTGTACATAGCTTTACAGTGTTTTTATAGCTATGTTGTGCAGCTTAATTTGTATATAAAAGTTATAGGAATGCGGCACAACATAGAGATAATATGTAAGTAGCATAAATCCGAGATAAAATGTAACAGTAATACTTAAAACGAAGAGGCAGTGCGTTACCGCCTGTACGGGCGCCTAATTTTAACAATGTGTCGGTTGTTGTGTTTCCGTGATTTATCAAGCGCGGGCCGGGTGCGGATGCTACGTGTGCCGGTGAAGGTAATTGGGGAATGTGATTTTGTTGTGAAATGGAGTGGAATGGGCGAGAAACGCGTAGGGCGGCGTCGGGCGATGTGCGTCGGCGAACGTGGGAATGCGGCGGAGAGCGCGGGAATAATGTCTTCGTCGATTTTCTTGGACGGCGTGAGTGCGGGCTCATCAGGACTCAATTCACTAAAACGAGGATCTTTAGTGGTGCTGTTTGTTTGTTTTTTATTGTAGTATCGCGATGAGCATTAGCGCGCGCAGGATCAAGTACCTCTACTGTCGCCGGAGGAGGGGGCATGGCGTGCCACATGCGTGTAGGACAAGGTGCACCTCTTACCCGACGCCAGAGGTACGTGTGACTGGCAGTTCAGGTGCTTTCATTCGGTCCCAGTGTGCCCTCTGGAGCGCTCGGATATTAGGAACGCCTGCATTCTCCGATGCAAGGCAGCATATACCACATATCTTATGTAGCCTCCTTTACGGCGGTAGCAGAGAAGATCGCGTGTGGGAACGGACATCTGTACAATGGTTGATTGGTATCTTTACAAGGCTGCAGGAAAGTCAGAGCGCGCTCTGCAGACGCTGAGCGCGACGAAGTGTGTCAGGAGTCGGCGGCGCCTCCAAGCCGTCCGACAAGACAGCAAGTACAGCGTAGGCAACAGCGTAGTGTCAAATACATATAACAGAGGCTAGGACTTGCATCGCAGCATGACGGATGTCTGGTAAGACGGGAGAGTTGCCGCTCAGGGAGGTGGAGGCGGCCCTTGCGGGAGCGTGGGCACATGGCCAAACCATGAACGGCAATCCCGGCAGAAGCTCGCCTGATGCCGTTTCGGATCAATTATATAACCACGGCTCGCCGGCTTCGCTCCCTCGCAGACTATCACAAATGTTTCCGCGCACCCGTAAAATAAATCTGCGCACCTAATGTTTCTCGGCGCACACAATAAATAAATCTGCGCAACATGATATATTTCCGCGCGAACCAAAATATAAATCAGCGCACTCAAATATTTGTATGCGCACTGACTAAAAAATCTGCGCACCACAATGTGTTCACGCGGGCTTGAAATAAATTTCTGCGCGCTACATAATTTGTTACGGGCACCCTTATTATTGTTACGCGCATATCTAATGGTTTGTATACATAGCTAGAGTATGATAAAAAAAGTTTCCGGGGGAAACAAAAATGTTTCTGGAATTTTTCCCCAAACGGACCGCCATAGTAACGTACGTCATAGAGCGATGTTCTTTTAATTTACGTCACTCACACGCACAATTCCAGCGACGAGAATGTGATCCCCGTTATTGCACCCTTCCTTGGACCTTCCGTGACGCCTGGTGAGTGCCTAAATTCCTTCTCAGTAGCATCGCGTATCTCAAAAAATGTGCATAGATACTCCTTGGGACTGGAATTACACCACCACAGCCCAACCAGGCCTTGACAACAGGACATATCCGTACCCGCGAGGACGACTGCTTGGTGGTAGTAGCAGTGCAAATTACATGATTCACCAATATGGGACAAACGAGGACTGGGACCGAATGGCCGACGTCAGCGGAGATGCAGGTTGGTCGTGGAACAACATGAAGCAATACATTGCAAGGGTAAATGATACATTGATTCGTTATAATCAAGTAATATGCTAACGGTATTCTGTCCAGCACGAGAAGTTTGTCGTCCCTACCAACGGTCAGAATGTCTCCGACGAATTCATCCCCTCCCTCCATTCGTTCACGGGAGAGCTTCAAGTCAGTCTCCCCGTGTGGAACCAGACAATCGACAGTCGTGTCATTGCGACAACACAGCAACTCGCTGAATTCCCGTACAACGAGGATATCAGCGGAATAAACAATGATATGCTGGGTATTGGCTGGGCCCAGTCATCGATGGTGGACGGTGAAAGGGCCAGCTCGTCGACGAGCTACCTGGCCAGCGCCAACGATCGGCCAAATCTGACGGTCCTCATCAACGCAATGGTGACAAAGCTTCTCCCCATTAACACACCCGCCGGTGCGAGGACATTCCGAAATGTGCAGTTCTCGGACGCGCGCACATTCTCAGGTAAGGATTGACTGCCACAAATATCACAGTTTATCTATCCTAACACATTTCTGCAGTCACTCCGTCTTTCCAAGTCCAGGCGACAAAAGAAGTCATTCTATCAGCCGGGGCCGTGGGAACGCCGCAGATCCTCCAGCTCTCGGGTATCGGAGCTCCCGCTGACCTGGAACCACTTAAAATCCCTGTCCTTATCAACAACACACAAGTCGGAAAGAACCTCCAGGACCACCCCCTTCTCCCGAATATTTTCAGCGTTCAGGGAGATTTAAGCCTTGATCACATCCTCCGCGACCCAGCTCAGATCGGCGCAGCCATCGCTCAGTGGCAGGCAAACAAGACCGGGTTTATCTCCAACAATGTTGTCAACAATATAGGGTTTGCGAGGCTAAATGCCAGTGTCCTCGATCAATTCACGGATCCCGCCGCTGGCCCAACCACGCCTCATTTCGAGATCATATTCGCTGTACGTTGGTACTTTCTGGGAACTAATGTACATCGCTAATTTACACACAGGATTTCTGGCTGGATCCTGTCGTCCCCATACCGTCCAACGGAAGTTATTTCACAATCTTGACCGCTCTCGTCACTCCCACATCGCGTGAGTGCCACATTTTGTTGTAAATAATCTGTTTCCAAATATTAATCTTCTTATGCTTAGGTGGGTCCGTCGCTATTCAATCCACCAATCCTTTCGACGCTCCTCTAATCAATCCCAACATGCTCGACACTGAATTTGACATCACAACAATGGTCGAGAGCATCAAGGCAATCAAACGATTTGCCGTTGCGCCTGCGTGGGACGATTATATCACCGGCACCGTCGGCACGCTCTCTGGCACGTCCGACGCTGACCTCGAGGAACATGCGCGCCAGCATACGACAACGGTCTTCCATCCTTCTTCCACCGCCTCTATGGCAGCAGAGGATTCTAATGACGGTGTCGTCAACCCCGATCTCACCGTGAAGGGTACCACTGGTCTGCGAGTCGTTGATCTATCGGTCTTTGTGAGTGGTTTCTACGCAGTCCTGTGGCCATTCAGGCGCTGACTATATCCCAAGCCATTTATTCCCAGCTGCCATCCTCAAGGACCCGTGTACATGCTCGCTGAACGTGCAGCCGATCTCATAAAAGCCACACATTGACCGTGATATATACCATGCCCTTTACCATGCCCTATTATCATTATTACTCTAAGATAATTATTGTACTGTGTCACTCGTATTAATACGTGTCTAGTTGTCCAACTTAATAGTATGCAAATAATGACATTTCCAATACATGTTTCGTGATCAATCCAGGCGGTAATGGATAGATCCGGGCCCAGACGGTCGGCTCCAGCAGGAGGTTTGCATGAGGTCTGATTTCTTGCACTTGCTGAGAATAGCTCTAAACATATATCATTCTCGCGATGACATACTTGCGATACGCGGAAAGAGGCAAAAAAATTCCATTGCTATTCTGAAAGGATGTAGATAAGAAAAAACTATAGTTCTAGCTGGAATGTGTATTCAGAACTTCGCCAGAATGGACTGTAACTACATACCTACTACCCATATCTGCTTCTCGCGCCCTGGCCCAGACGCCGCATATGCTGGTAGCGGGCGCTGTTTCTCTCTCTGTTATGAACACGAAGGAAAGCATAAATACGTAAATGCACTGACTGTCCCCAGCTGTTCCCACACGGGATGTATGATTGTGCCCGCATTTGAGACGAAGAACAAGACAGTCCACACACCCAATCCTTCCACGCACACTGGTCCACCGTGCACGCGCACTTAGTCCGTTCCTGAATTGTGTGAAGATACGACCTCCTAACGCAGGGGAGAGTCCAACTGAGAGTCCTTGCGAACTGAGAATGCCCCAGTTATTGCGCACGGACCACCGCTTGAACGGACCGCGTTCCCGGCGCTGCGGTATGTGTCAGCAGAGAATCACCGCACGTGGCACGATTTTTATAGATTTGGAATCTCTGGGAGCGCGCATCTGGAGCGTACTCTCCAGCGCGCAGGCAGACTCACCAGTGCGAGCCGCGCAGGGTGGTAACTCTTGTAATTATTTTTGAAGTTTGAACATGGTCACTAATACTTATGGAAGAAGCCGGCCTACATGTCAGAGAACAGCGCTCGGCCACTGAGTGAGTCCAGCCGTCGTCAGCCATCCCTTTCAAACTGCGCTACACGCGGTCACCACGGTGCTGGAAACACGAGGTCAATGTCAACGCGGGAACTCTGTTTGCCCATTCGCCTCGTACTTACCATCTCCAGACCGAGCGAGTTATCCACGATGTCAGCTACTCCTCCATGCACTCCTATTCACAACATCAACGAGGATGTTCTCTTGTATATATTCGCTGTTAATGCCGACATGTTCGCCGACACAAAAGCTCTGCACACAACGCGCATCACATCGCAGGTGTGCCGTGAATGGCGCGACATGATGCTCAACGCACCATCCCTGTGGGCGAGACTCATTGATATGGATGCATTCCACCAATCATCCACTCCCAGATGGTGGAATGAGCTTATGAAAAGAAGCGGCACCGCGCTGCTGTGGATCAGAGCGCACTCGGGCTTATTCATGCTATGGCACACACATCCCACCGACAGGTCCCAAAGGCTTGAGCGTTTCTTCTACCGCGTGGTTAGCAGAAACTGGCACCGCATCCAGAGGCTGGTTATACACGGCAACAATTCCAACTTTGGTCTCGCCCGCGCGATGGTGTCATCTCCAGCACCGCAACTGGAGGACTTTGAAGCTCCACTACAAAAGGAAACAGAGGCGGTGCGCGCCGCAGACCGTCATTTTAGAGAACGATCAACTGCATGTATCTTCGCCAGTCGCGCACCTCTGCTCCGAAGATTCCGCAGCGTGGGCTATATTGCCGATCGGCGAGCACCCTGGCTACGCTATCTTCACGTCATAGAACTCGATCGTACATACAATGTTTACGATGCTCTCAGAGTACTCTCGGCCACACGTCGCCTTCAGGAAATCAGGATTGCCGATGTAATTGATGGAAATTTATCTAAAACCCTCCGCAGCGTGTCTCTTCCATGCCTGAAGTACCTGAAGTACGAGGGCTTCCCCCAGCCAGGCGCCAGACTTCTTGATCATATAAAAATTCCCCCAGGCTGCTCCATTACTATCCACATCTCTCATCCCAGCAACTGCACTAGATTTGAAGAGATGAGGCAACATCTTCTCTATGTCGTTAACATATTCCGTCGTCACATCGAGCGTCATTTACAATCACACCCATTCAATACCCTTTGCCTCACTTTCGCCGGCTACCAGTCTATCTCATTTGGCGGAAAAACAGCAAATGCAGTTGAGTGCCTGTTTGAAATTTCTATTCCGTTGATCCTGGATTACGGTTCAACACAGCTTTCAATGTTCATGAACCAAATAGGTGGGCTAGATTTTTCAAGAATCACGAAGCTCCAATTGCATGCCAGGGGATTTTTATTGCCGGATTTCCGAGCTTTCTTTAGCTCTCTTCGGTCTCTGGAGGCCATTTGTACCGATAGCGAAACACTCCAAAATCTCACGGACATGCAAGGTTATATATCCATCGAAACAATATTCCCTCTTCTTAAAACCATTGAACTTGTCATACTTCTTCTTTGGCCGATTACCGACCAAATTAAAGTTGCTGGGAAATTTCTTTTGTCGGGGATAAAAAGTGGTTACCCCGTTGCCACTTTGGACATGGCAACACATTCACCTCTGACCACCTCGCCCGATTTGAACGCGTTTGCAGACTTCGAAGACATAATGGTGTTGTATAAATGCTCTGGGACAGAGGGGATTTTTGAATATATTGGAGGAAGCGGCGGCCCAACTTAGTGTATGTACTTACCTACATTGCTCATTTCAAAACGTCGAGTGCATCTGAATCATAACTAAAGCTGGCCAACTGAATCGCTCCGACTGCGTGCTTGTCGCTACATCCACGATGGTGCAGTCCAGATGCATGCAGGATGATATCAAAAAAATGTAATATATTAAACAATATACGCAGCTCAGTGCACTTCAGATACGCAATGAGAGCCCAGTGCAAAGGTGTAGTCGTGGACAGACCGATAATCTCTATGAAATCACGGACGAGCGCTTTATTACTCCACCAAGCGCAATTCAGTGATACTCACCCGAGCGCAGTAGCTCGAGCATCCACCCGTTACCTCACGGTGAGCATGTGCGTATGCTGCGCAGCAGGGACTACGGAGAACTCAGCGCAACGCCCCCAGGGTGCGATGTGTGCGCCCCTCACTGCCCGGGTTTCCTGCATGAGGTACAAAGAATATAATTTAAATGATATTACACGTACCGCATCTCTCGCCCATGCACCCTCTTCGTATATAGCACGCGCGACGTACCTGCGTAAAGAAACGGGGTGAACGACGGGATCCTGTGCGACAAAAAGCAGAAAGACACAGCTACGGCGTCTGCCTAATACGCTGCCGCAGGACCGTCGGCTCGCAGTGACGGCGTGCGCGGAAACACCACGCCGCGGCTGGATTGACATGCGGCGTGTGGTGCATGATAACAAAAATGAAGGTGTTCGTACATGCGAAAGAAGTGTAGACGGCCACTTGTGAGGTATCCACGACGCCTGAGCTCCGAAACGACCAATATATCCATTTTGAGCGTTAGGTACGAGACTCGGACGACTAACTATAGGGAGAAAATTCAGCACACGAAACTCGCGGACCCTCGTTGCTAGAGCGCATGCAGGCACACCTAGATACCATTTTCCGTACTATTTAAACTACAGCGTACCGTAAAAGCCTAGTGGATACTCCCCTACCACTCCCCTTCTCACTATTATATTTCCCCCCCCCCCATTCCTATCTTCAGAAGTCGAGTCTCTCGCTCATTTCGAAGTTCCCAGTACATAGATTATTATTTATTCCCTAAATAAATACACTACATTCCTTACCTTTCCGTGAACCCCCCAAGACGTCCACACCAGTCGTCGCTCGCACCCCACAACCACCTTTCACACTACCTCTCGAGCGGAATGCACTCCGAAAGACACGATCTGGATGATGGGACTGCCCGGAATATTGCCGCGTGGGTGAGGAGTCGGTTTCTGCCCACGCATAGGCAGCGAACATAGAACGCATGCCGGGGCTTGTGATATCTGTGTTGGGTACACCACGTTAGATCGGACGCATATGCGTAGATGGAATGCAACAGCGCGCAGTAGCATCTCCACCGGAAGACATAGCACGCCCAAAGCCGCGGAGGCGGGTGCGGCTGCAGAGGATAAGGAGTAGAACGTACTGCCCATAGCGCCTTCAGGCCGAGGTCATCCCAGCCCGCAGCCGCGCCGACAAACCATAGCTTCAAGTATAGATGAATACGCACCCATGGAGTGAAGAGGGGCAAGAAGCACATCGACGGTCTGTCTCATATATGTATAAAGACCGGGTCAACTGAGAAATCTACGGTGGAGATGGTGTGTTAGCTAGCGTGTAAGATAAGCCAACGCAGCACAGAAATAATTAAATCTAGTTGCGCGGTACGGTGCGACGCGGAGACAAACAGAACCATCTCCGAAGTGACGGCGAAGTGGGTACGCTACCACAAGAGAACGACACGGAGAACGCGTTGACGCTGCGAAGCGCCTCCGCAGCGCGCGCAGAGCATGTTACGGCACGTACTGTCAACACTACGCGCGAATATCGTGCATTCCAGAGCGCATATATATGCTGGGTGTATGAGTTGACGATGTAATAGCGCTTAATAGCCCTGCGCTTCGGGCGAGGTAGGCTTGCGTGGAAGTGGAGAAAGAGGGGACGTAAAAAAGAGACGACAACGCACCGAAAAACGACGCGCATCCCATGGCATACTGAGTCTCAGACAGCAGACAGACCATGTTTGTAGATCCTCAGCTGCGGCCTGCAGGATGTGGGCAAGGACTACACGAGAGAAATAATCGCTTCGGAAAGGCATTAGCGGAGGAAGGTGTTCTGCGCGGAAGCGAGAAAACAGGATGAGTTGATTGGGGAAGGCCATGAGCGCAGGGAGACATATGATGAACCGCCGCCCGTCCGGAAGCCGCATGCACAATTGTCTAGCAGCAGCGCGGCCGTACTGTGTGGAAGGACGGCGGGATGGGCGAGGTACATTTGTTGCGAAGAAGGGGGCGAAGACGGGCAGGGAGTTGGAATGCGAAGAGTGGATGCGGCGATGGACGCGCCTCGACAACGGAGAACTCCTCGAAGATCAAAGTGCCACACCCATCGATGGGGAGGACTCGGAGAGCGGTGCGCACGAGTCTGATAGCGGCGAAATGAGACGCATGGAAGGAAGAGATCTGAGAAGAGCCACGTATTACACACCCCGAGTCCAATATCCTGAAATATGCCGCAGCGGGTGAGTAGTGTTCGCCACGCCTGCGTGTGGCAACAATGGGTGGGAGAGGCAGGCAGGTGGACGAACCGGGGTAACCAGACGCCACAAAGTACAGACCATCACGGCGCTGTCGGTTAGACCGGCGACCGTACTTACTCTCAACGACAGCACCTCGACCGGGGACCGTTATCTAGACGAAGGAATGAATATCGAGCACAAATCGAGCCCTGCTCATGTGTAGGTTGGTATCATACTTACGTTTTACGTTCAACTTGCGTTCAACATCCGAGTTTCTCCTCCACACGTGATCGCATTGTTGCCACAAAGGGGGGCCACAACCAAGCCACAACCGATATACTTACTTATGCCACAACAATTCCTATAAAGGCGTTCGACGATTCGGCCAATTGTCATCTCACGCAGCGAGTGCTCTTTCGACAATGTCAGTCAACCCTCCATTCCACCCGATCTCTAATCTCAGCGAGGACATATTGCTGCATATTTTCAAACTCAACGCCGATATGCTGTCCGACGCAGACGCCCTCGATACGACGCGCATCACATCGCAGGTGTGCCACAGCTGGCGCCACTTGATGCTTTCTACATCATCATTGTGGGCGAGACTGATCGACATGGACTGCATCTCATACCCCTGGAGCGCCGAATGGCGGCACGAACTTATACGGAGAAGCGGGGACGCGCCCCTATGGATCCATGCAAGCAGGTCCAGCCAAGCAATGAATATTTCGGAATTCTTCGATACTATTGAGAAGAATTGGCATCGAATCCAGTTGTTGCTCGTGTCTGGGCATCCTAGTGTCGATTTTACGCGGCTTCCATTGGGAATCCCTGCTCCCCAGCTGGAGTCATTCGAAGTAATATTCGGCCGTTCAATTGGTGGTGAAATCGATGCAGAGGCCGGACCTGCACGTCTCTTCGGCGGTCATGCACCCAAGCTTCGCAATCTTAATATCTCTAACTATAAAATTGTTGATCAGCACGAACCGTGGTTGGGCCATCTTTTTTCCTTGGCACTCAACGGCGCGTACAGTGGTGGAGATTTGCTCGAAATACTGTCGGAAGCACAGAATATACACGAACTTCAGATATCTTCTAATGTCAACGGCAACACACCTTCATCCTGCCCCACCGTGTTCCTTCCGCACCTAGAATTCTTGCAGTTTGATGGGTCCCCTCTTCCATGTGCCGTTCTCATGAATCATGCAAATATTCCCCAGGGATGCGTGTTATACCTTTCCATTGATGGTCCAGATGCGGCCGATGAAGAGGCACTTATTTCAGTCGTTTCTGCATTCACTCATCACACCCAGCGCTTCCTGCAGTCAAACGTACTCCACACTGTTGACCTCCAATGCTACCTACCAAATGGTTTTATCTCCTTTGACGGCCAAAGCACAATGGCAGAAGTTGACTATTCGCACGGCATATCATTTCCGCTGCTCGGTGATAATTTAAATGGTTCACAGCATCTTACAATGATTTTGGGAAAACTCGCGCTGCTGGATTTCTCGAGCACAACGACGTTTAAATTTAACGCCGAGTGTCCCTTGAATCTATCTTTTGGGCCATTTTTCAGTCGTTTCCCTTTATTAGACACCATCTGCCTTGACACGACATCTCTCGAATACCTAATGCTCATCCAAGATAAAATGAACGCCACAAATGAACCAAGGATAATGTTCCCCCGCCTCAAAGTCATCAAATTTTCCATTATTTCCTCAAGGTACTGTGGTTGCCAAACCGAGGAACAAGTTTCGACTGCAGTGAAGTTCATTCTCTCGAGGGTGCAATGTGGCCATCCGATTGCCTTGCTGGATATGAGGAAAAAGGTACCTCTCGATTCTCACCCCGATTTGGATGCGCTTGCGGAGGTCAATGGTCTGGAGGTGCTGTATACGCGCTCATTGGAGGAGAGTATATCTGAACATACGTGGAGTGCCTGCGGTACAAAGGAATTTACTGACTCGAATTAGTCTATGTACCTGTATTACATATTTACGTTGTACTCTGCATAGAATGCGTAATCAGAGCTTTGACTGTATAAATGCACCATCGTGCCTTATATTTGCCCTTCGCATCCTCAACATAGACGCTGCGACTAACACTAACGTCATCTTGAGAGCCGCGGCTGGCACGTCGTGGGGCAGGGTGACGATGATATCTGCAAAGCGGAAAAGATATCAGCTCCACGACGAGGATCAAGGTGACAGTGTATTTACCAAGCCCAGAATGCGACCCGCAGCCGGAAAGCAAAATACAAGCGCGCGACTGCCAGAGGCGAGTACCAAAGGCGACACACAAAACTTGCGAGCGGGGTTGGGCGCAGAGTCTCCAGGGATGCGTCTAGAAGGATGTACGCGGATCTACTGTGCCCGCGCCAGCGTAGAAGCAGAAGGGTACAGGGGAATGAGCAAGCAATCACATCACTACGCACCGGAGACATCCACGACCTACATGCGATACGTCTGCTCTGCGCACGGGACACACCGCGAATCTGGGGCGCATGACGGAAGGCTGGCTGATAAACGTGGTATGAGGCGCGAGATATCAGCAGTCCTATTCCGTTCTCGAGCGCAGTTGATGAAAGGGCGGCCGGCGTCTAAGAAACGCCCCAATGCCAGACATAATCAATGTCGAGCAGTAACCGACCGACTCTATAGAAGTGCGAAGGATGAAGACAGCAGTATGGGAATATCAAGGCTACATACCTCAGTTGCAAATCCTTGTACGGGGTTTCGAACACATAAGAGAGTCATATGCTTTGCAGCTATCTGGGTAGGTGGAAGAGAAGGGGAATTGACAGCGCGTCGCAAAGGACGCCGGAAAACGCCGGACCTCGCTGCGCACGGACCACCGCTTCAACGGGCCTTGAGTCGCGCCCACTCATGCAGCCCTGAAACAGCATATCCGCCACGCGACACGTCCCGCCACCCGCGCGCTTGGGTAGGCTTCAGAGACCAGCGCGCGCAACGCGATTTTTATATTTCCACGGGCGCACTCTACTACCCGGGCCCATGCCCGGCTGCACAAAAGCACACTCGTCAGCGAAAATAAAACGTAGTAGCGGCGCCTACGCACCGCTGTCCAGCTACGCCGGGCGCTCCCTTTCAGCATGCGAAAACTAAGCGGCGAAGAACGCACATATAAATGCTCGACGGCTTCTTTGAGATACAGATGAAGAATGGGCGTGGACGGAAAGAGCCGAGCTAGCAGCAGATCCATCGCGTCCGTGGGGCGCTGGATGGAGAGTCTACGGTGGGTATGTGAGCGACCGCGGAAGGAAAGGTGACAAAGCGAATAATGTAGAAGAATACAGTCTGCTAGTCTGCTTTACTGAACCACGTTTGGGCGGACAACATATCTCTGGAGCATCGGTAGAGAGAGAGTCTAAGTGGTCGTGTGAGGGCGGATGGAAAGGGGGGATGAAGAACGTCAACGCACCAAATAAGGGATTCTTTGAATGTTCCTGTCCGGTGAGGAAAGACTCGGAGGTATGTAGGAAATAGGTGGAGCTGCAGATCCTACATGCAAATTGTTGCCGCGACGGATCTCGGAGCGCGCAGGAGGCGAACTACAATCGGAACCAGACGTGGCGCATCAGCACTGAACCAGAAAATAGAGGAGAATAGCGTACTTAAATTAAGTACATCACGAATAGTGCGCCGTATCCCTACTGCTAGCTCGTCAGAGTTGGAATCGAGCCAGAACGAAACAGCGAAGATGACCCGACACTAGCTACAACGCGCCGTCCTTCATCTAATTCTTGTGCTATCCACGCGACTAGCCGCCAATGCGCAGTGCGCCAGACGGAAAGCGCGGAGATGACCCGAACTGACGGACGGCGAGGTGGACTGGCCGACATGGAGTAGATAGAGGGATTTGCGTGTGGAGGGGTGGGGACGGTTGTATGCACCCATAGCATTCAGAGAATTGGTAGCCCTCGCAGGGTGTATACACGTACCTTGCCTTGCGTCGTGACATGAAAGGCCACATTGCTCCGTCGCCGCGGCACGATGCGCCAAACATAGCGCTTTTACAGTCCGCGCCGTGAGTGCGAGCACGCTCATACTGTGCGAGTGAGGACAGGTAGGGCATAAAAAAGATGGGTTCCGAACGTACTAATACTGCGAGGACCGCATTTTCAACTTAGATGAGAACGAAGACTTGGCCGTAGGGCGGGGACGGAGGACACACGCTGCGTGCTTGAGCCGCTCGCCGAGGGAACCTAAGGTGGACGTGCTGTGTCGGCGATTGCTAAAAATACAATCAATCAAAGGATACAGTCTGATAACACGCGGTGAGGCTCAGCGAGCGCGGAAGTCAAAACGGCAAAGAACACGGCGGAGCCGTTGGTGCTCCGACGCGCACCCCCTGCGTGCACAGTTCAGCACACGATACACCAAGTACTATACCCCCCCGCGGGGAGGCGTGGAGGTCACCACGTATGGTGTGGTTGTACGAAGGCGGAAGACGGGATAAATAAGACGACTGTGATTACGCACCGAACATGCGTCGTGGGGTCACTATGCTCAGATAGCAGGTGCGGCGCACTCGGGGATTGTCGGCGCAGGGGCAAGACGCGGGTAGACAATGTTCTTGGGAACCTGATAATATCCGGTTATGATCAGCGATAGAATTGTTCTACACAAAATGGGGCATTGCGAAAGAGGCAAATGTGGGACTGGGGATCATGGAGGCCTTGATCTAGCCCACCACCCGTGCAATGGCAAACTCTTGGGCAAGTCCACGCGCACAAATATTCTGCATGTGAAGTGTACTCGAGGCAGCGCGGACGTACCCTGCAAGGGCGGTGGGGTCGATGAGGTGTACCAGCAGCGGGAATAGGGGAACGGGAACGGGGTGCAAGGGATGCAGGGAGTCAATTTACGGACCTTTACGTGTTACGGGCTATAGCACCCATCTCAGCCAAGAGCCAAGCAGCAGCAGATGGCGAACACGGGCGATGGTCTGTATGGGAGCAAAAATGAGACGGTCCAAACAGAAAGAACGTGAGAGAGGGACTACGCACATCATACCAGGATCCCTCCTTGAAATCTACTGCGGCGAGCTGGAGATGTTCGAGTTGCCTGTGTCTGCCTGTGTGCGATAGCGAAAGACGTGGATGTAGTCGAACTTGGTCCACGAAACCACGCCTCATGTATAAACCGGCAAAGGCCGATCACACCACCACGCACAGACCACCTCGGACCGTGTACCGCGTCGCCAAGTTCTGATGATCCTCCGCTTCAAAGAGTAATGCTGAGGCATCTCCAAGTTATCTAGAACTCAATAGAGGAGCATATCAGACGCACCAGGGTCAAAATCCTTATGACGATATAATCGCTCGCTATCGACTCGCTGTCCCCATTCTGTCGCCCCCCCCCGAGAAGTCTTCAGCGGCGTCTTTGCTACACCCAACTTTTCCCTGCGCAGACGGATCAAACCATTTGCCACGGTTCTCCGTCTCTTTAGTGCCCATAGCACACTCCGTACTTATTTTCTCTTCTGCACGCACCCCTTGATATATTGCATACTGCGCAGCCCTGCCTCCGCGTACAAAAATACATATAAATAATCTACAATCCGCGGTGCTGATGACATTTACTGGAAGTCAACTCCAAAACGTGCCGGCGGTGTTATACCACAGGAAAATGCAGCCATTCTAGTGCACTCAGCGTGATACTTGCTATCCGATGCAGCTGCACCCCTCGATGATCGACCTGGACCATTGACATACTGCACATCCAATGCGCACGCTACCGTATGCGCGCTACATATGTGAAGAACCGCGCGCATCTGAAGTGTAGATCAGGTGCTGGAGTTTCACATCCTTCCCTCCCTGCGTACAAGCAGTCCACTGCGAGCCGCCCCCATACTGCGGGATTTATTTTAGAAAACGGTTGTGCTTATTATAGAATCCGGCATGATGTGAGAGAACGGCCCTCGATGCATGCCACTGAGTTCACGCCGTCCTCGGATATACCATTCGAACTAAATTGCATGTGATCGTGTCGGTGATGTGGCCCCAGGGTGAATTCGCAAGCTTTCCGTCTTCAGACTGAGCAAACATGCCAGCTATCTTTGTTCCTGTTCAAACTACCAGCGATGACGTTCTCCTGTACATATTCACGCTCAATGCCGACATGTTCACGGACGACACAGCTCTGTCCGTTATGCCGTCGATGGCGCAGCTTGATGCTCGAAAGCCCATTCCTATGGGCGAGACTCATTGACATGGATGAACTCCGCTCCGCGTCCACTGAAAGGTGATATGAGCTTATCCAAAGAAGCGGTGCCGCGCTCCTGTGGATCAGAGCATCCTTCTGCCTAATTAAACGGTCACATACGCAGCCCAGTGGCCTCCCCGACAAGGCCAAAAAATTCAGGCACTTTTTCTTCAGTGTTATTAACAACAACTGGAACCGAATTCAGCGTCTGGTTTTACATGCCAACCAATCCATTGGTCTCACTCCTTCGATGGTGTCTTTTCCAGCACCTCAACTGGAAGAATTTGAAGCGCCACTGTCCGGGGAAACAGCGGTAGTGCGCGCTGTAGAAGCAGGCCCAAATTCACCTATCTTTGCCGGACACGCACCTATGCTTCGTAGATTCCACGGCGAGGGCTACGTTGTCGATCAGCAAGTGCGGTGGCTGCACCATCTTCACTTCATAGCACTCAATCATTCATACAGCGTTTGCCACGCTCTCGCAGTACTCTCGGCCGCACATAACCTTCAGAAAATTATTTTTGATTATCGTAGCGACGGAAATCTATCCCGATCTCTTCCCAAGGTGTCTCTTCCACGGCTGAATTACCTGCAGTACAATGGCTTCCTTCAGCCATGCGCCAGACTTATGGATCACATAGAAATTCCCCTGGGTTGTTTATTGAATATTTACATTTCCACTCCCAACGACCGTGTAGAAATCGCCACGGAGATTAGGCAACATCTTCTCTACGTGGTCAGCATATTCTGTCATTACGCCAAGCACTATTTGCAATCACATACTCTCAACACCCTTTCCCTCGGGTGCGCGCGCTACCGGACTACTATTGGGTTTCATGCCAGACCAATGAATCCAGTCAAATGTTTGCTGGAGATATCCATTCCATTGCACGGGAATTCCGATTCGACACTGCTTTCAATGTTCTCTAACGAACTAGGTCTGCTGAATCTCTCAGCAATCACAGAATTCGAATTCCTAGACAGGGGTTCTTCAAACCTATATCTCGAGACATTTCTTGGCTCTCTTCTATCTGTGGATTCTATTTGTACCGACAGCATAGCACTTGAACATCTAATGGACCTTGATCGTCATATGATCGCCACAAACAAGACGCCTAACATACTTTTCCCCCTCCTGGAAGTCCTTGAACTTGTCAACATTCCACGTCCTTCGTTTGCCCACCAAGTTAATGTTGTGGGGAAGTTTATTCTGAGCAGGCGGCGAAGTGGGTATCCCATTTCAACGTTGAACTTGGTAAATTTTCTGGGTCTATATTCCCTACCCAATTTAGACACTCTTGCCGGGGTAGAGGGCCTGAAGGTGTTGTATAAATGTGCACGGACGGAGGGGATTGTCGAGTATACATGTGGCAGGCGATCCGAAGAAGCACACTAATACAACATAGTTTTATTAAGCCTATATAGCACAAGAATCGAACGATTTGTATGGCACGCTCGCATCGTTCATTCCTCGCAGCGCTGATCCATGCGTTCCTACGTCCCGCAACGTAATTGACATTGTTCGCAAATAGACAGTCCTTTCGCATGGAAACGGACGCGTCAATGGATTTTCAGCCCAATAAATCAGTTCTCCGATGCATGCCAAGTACCACGCACCTTTCGCTGCACACAGGACACCCTGAGGTCGGCGCTGTCGCGTCGGCGCGCAGGATACGCCAGCGACAGCGTTCTGGCTCTAAAGATGGGTTTGAATAGTGCTTCGTCTCATGGGGTTCAGGTATGCTGCAAAAGTAGAAGAATACTCACCCGGTCGCGTGCAGAATAGAGGAAGATGACGAAGGTACCAGGTGACCGACGGGGCACAAACGTTGACAGTATACACGCTCTGCAGATTCCGCGTGTAGCTATCCAATGGATACAGGGAACCCAATACAGAAACACCGGAATAACAGACTGGCAAAGACATAGAGCAACGATGTAGAGAAAATCACATAACAACAGAAGCATATAATGGACAATAGTGCGAGTGCGATAACGGTATTCGCCACTGTCAGCCACACTCCGCCGTCGCCGTGTGATAAAAAAAAAAAAAGAGGCCGCGGCTGTAGGTGTGAAATATACGGATAGTACACTTTCAGTCCGCGAACTTATTTCGCAGAGACGGCGGATTTGTAGGGCAACAATGGGGACGGCGGAATGGAAAAGAACGCGATGCGACGATGGACGTATCTTCCTATTTCAAGACGAACACGTGCAGGTAGGCCACCAAGATCATTGGAAAGGAGCCAGCAGCTGCTTATGAATAGTGATAGCGTACAGTATGAGATGGGTAGGTTGGGATAGAGGCATTACATACCGTATGAGTATCCCAGGACTTATCATACATGGGCGAGAGTGAATAATTGGGCATGAGGCCTGCCTATAGTTACGGCGACAGTAAGTCTAAGGCAAAAGAGATTAATGGCAAGAATACCGGCATAGTGTACTTACGCATGGACCATATCCACGGGCCGTGTCTCCGAGGGAGTTGTCCCTGCGCTTTGACAACTCACGGTCCCATTCTCTATCCGCTCTGCCCCATCGCGATCCGCACCGCCGTTCAACGACGCTGTCACGCTCCATCGCGTGTCAGCCCCGCGGCGCATACAGCCAAATAGTATGCGCAGTCGCACGGTGGCGGAGGGCACCGGGCGAGCGCAAATGCTGATGCCCAATGGTGGATATCTGTGGTGGGTGCGACATGTCAGCCACCGGCAGCAATACGTCACGAAGCGAGAATACAGGCTGGTAGCTAGCGGTACGCGCTAGTCCTGGATATATAGCGCCATATGCGGTGCGGAGAGCATGGGCTATATGGGTGTGCGTTCGGGAAGGCGCAGGAGCAGGAATAGAGGGACGTGACGAGACACCAGATGTAGGATGCGTTGAGTATTCATGTCCGTGTACATGACGGCGCAACGTCCCCGAGTCGGGTAGAAAACGGGCGGATTGCCTAGGATTCATCAGCGGTAGAACGTTGAAGCGAGGCTCAGGCGAAGAATCGTCAACACCCGCACATATGCACGGACATGCGCACGTACACGTTAGGTAGCACCAAAAATAAATAAGCCAGGTCGAACATGCATATGAGTAGACTCATTTCCATAGCTCTCAGCCGATATGCAAGCTGACGCGCTGAAGACAGACCGCGCCGCCCATTTCCGCGGCGTCGCGTGCGCCTGCACAGCATGAGACGTAGAACGCACTTCCCACAACGCTTTCACGCCGAGGACAGCGCGGTGCCTCCGATGCGCTGCTCCGCGGACGAACATAGGTTTACAAGCACAAATAAATACACACCGACCAATAGCAGAACTCACTGACGGCATGTTCGAAACATGCATGACGGCTGGTCATGGGTGGAGGAGCGGGCGGACGGCTGAGGGCGCGAGCGCGGGGGTTCGATGTAATCTCTGCGATGGACGTTAGCTAGCGCGAAATAAGCCAACGGAGCCGAAAACAATTCAGAACTGGGCGGTGCAGCTCTACGACGGGCACCAACACAAGCGTGCGATACAGAGGAGGCGTTGATGCTGCGATGCGCGTCTGCGGCGTGGACAACAGTGCACACATTACACAGTATGGCTCCGTGGGTGAGCGCCGAGCATGCGTAATCATATTTGCGCTGTATGAATTGATATCTTTATTATATCACTGTACTATGGAAGGCTGGGCGGGCGAAAAGGCAGAGTAAGAAACGTGACGACGCACCGAATAATTGACGTGTGTGGCGCCATGTAGAGTTTCAGATTGCCGATATGGCATGAGTTGGTGGAGGCAGTAAGCGAGCGGGGAACCCGCGGAGAGGGTAATCGCACCTATAAATCATCTGATATCAGCAAAGATTCTCCACAGAAGCGAGAAAAGAGGATGAGTGCGTAGGGGAAAGGACCTACGCATACGGATGCATCATGCGATGTTATCAAGCACGGGCCACCGTCCTCCAAAGTGATTACCGCACGCAGAGCAGTCCAATATTTTGAAAGCGCACTTTCAGAAACGCTGCCATATTATGGAAGAACGACAGATTTGGCGAGGCATACCTGCAGTGAGGAAGGGGAGGGAGCGATGTCAGAAGAGAGAGGGAAAAAATGTGGGGAACCTGAGATAGATGCGGAAATGAATGCACCTCAACTAGTAGCTCTCTACATGCAAAGTTCATAATGCCACAGAAACCGATGGCGAAGGACAAGCGGCAAACACCATGATGGCGATGAGGATGAGTTGGTGGGTGGGTCGGACAGAAGAGATGGACCATGTACATACCTTGGGCTCAAAAATCAGACGCAGAAATAAGCAACGTTCGAGGTGCAGCGTTGATGGTAGAGGATCGTCTCATGGTTGCAGGGTGGCACGCAAGGTGGGCGAACCTTGGACGAACCCCTAACCGGAGAATGCCGTTAGCGATATTCCACGCACAGACCACCACCACGGACCGTTCCTCCGTGCCGTCATCTGGCGGGCACCCGGAGATTTCCCAGATCACAGCCACTACAACGGATCCTCCCGAAATTTTACTAGCATGACTTGACGTTCAACTACATCCAGCACTTCATCGAATCATCAAATATGCCAGTCAACTCATCATCCATCCCTGTCAACCTCAACAACGACGTACTGTTGTCTATATTTACGATGAATGCCGACATGTTCTCCGACGAACGAGCTCTCAATACAACGCGCATTGCATCACAGGTGTCCCGCCAATGGCGAGACCTACTTCTCGACACGCCATCCATATGGGCAAAGCTCATTGACATGAACGGAATCCGTTGTGCCCCTAGCTATGAATGGGGGAACGAAGTCATTCGAAGAAGTGGATTTGCACCACTATGGATCAAAGCAGACTCGTATAGCATAGCCGACCACCTGCGTACAGAGGCCGCCAACCGATACTATCTTTTCAATGAATTCTTCGTCAGTTGTATCAGAGGAAACTGGCGCCGTATCCAGAAACTGGTTATAAAAGACCTCTCCTGCAGTTTCTGCCTCACGCTTGCTATGCTGTGCTTTCCAGCACCGCAACTGGAAGAGTTTGACGTGTCTCGGCCAGACCTGGATGAAGAAATTGGACGGTCATCTCTCTTTGCCGGCGACGCACCTATCCTTCGCAGATTCAGCTTCGGGTACTATGTTGTTGATCCGGCCGCACCATGGTTGCATCATCTTCATTTCATAGAACTCGATAGCGCGTACAGCATTCGCGATGCACTCGCAGTTCTCTCGGCGACCCTTAATCTTCAAGAGCTCAAGATCGATGATCTCATGATCTCAGATCTATCTATACCCCTCCCCATCGTCTCTCTCCCACACCTAAAGCACGTACAGTCTTTGGGCCGCCCTCACCCATGCGCCGCACTTCTAGATCATCTAGAAATTCCTTTGCTCTGTTCGTCGACTATGTGGGTCGACTCTTGGAGCCACGATACACCCATTGAACTTCTTTCCATGGTCAACACATTTATCCGATACGCTGAGCGGTATTTGGCCTCACGTATATTCAACATCATTCGCCTTGATTACACGCCAGAGAAATACGTCTCCTTGGAATGTGAAACCAAGCGCCCGGTTAAATGTCAGTTCCGCCTATCGTTCCCACTGCATATGGATCACGATTCGACCCTACTTGCGACGTTCGTGAACCATCTAGCTCTGCTGGATCTCTCAAGTTTCACGCGACTCCGATTACGCACCAATGGTCCCCTAAAATCATCTTTTGCGCCCCTTTTCAACCGCCTCTCATCTCTGAACACTATGTCGATCGATACACGAGCGCTTGGATATCTAATGGTCCTCCAAGACCATATGATCGCCACAAACCTGGAGGAGACAACTATTGTCTTTCCGCTTCTTAAAGTCATCAACGTCGGTGCGACGAGCGGCGGCTTCACTGCCAAACACGTTGAGATTACTATGAAATATATTCTGCCGAGGATACGAAATGGATATCCCATCGCCAGGTTGAATATATCGAAGAATTCTCCTCTGGACGTCCCGCCCGGTTCAGACGCGTTTGCAGAGGCGAAGGGCTTGAAAGTAAAATAATAAACGCCGAATGATGACAGGTAGTTTTGAATATACATGCGGAAGCGACAATCCGGGGAAATATATTGTGAACGTTTTTAGAACGGGTAGTGAACGATTTCTACAATGCGCTCACATCATTCGCTCGTCTCGTCATCGTCCTAATCCAGATGCTGAAGCTTGCAACCATGTTGTGCGCCCTCCACCTCTGCGATCTCAACGGCGATGTCGATGGTACAGTGGGGTGTTGGGTATTCGCAGAACACCTAGCGCGGAGGGCAACCTCCCCGCCGAAGTACCCAGGATGCTTGGGTACTGGGATATATTTGAGACATGGCACCGACATCTTGATATAACGGCGCCGTAGGCAGATGCCCGTTTGGAGGTGGAGAGGTATTGGCTCCGATCAAGAGATGAGGGGCCCACGCCGCACAAATACTGACTCTCGATAAGTAAGCGTACGCAGAAAATGCGAGCATAGAACCTACCATAGAGAACGCCCAGTGTGGGTACTCCTGGAGGACCCGAAGAACGATAGAAATATACAAGATTAAACAGCCCACACACACTAGTTTCACGAGGCCTTCGACGCGTCATGTGGGACGACGGCGGGCACGGTAAAATCGTGCGTAGAGCACCTACATGGTGGTGGATATCTACGTGAAGTCATTAGCAATAGTGGAAGACAACTTTACAGAGTTTACCTAGGCTGCACTAAGCCAGCGCACAGCGCTCTGCGTTCGTGTATGCAGAAGTAACACCATGCTTTAAAAAAACGGCGAAAAGGAAAAGCTGCAGATGCGTCAACGATAGCCTGCCGTCACTTAGTGGTGTTTGAAATATTCGCACTGGACGCGACATATGAGCTAGCTAGCAGAAATGACCGCATTTGCGTGGACGGAATAAAGAAGCAGATAGGGAATCTGCCGTGCACCGTAGCGCGTGAGTCGTCGACCACACAAGCCACACTACGTTCACGCTGGGGGCAGCGCGGCGCGCAGAGTGGGAAACCCGGCCAAACATGGTTCAAGAATACCTGAATACTCACCCATGGATACTCATGCACGTCGATGGCCTGTTTTAGATATGTACGACGATTTGAGGAAACTGCGGTGGGCGTCGGATGTCAGCTAGCGTGAAAAATGAGATAATGAAGCGAATAAAACAAACTGGCAGCGTGCGGTACAGCGTCACGCACGGGCATATGGCACCATGTCCGCCGCGACAGTGAAGTGAGTGCGCCAACAAAAGTGAGCGACACGATACGCATCACATATAAAGGATGACGACACGCGACAGCATGCGTATGCTCGGTACACAAGCCGACAGTGCAAAGGTGTTGCTCTGTTGGAGCAGGGCCATGAGAGAAAAAGGCGTATGAACGAGACGTTGACATACCGAAGATAAAACAAGTAACGCCGTGGTAAGACATGGACGAGATATAGAGATAAGAAAGCGAATAAAACAACTTGCTTTCCCACTTTCCGTGCAATAGGCGCGTCGTAGAGAGGACTACGTTCCACGCAAGACGTAAAGAAGTCCGCGAGACCAAGGCAGATGTACTCTTCACTGTGACACAATGAGCACGTTTGTGTGGTCTGCCCTTCATCAGAGAGAACGCGCGTGAGCATCCACATGCATGGCGCGTATACCCACCGAGTAGTCTAGAAGGACCACTTACCTCAGTTCTGAATACTTCCACGCACGGCCTGAGAGCACAGATGAGAATGGAGAGTCCTGAAGGCGACAACCTTCCGACTAGAGGGTCGGCGTGCATAAGGAGCAGGGATAGGGTGGGCGAGGGAGGAAAAGGAGCGACTGACGGTGACAGTGGCTTCGAAAGGGGGCGCGGCGAATGCCGGGCCACGCTACGCACAGACCACTGCAACGGACCATTACGGACCGTATGCCTTTGGTACGCTTGTGTCAATGCCAGGGACACGCGCGGGAGCGCGACGCCGCTTTGAATTGTCCCAGGAGTAAAATATGGGCAGCCCAACCTGCACGCCACGCATCCGTTTCTCCGTGAGCGCGTGCGGTGAACTGCGCTGACTCCGACCTAGATGCACGACGCGTTCGGCGCAGCAGTCACCATGGATTATGGATATGGCGTACATTCATACAACAAAATGCAGTGAGCCTTTCGCTGCAGCGACGGCGGCGTCGCAATCCTACGCACTCACCATCCTCCGTATTTCTACAGTGATTTGGAATTGCCGCACGCACGCAAATTGAATACACAGTCCCGTACGCGCGGAAATAAGTGCGGAAAATGTCTGCTGCTTTCTCTCATTAAGCAAGCGCGCTCAACGGATTCTTCTCGCCCGCCGAAGTTTGAAGTTCTGGGTCTAGACCGTTTCACGTGCCTGTATTACGTTTGCTCATGATGATGGTCTTACGATAATCGATATGTTCAACGTCTTGCAGCTTAAACATTTCAGAGTCCACCAACCATTCCTCATCGAAGTATCAGAGATCCTCAAAGTGGATTCCTCGCGACAATGTCTGCACTTCCGAATGATTCTCCCATTCGCTGCCTCAACTTCGACATTCTTTGGTGCATTATCGACATGAACGCCAACATGTTCGATGACAACACAGCGGCGTTGAAGACAACTCTGACCACGTCTCGCGTATGCCGCGACTGGCGCAGCTTTATGCTTAGAACGCCATCAATCTGGGCACATCTTATCGACGTTGATTACCTGTACAGGTGCACAATCGAGGGGAGGCGCGAACTTTTCCGCAGGAGTGGGACAGCGTTGCTGTGGATCCAAACACACACACCCAACAGCCATCCATTGTGTGTCCCCCCCCGCTACTTGAATTGTGTCCTGGATGTTTTATGCGAGTACCGAGAGCGGATCCAAAGGCTTGACGCAACTATTGTTGTCCGACAGGCGCGCCGGTGGAAACCATTATACCTCCCCATGCCGTACCTCGAGTCGTTCTCCGTGACTCTTGTTGAAAATTCCCGGGCCAGTGAAGTCCAGGATATTAGACGCCTACTACCATTCTCGGTTCTTTTTGGTGGAAGTGCGCCAATGCTACAGGAATTGTGTTATAGGTCTGGTAGGGCCAATTTAACTGCCCCATGGCTGCGTCAGCTTCGATCCATGGTTCTCTGGGCTCTACTGACAGTCTCTGAAACGCTCGGGGTACTTATGTTGACCAACAACCTGGTCAAGCTGCAAATTTCCAACACGTACACCAACGATATGACTGCAAAACTCCCTTTGGCGACACTTCCGAAACTCGCTTATTTAGAACTAAGCCTCCATTTCGACCTTATTTCGGGCGCAGTACTTCTGGACCACATGTCCATCCCCCCTGCTTGTTCACTGAGATTCTCAATGGAATTCTTGCATCACGAATACATAACCAACAAAAGCACTCTGGGGTCAGTTATCCAGGCAATATCTACTTGTGCGCAGCGTCATTTCACACACCATGTACCCCAAGCTCTAGGGCTCGTATTTGAAGCCTTCCACTCCATGGACTTGACCACGTCTTACTCCGATGAACGTCGCTGCAATGAACAATCATTCGTCTTCAGCATGAATTTGGCCTCGAATCAGGTGTTCCCGGCGCATGCGCTTCCCATCCTGCTGAGCAAATTCACTCTGCCCCACTTTTCCGAAGTCACCGAAATGGTCATTGTAATCGCCGGCAAGAATCGCCCAGTTCCTGAACTTGCCGCGTTCATCGCACGCCTACCTTCCGTCAACATTATCCACACCGACGCATGGTCGCTCCGCCATGTAGCCCGTGCCCAGGCGGCCCTCGAAAGAGCTCACACGGGGCCTCAAACTGCGTTTCCCGCGCTCAAGACGCTTCGAATCGCATTTTCTGGCTTAGAACCTTTCACGACATTTGACAGCGCTCCCGATCCTATTTCAAAATTCGTCATGCCGCGGATTGCGCGTGGCCATGCGATCGCCACCGTAGATTTCACAGAGAACACCCTGGACGTCCTCCCTGATGTGGAATTTATTAGAAAGGCACATGGCCTGAAGGTGCTCTGGCGAAAGAGCGGGGTTGCAGAAATTCTTGAGCACATATGCGGTACAGGTATGCCGAAGAATATCGCTTCTATTCGAGAAGTATCAGCGACATAATTGAAGTTTTCTGGCGCAGCTCGTGGGTATTTCAACAAATAAGCCAGTCAATTATAACCATTCGCTCACTTATTATAATTAGGGCAGCGGCAACGCAGGAAATTTAATCCTGCCTGGAACAGGTATTCAGAACATCGAGCGTAATTGTAAATAGTCTATTGTGCAATTTATCCTTGAGTCGGTAGCGAGGATTATGATATTCATATTGTGGAAAATCCGCCTTCTCGCAAGCTCTTTGCCGATGAGTCCAAGACAGATTGCGAAATAATGATATTCAGGTACGAACCCATATAAACGAAGGTAATGAGTGAGTCTCCTGGTAGCGGTGGATACTGTTCGAACACGGAAGCCAGGGAAACATTCGTGGTATACGGCCGTCAGCACTGTCACCACGCACGGAGGATTATCGATCATCGATCATCGATTATCACGAACGAGTCCGGGCCCGCCGCCGATATCCTTCAGGCGCGCCGGCGCCTATCGAAGGTTTGTTTGTACGATCGTCCCGAAAGAAACGCGGCTCACATTGAGGAAGCGCGACTGTACTTGGGCTTCTCGAAGATGAGATACCGACATTATGATAGTACAAATAGACCTCTGCATACCGTATCCTCACGCACTGGGCCCCACGGCCGTTGATACAAGGTGCAGCGTTCCTGCGCGAGAAGATAGAGGTGAATGACTGCGTCGGCAGCGGAAAGAGAGAGTATATGCATAGCTACTACGACGCGATGAATCATCTGGGATCGCCAACGGTCCCACACGCGCGTTGAGGAGAAATGGCACAGTCATCGGCACGGGGATGCGCGCATACACCGCGGCTATCATCGTCGACGCACGATGCGAAGTTAGTCGCCCAGTCGATCAATACCCCGCATCGATGGCATGTACGGACTCGCGCCTACGATATTGTATGCATGGGAATAGCCTCAGCGACATGCAGAGCGTAAAAGGTACCCTGCGATGGGATCGATGCATCAACACCAGCACCATGCACGCGAAGGCGAATATGACACTTACATATGTAGAGGGATGTATATGTATACCACGCGGTACATCCCGCCACGCCGAGCTGAAATCATAAAAGAAGATGACAAAAAAGGCAAAATCGCGGCCGCACCAAGCACCACTCGCCGTTCATTACTGTCCGATTACATGCTCTCGCCAGTAGCTAAGCGCAGTGGGCCTAGCAGGTGGCGAGAGAATATCCTAGAGCTGACGGACAGCGAGCTGGGCTGGGCCGCATAGTCAGAAGATGGGTGTGTGGGGAAGGGATGTACGCATATTCGCTCAAAGAATGTGAAAGCACGCGCAAGGTCCATACATGTCGCTCCCGCCGCTGCAGCACAACACGCTAAATATAGCGTTTTGATGCGGCGGGGGCTCTGAGCGGCTCGGTGCACAACAGCGCAGGGTAAAGATAGAATGAAAATAGCGTGTAAAGTATACGTAAATGAAGACGCACCGATGCGCGCAAAGGGTACATCGTCGTCCCAATTTATATGATCATGAAGCCTAGGCGGCGAGCAGCAGTGCGTTGCGGACGCGACGCGAACGCTGGGTCTCGATGGTGGATATCTACGGTGGATGTGACATGTCAGCGACAGCCAAGATAAAATGACAAGGTGAGGCAGACAGCCTCGTAGCCCACGGAATAGTGCCTTGCTTGGTGGATAGCGCCAGGTCCACAGCGACTTGGGCATACGGAAATAGGCGAGCGACAGCATTTGGGCATTGAGCTTCGAGAGCGCACCCACAGCGCGCACAGCGAATAGAATGCAATATCATACGACACACCAAGTACAGGCAGGCGTAGGTATCAGTACGCGTGCGCATACATGAGGTGTGAACGGCAGTTCTACAGCGCTGGGCAGTGGGCGGGCGTGCTCGCGGGAAGGCGTAGGAAGTGGGACGGTAAGAACGGGATCACGACGCACCGCAGGCGAGATGTGTTCTGGTACGATGGGACGACCAGGTCAACCTGAGTGTTTTCCGGGGCAGGAGGCCCTTAGCGAATGCTTCGAGGGACGAATCGCATCTAAGAAATCGTCAATGAAGGGCGACAATCGATACGTAGGGGCGAGGGAAGGTGATGGATGGGGGACATGCCAAAACACATCCGCCGGTTACGAGCCAGTCCAGATGCACAGGTCCCTAACAATCGCCCAGTTCACTCGCAGCAGCGTAGACGTAATCCTTAACGACGGCGGAGTGGGTGGGACGTGTCGCCGGCGAGGATGGGGAAAAGGGGATTTCGGACGGTATGGTAGGTTGCAAGGGCCACAGGGGACACGCGGACGGGGGTGTCCCTGAGGAGAGCCGGAGAATGCCGGGATCTTCCCGGGTCTCGACTCCTGGTGTGTGCACGCGGTCCTTAGCCTACATGAAAACAAAGTGAGCGTCCTCGCCAAATCCTCTCTACAGGTCGCAGAAGGCATTTCCCGCTCAACACCTAACATCACGGCATTCCTCAACAGCTCGTCCCATTTCGCCTCCCGACTCAAAGCTCCGGAACACGCGCGTTCATATAGTTAGTCAAACAAACACAGCGCGCACCCAGCACACACACGCCTCCGCACTCCACAGGACACGGGAAAACAGACCGCTAGGGTACCGTCAACCCTGCAGGAAACGCTCCGTGACTACCCACGCGCATTAAGTGTCGACCCTCACGCGGAAGCAGCACCACACAAATTGAGCGCTACGAAATCGCGCTGGTGGCTGGCGCCGTCATCGCACCGGCACCTCTCGCTCAGCAGTCGCTCATTTTGGACCAGCGCACCCGGGTTCCCACCGACGGTCGTGCGCAGCTGAGGGGATCTCGGGAATGTACAAAGTGAGCGTAGGCGAGGGCGCCAGCTGCGACACACGACGCGTGCCCTGATGACGTGCGTGTTATATAGGGAGCGGCGAGAGGAGGGCAACGGTATATTGAGGGCATTACGCAGCAGTAACAATAACCCAGAATGGCGCACAGCGAATACAGAGCACGTACGATCGTTAAAAAGGGAGGCGGGCACGTGTTGTTGTGGCTAGGTGGCCGTATCTGTGGGCGCATCGTGTTAGCAAGCACGACGCCCATGCCGAAAAAGCGAACGAAATCAGTTTGTAGAGCAGTAAGCGCGCCGGGGGAGAGGGGCCCAAACGTTCAGTGTGCAACGCAGGTATGGGGTTAATGACAGACGAAAATAAGGACGGAGAACGACACGGGCGCACCGCACCCGCGGCCCTGTTTTCAAGCTTATACATGCGCCCGAGTGAGTTAGTTACTGAGTACATGACGCTGCTGCCCCGCTGGGATGGGCGGCCGCAGGCGGAAAGAGGGGAGGGGGATGCAGAAAGCAGATGACGACGCACCGATGGCGGGACTTCCGTAACCGCCAGGTGTATGTCAGAAATGCGGCAGGCGATGGGCAGGAACACGGAAGACCAACAGCGCCTATAAGCTATCGGCGCTCCAAAAAAGTGACTGCGTCTAGAACCCAAGGCAGAAATAGGGATGGAGGCAGGCAGAGAAGGGAGAGGGGAGATCAGCGCGCTATCGCAAAACACATACCGCCGTCGCTTTGAATATACAATAAACTTCGCATGAAAAGATGTCTCGCGTTTGCAGGGTTCACCGGAAGCGGCGCGGAGGTCCTTCGAAGGACAGCGGGGTGGGTAAGCTTACCAGCGCCGAAGTCTGAACATAGCGGATACAGCGATGGATGCACCTCGATACGTAGACCTACATAGAACGGGATACGGGAGCGAGCAAGACACAGGGAGTACACAAGAGTGAAGAAAGATTGTCCTGCCAGCAACGCATGCAGAATTCGGGAAGCCTGACACCACGTAGACCGGTGACCGTTCTCTCGACGAGGGAACCTCGTTACGAGCCTTGCTCATGTTCAGTTCGGCATACGCCCTAGACACCACGCACAGACCACTGTGATTACGGTCCGTCTACCCGGACTCGGCTCCCCACTGTCACGCTCGTCTCATGTCCCGCTTCCACGGAGGACTGCACATTGATCATTGACGTTCAGCCGTTCGCCGCATACTACCATATGATGCGCTCGATGTAGTACATATCCCTGCGTTTCGTATGCCTCTCTGCGAGCGTCTGGAATCCCAGAACGGCGCGCTCCATCCACGTAGGCACCGCGGTGTTGTCCTCGAAATTTGATTCCACTTGTGCTGCTGTGCATCACGTCGCCCCTTCGACGTATGAGGTCGTGCTTCACGCGATGTGCGTAGAGTGTCGACGCGCGGTACATAGAGGCGGGTGCGTGTGCATCGTGTGATCATGAGATGATTTTGAACCCGTGCCGACATTCGAGCATATCGTCGGCCACGCCTGGTATCTGCATATTGATCCACCGTTTAATAATGCAGTGCACGAGGCCACTGAGGCCACTAAAAGTAAAGATTGTGTGGCTCGTGTGAATGCAATTTACTAAGTTATAAAAGTGCAGCTTGAACATGCTGCCGCTCTTCAACATTGCCCTCAAATTCTGAAAGCATTATCTCTTCTCTCGTTTGAATAAATGTCGATCACTGCCAAGCCTCCTCCTATATTTCGTTTATGTGACGAAGTCTTCATGAATATCCTCAAAATCAATGCCAACATGTTCAGCCCCGATGAAGATGCTCTGAATACCACGCGTTTCACGTCTCAGGTCTGCCGCACCTGGCGTAGTAGCATCCTCGACATGCCATACTTATGGGCTCACATGATGGATTTCAACCGCCTTAAATTTCTCCGAAGTACTGAGTGGGGACAGGAAATCATCCGGCGCAGTGGAGATAAACCACTTTGGATCCAAGCAACAAGTCCCTGGTTGCTCAACCTTCCCCCCTCCGGCACTCAGCGCGAATTCTTTGCCAGCATTATAGACCAGAACTGGGACAGGGTACAAAAACTCGTTCTGAGTGGAGGATGGCTGACAATGTTGGACAGGTGGAAAGGTCCACTATATCGCCCTGCTGCGATGCTGGACATGTTTCATGTCCAGATCGCGGACTTCCCACCGAACTACCGCCAGGCCTGGGCTGTAATTTCAAGGCGCCAACCCAGGCACATGTATCCTGACAATGACGCCTCTCTACGCTATTATTTCATCGACAACATTGTGGCGAGGGTGCCGTGGTTGTGTAACCTACATTCGATCATGCTGGCCCCAGTGTACAACATTTCTGAATGTCTCACGGTACTCTCCGCCATCCCGAACCTACAATATCTGACAGTAACCAGTCTACTCAAGTCGATGACCTATTTCTCCCACCCCGTGGTGTCGCTTCCAAAGTTGAAACACCTCAAGCTGTTACTCAACTTCGATAGGATGGCTTTCATTCTGGATCATATCGCAATCCCGCATGATTGCTCGCTGCATCTAACCGCATATTGGCATGGGTCCATCGCAACCACAACGACCCAGATCCTATCAACGCTATCTCGAGCTTCTCAGCCTTATTTTCAATCACATCCTCCTAGGGCAATCGACATCAGTTGCCTGGATTCAGAGAGCGGACTTATCACTGTACGCGACGACTTCCACTCCAAAAATCACGTATTCCAGATGAAGTGCCGTTCGATTGAGCACTTTCCTGACTATATGTCTAACCTCTCCACCGCTCTTTCCTTACCCGAGTTTGCCAGCGTCACCGAGCTTCAATTGCACTACGACTTGACCCCGCTGGCTGTGCCGGACCTGTCTTTCCTTCAGTACTTTTCCTCCGTCAAGATTCTGCACACAACCGAGGTTTTATTCAGCCACATCACCGCACAGAATCACCTACCACACCCCGAGATCCGCCGCATAGTCGTATTTCCCAAGCTCCAGGTTGTCAGACTCCGGGCTGCAGGAACTGCGCCCTGTACCGTGGGCGGCGATACCGTCAAGTTCATTCTGTCGCGGATCGAAGACGGCCACCCGATTTCGGTAATCGACCTTACCGCATGCAATGAGACCGCTCCGAGCTCCCCAGAAATAGAGCGCCTTCGAAGTATCAGTGGCTTGAAGGTGATTTTCAGCGCCGGGAATGGGGCAGACGGCGGGGCGTGTCTTCAACTCGTGGTGTGAAATGCATCAAGATGGGAGCGCATGCGCAAAGGCCAAACGCTACGGCCGCGATCAATAATCTGACGATGAATACCTTGCAGTGGGCATTGATATATCAGTCCAAATTGTGAATGGTATACATCAGAAATACGCGTTACATGTACAGCGTACAATATTATCCTAGTGAGAAAGCAACACGTACGAAAGCTTAGTAGAGTATCTGAGATGATAAGGACAGCGGTGCATCCTGCACTTCATGCAGAACTTGGGATGATAAAGGAACTGAATACTGACCAATAGGTGATTGGATGGCGGGAGGTCGTGTAAGTAACACTCAGAGGTGCCAGGTTTATGAAGGATGATCGATGAGCGCTTGCGCACGATTGTGGATAGATGTGCGCGGGCTTGCCGACCGCACGCGCCGCAGCACGACGGTCAGGTGCGGTCCATACCGTGAGACTTTTAATGACGCCCACAAACCAAGCCACGAGTTGAGAAACTGTTCGACCGTTCGTCGTCGACCATCATTTATATCGAGTACTCTATCAAAAATGTCAGCCAACGCATCTTTTGCACCTTTATACACCCCTGCACCTCTATACGCCCTCAACAACGATATACTGTTATACATATTCACAGTCAATGCCGACATATTCTCCAATGTGCGACCTCTCCACAGCACATACGTTGCATCGCAGGTATGTCACCAGTGGCGCAGCTTGATGCTCAACACGCCATCCCTGTGGGCGAAGCTCTTTAATATGGACGAGCTCTACGATATGTCCAGTCCCGAATGGAGGAATGAACTTCTTCGAAGAAGCGGCGCGGTGCCACTTTAGATTCAAGCATCCTCGGGCCTATTTGCGCAGCTGAACATAGGTCCTACCTACAGATACAAACAGTCCGCGCACTTCTTCCTCGATTTTATCAGCAGGAACTTGCACCGGATTCAGAAGCTGGTCGTAAACAGCGAGTATTTCCTCCCCGGTCTCACTCGCGCGAAGTTATGCTTTCCAGCGCCAAAACTGGAAGTGTTTGAAGTGGCGCTGGCGGAGGAGAAAGGCTCTGGAGGTCCAATTCTACCTATCTTTGCCGATAAAGCACCACTTCTTCGCAGATTCTACCTTGAATGCTATATTTTCAACCAGGAGGAGCCGTGGCTACGTGATCTTCATTTCAACGAACTCAATCGCAGATACGGTATTCCCAAGATAATTGAGATACTCTCTGCCACACACAATCTTCAAGAACTAGTGGTCGGTCATCCCACATTTGGAGATCCATCTACACGGGCCACAGGAAATGTGCGTGGCTTGTGCGTGCGTGGTGCGTGCATGTGCGTGCGCGTGCGTGCTGTGCGTGGCACGCACAGGCCAATGTGCGTGCACGTGCTTGTACTTCTCTGAGGTTCGTCCTCGATATATTCACTTGTAGCAGGGGCAGTCCAGTATCCGTTGAGCTGTTTTAATACAGTTTTGGGTGTTTATTTCATATGGACTGAAAAAAATCTTGATGGAAACAAGTTGGAAACGAGTCCTATGACTACTTATCCTAAAGTTCTCCGACTTCCTCTTTTCCACAATTCCCACAGCTGTCGCGTCCAAGTCTCATCTTCATGTACGGGCCCATATAATAAGCGTACGTTGCTGGTGATATGCTTAAATAAACTCGAAGAGGTCCCGGTCCGGTGGCGATTTATGACATTCCAATTTCGTTACAGACTTTGTTGCGCATAATATATAAAGTAAGAGAAAATATTTGCTACTTTAAGCTATATATTACATTGTGATACCCCGACTCCGCCAGCTCCACAGGCGAGCACTGGAATCGGGAGTGATAATTACATTCAAAACGAGCAGACGGTACGTCCATACTAGGCGCCGTTGGGCGCCTATCGACCGCAGTATGGCGGTTCTTCTTTGTTCCCTAGTTGCAGGCGTCCCCAAATGCGGGCGATTTTAGGGGGAGTAATGCGTGAGTGAGATCTGTGAGTGCGATATCAGGCACCTGTGCTGCTGAGCGCCCCATGAAAAATGCCATAGAGTACGTACCTGAGGCTCGACAACTGTATTTTCTTAGTTCGCTGCACGTCCAAAGATTAGGGCCGTCTACCTCGTAATACCGCTCAAATATCTTAATTTTACACTAATGCAAATCCGTGCGTGTGCGTGATGTGCGTGCCACGCACAGGCTAATGTGCGTGCATGTGCGTGCATGTGCGTGCGCGTGCGTGCGTGTGCGTGCGTGTGCGTGTGTATGTGCGTGCGTGTGCGTGCAGTTTGTCACGCCTGCACGCACATTGGAAATCGACCGATAATGTACGAGAAAAACCCAGATTTACACCTCATATACTTGATTTTAAGTACTTGGATAAGTTATCACTGTTTAGGCTGATAATATTTGGTGTTCAATTGGTGTAGGGTACTTATATGCAAGCCTCTTAATCTTGCCCATTGATATTGAAGAATTTAACGAAATAGAAATGTAATTTAAGCACTGCAGTTTACAACCAATACCGTGTACCTTTAAGAGCGACTGATATGTTCAGCTGATACACTCCAAGGCTTTGTGAATGAAGACCTCGGACGTCATTTTTAGTTAGTAAGTCACGGTGTCACATTGTGTCACACAGACGCATATTTCAGTTTGGCGCAGCACCGTTCCCCAGGAGCCAGAATTCTGTGATATTGAGTGTATATTATTGATATAAGCTACTCAGAGACAGAAAGATGGTCAAATATGGCTCAAGACCGTATGAATGACGAGCATACACACGCACGCACATTAGCCTGTGCGTGGCACGCACCGCACGCACCACACGCACACGCACGCACACGCACGCACATTTACTCGTGCCCCATCTACACACCTCCCCATCGTGTCCCTTCCGCGTCTGAGGCACCTCCGATACGCCGGCTACCCTCATTTATGTGTCAGGCTTTTGGATCATGTAGAGATTCCCCCGGGCTGCTTGAATATTGTCATCTCTAATCACCGCGACCGTGCAAGAAAAGCGGAGATGAGGGAACAAATTCTTTGCGTCGTCAAACTGTTCACTCGTCATTCCGAGTGCTATTTGGAGTCGCATTTACTCAATACTCTTTCCATTGACTACATGCCGCGCGAATCTATCTCCTTGAAAGCCCAAACAATATTCTCCGTGACTTGTTTGCTTGACATATTGATTCCACTGAAGCCTGATAGTAATACTGGGTCAAACCTGCTTGAACCATTTTTGCGCAAGTTAGCCACACTGGATCTCGAAAACATCACAAAGATCGAAGTCAGCACCAACGGTTCATTGAATACATGCTTTGGGCCATTTTTTGGATGTATTACATCCGTGGAAACCATCCGCATCGACAGAAAAACACTCAAATATCTAACGAGACTTCAAAGCTCCATACTTGCCACAGAAAAGCGAAATATAATTTTCCCTTCGCTTAGAGTCATTGACTACATCATTGTTGACTCATTCACGTACAATATTTTCTATTTCCAGCAGGTTCAAGTTGCAGTGGACTTCATCCTGTCGAGGGTTCAAAATGAGCGTCTCATTACCACGCTGCACATAACAAAGCGTTCACTTCTCGACACCACGCCCAATTTGGACACGCTCCTGGAGGTCGAGGGCTTCAGGGTGTTGTATACACTCACATCTGTGGAAGAGATTTGTGATGTCATATGCGGTAGTAGAAATGCAGAGAAATACACTGATATATTTTAGCGTACGTATCTACTCCGTAATCTTAGGTACTCTACAAGATCTGCCTCGCTTCGCTGCGGCAAAGATTAGATAAATCCAAGCACTGCCGGAGCAGGTCTTTATTTGGCAGTCATAATATATTTTCAGTTAAAGGAGAAATCTAGAATGAGGAAAGCTTGGGCCCTCGCGCTCAAAAAGGAGGGAAATATCACCGACAAACAAAAGCGTGTCATAATTATAAGTATATGAGTGATAACAGGCTTTCCCCAGGCGCGTAATTTGCATAATACGACTATATTGGCTCTTCTTCATCCCCGCACACATCCGAGGCAGCAGAAAGGACGAGGATATGGACATGGGGACGGACGGCGATCAAGATCCCGGTGAATGCCGGGACTGGCGCTCCCTCCCACTGCAGCTGGGAAGTGCGATGCCTTACCACAGATACAATGTCTAGAGTATGATGCACAAACTACACCGGGGACATTGGCGAAGGAGTGTATAAAAAATTTCAATAAAAATCATCGACGGATATAACCCCAGGAAATGAATAAATATTGACATGGTCATCGAAAGTAATATAGCATATAATAGAAAATAGTATGCAAATCGCGCAAGAGATAATTTTCAACAAAGCCCCTCACTGTAAACGAAGCATAGCGCCCTGAAGCCATGTGTCGCGTGTGAGACACATAAGGACAACTGAGGCGACGATGCCGTCGCACATGTAGCTGCGCAAGCAGATGTCATCGCTCAGCTCAAGAGAAATCAAGCCCATCCCAACGCGCAACCGAGCGAAGGGAAGGCGGGGGGCGAGGGGATTTTTTATCTCGTACTGAGGGCGAATGACAAAGACAGTTAGTCATGAATAATGCAACGGGCATAGGAGTGCTGCTCACCCAGGATCGCCGTGCGTCCGTGTCGACGACCCACTCGTAGTGTGCGCTACCGTTGTGTAACACCTTGCGCAAGCTAAAGAGTTTTATTATTAGTACTGGCTTGTGGTTCCGGAGGCATGGGCGAGTACACTGACCTAGAGTGGGTCGTCAGGAAGAGCTCCACTAGCATTGGCTCCTCGTCGTGGAACGCGACTGTAAGCATTTCGTTACCTTCCGCGCCCGCGTGATTCCGAAATGTCGCAACAGGACGTCTTCCGGCAATTGATCCGTTGTGGTACACGTTGATCGCGTCTGAAAGTGTTTCGATCCTGTAACAACACTCTGAGCCGTTACTGAAGACCTCAGCAGTTACGGCGCCCTTGTGTACAGGCATTTGAATGAAGTTGAGGACGCGGTATTCGGAAGACATCTGGCTCGAGAGTTATGGTTGATGGTTGAGGTAGCAGCTTGTGAGATTCCAGCATGAATGCGAAAGCTTAAATACCAGAGAAAACACGAAAGAAAAGCCACAGAAACACAGTGGCCTGCTGCGTATACTCGGCCACTGCAGTGGCTGAATGTATTGATATGGAGAGTCTTTGGTTCATTGTTGATGGTTGGGCCACGGTATACTGTATTCAGGATGAGTGAGTGGCAGAAATTCTATGGCCCGTACCCGATAGAGAGGTAGATGAGCCCGATGGTGTATCAATTTTCGTCGAGGTGGAGGGATCTTCATTCTGGCAAGCCTTTTTCGTCTCAACATCCTCTTTATAAAAGGCTAAACTCTTTGTTTATGATGATAAAAGCAAAGTCCCCTCTTTCGCTTGATTTTCTTTGGAGCTCCGAACCTTTCGCGATGGCTTGAACCTCGTGTTAAGTTCTTGAATAGTAGATATTACATTGTACTCAATCAGAATCTGAACTGTCTTTGTATCAGAGCAACATACCCTTCGTCGTACTGGCTGAAGGCTGTTTATACAACAGTTTTTCGTTTCGTTAGGCGGCGTCGCGGAGGCGCATGCCACAGCGCCGTGCTGATAATGCCCACGGCGGCGGCTGTATACACCGGCTACGCGATGCGCTTGCAGGCTCGCGCGCTGAAGTGGATAGGGTGGCGGAGGGTGGCGGCTGTGGCCAAGGATAAGCGTGATCAAGGGAGGGCGCCTACGCGCAGAAAATCCTGGCGCTCCACGAATGAGTGCAGCGTATACTGCGGGGTGGAGCGTATTCGCCGTTCGCAACAAACGATCGTTTTTGTGAAAGAGTATATTCCAATGGAGGTATACGTACATAGTATACATCGTACACGAAAGGACACAAGCCCGACAGTACACCTGCGCACGGGTGTCAATAAGATGGAACAAGTAACGGAGCGGACAGTTCGCACCTCTTCGCCCCGCCCAAGCACCGCTGTGCGCCGTTTTCCTGTGTTCGCTACTGTGTTCGGTGGCGGGGGGCAACACGCCCTTGAAAATAAAAAGAAAGGCGGACATACGGACGTTAACGATCCTTCAAGTTCACAGAAAAGCGCCACGTGCTCTCTAAATATGCTAGAAGCAAACAAGACAGGAACCCCACCTTGTTCTCTCGGCACCCGACGTAGAAACGGACGAGGCGCGCGCCACGTTCTAACATGCAAAAACAGAAGTGAAGTAATGCGCGAATATTAGAGCGAAGACGAACCTGCAGATGTGTGTCAATCCTGCCGTCGCTCCACTGCATCTATGAGAACCCGCATGACCGGCGGCCGGCGTGTATAGTGCACTCGCCGCGCGGCGTGGTCATGGACCGACAGAACGGTGAGGCAGAAAGACTCGCACAGCTAGCTGAGGCATGTCGCATATGCGCGAAAAGGCAAGTCGCTAAGCGCCGGCGCAACCAGCCCTAGAGCCTTCAAGGTCAAGATGGCGCCTGTTGAGGGGTGTTCAGCAGTCGCAGCCAAGATAAGAAAGGTAGATGAGAACGCACTGACGGATGCTCAATCCCATCCCATCAAGGCCGTGCCCGCGACACAGGCGCGTGGGGCGGGGACGTAGGGGAACCTGTGGTAATTCTGGGAAGAAAGATGAGTCTAAAACCTGCCGTGATCAGGTCGGGAAATCAGATGCGACGAACTCCTCACCCCGGTTCCACGCAATGGGTGCGCACCACGAGCGCACGGCACCACATTCAGCGCGAAACAGCAGAGTAAGCACAGCAACACATGCAAAATATGACCACTATATGATGCTGCAGTACGCTGTAGAATGCGTGAGCTGTAAGAAAGGGAGGAAAATAAGGTAGAAACGAACCAGATGACACACGGACGTGGACGACCTGCATGTGCTGCGTATGTCCCCCGTACACCGCGGTATGCGGCGACAGAACATCAAGGCAGGCTAGATGCGTGCAGAGCCACATTGTAGAGTGCTTCAATATACCAGAGTGTGCTGTCGATGGGGTCGTCCTGCGCAGGATAATGAAAGAGGAATCAATGAAATTCATGGGGGTATGTCATGTACCTGCTAGCGTGGACGCGCTGATTAGCACCTCCAAGCGCATCGTCATCTATGCGCAGGAACTTGACACGGTCCGTGCGCCAAGATATCGAATATGCAGGCAGTGTACTTGCAGCTGCGCCGACGTGATTCGCAAGGACGGCAGAATCGGGCAGATTGGGAGGGGCATAACAGTTGCGGGGGTGATCATGAAGCAACGGGTAGAAATAAAAGGGATAGACGGGCTGACATACGGACATCCAGAAACAAGACATTCGCAAAGCCCAAAGGCTTGCTCTGCGACGCAATATCAGATGTTGAGATGGGCAAGTTGAACGAAGTAGATCACCGACGTATCGAGTCCCTAAATCCTAGTAATTCCAGAAACGCCTGCGCGTGACAGAAATGGTCGTATCGAAGCATAGTCGTCCTGGCCCGTACAAAATTTCCGGATTGCGGACAGTGGTCGAACGGAGTCCCGCTTGCGGCGAGGAGGGTTTACTCAGGTTACAGTGCAAGCATACTAGGGCAGTAGCTAGCGCGTGAATAAGAGTAGTATAGTGCCAGACGAAGCAAGAAAAGCAGTTTCTGGTTTGTGCATTCGAACATGCGGAATGGTTAGCAGTTAAGGAGAAAGAACAGGCCGGGGTAACGAACAGAGAATGCCAACGCACGCACGGACCACCGCACCGGACCGTTTCCCGCTGTTGCGGCCACTATCGCACGCCTTCCCTGGCTGAATTGTTGACGTTAAGTACTCCGCTGCTCTTCAAACGACGCCACTTTAAATACTGTGACTTGTATGGTCATATTTTATAACAGCTACTCCCGAGTCATGACAACAAAAGCATCGTTCGCGCTTCATATCCAGCCATCTCCCCGCGAATGTCCTTTGCGCGATCTCCACGAAAAGAATTCCCTCCATCGGCGGGCTGTTTCCGCACGTCCTACGATGGGAGATACACCGTGTATCCCTTCTACCTGCGACTATCCGGGGCGCGCGCGGCTTACATACATGATCACAAGCGCGCAGTGACCCGTACGCGGTAATTGTGCAGCTGTGCTCATTTTCTTTTCCTCCCTCTGATGTTTATGAGGAACGCACACACTAGTACTGCGTGTCGCCGTCTATGTGCCGACACCCTAGCCACTCTGTATCAGGAAGCGTGAGCCATTGAACCACGTCAAGGCTCAAGTTGATAAAGGACAGATGCGTGCATCTGCGCAGTGCGCAGTTCCTCATACGTACGCGTGACACACAGACACAGTCAAGAACAACCTGAGCATTATTCTCCATCCCTGCGGGGCGCTCGTTCCACCCACTTAAACCGCTGGATTACCTCCCACTCCCAGTTTGTACCCACCGGTGTCTCCATGATGCATTGACCTCCCCGGCTGCATATCGAGCGCCCCCAAGAATCTGCTACGCGGTGGAACACGTTATCAGGAAATAGTGCACCACGATATACATTGAGCCACAATTCTAAAAATTAAACAAGGCCACTTGTGGCTTATGGGAAGGTCCATGGAGCACATGTTGCATGTGGCCGGCGTGAAGTTCTCGTTTAACTATAAAGCACCGTTTAAAAATGCGTCCCCATTCCTTCAAAAAATCATAAACTCAAGTTTTATCTCTAGAAGATGTCGCTCGACCTCGATACTCCGCCCGTTTATAATCTTCCAGACGACCTTTTGTGGAATATATTCAGCCTCAATGCCAATATGTTCACGAACGAGGATGCTCTGTCTACTACGCGTTTCACCTCGCAGGTCTGCCGGATCTGGAGAAATAATATGCTCAACACGCCGTCGTTATGGGGCAGATTGATAGATTTCGACTCTCTCCATGGCCTCAAAAGCATAAAATGGGCACAAGAACTCATCCGCCGCAGCGACCATTCGTTGCTCTGGATCAAATCCAACAAGCGATGGTGTCGTCCCATCCGGTCCTCCACCCACATTCCACCCATCCGAAGTGAACACAATTTCTTTTTCGGAATTGTCACCGAGAACTGGGACAGGATCCAAAGACTTGTCCTTAGCGCACCCATCGTATTCGGTTCAACCACCCTGGATGATCTGACAATTCTACGCCGTCCAGCCCCAAACCTGGAAGTGTTCTCTGTCGAAGCCTGGATCGTCGATGGGAACCAAGCCATGAAAAATGAAGCATTCCAACGGCTGTTTTCAGGAGATGCGCCTATGCTGCGCCAGTTCTCTGATATGTCTTGCCGGATCGACTTGAACACGCCATGGTTCCAGAATCTGGATTCTATCCAGCTCGGTTGGGTGTTCGATATTTATGAATGCTTGACGATAGTCTCCTCCATACCCAACCTACAACATTTGACTGTTCAATATTCAACCAGGCCGCCAATATATTCCCCGCGGCCCATCGTATCTCTTCCACAGCTAAAGCGCTTAAGTTTCGACCTCAATCTTGAAGAAGCGACTTACATGCTGGACCATCTCCGAATCCCGCAGGGATGCTCATTGGATCTACAGACAAGCCCACCCTCGTTTGGAAGAGACAGCTATGATGAATTGTCAAACTTATTCGACCAAGCCACATCCGCTATTTCACGGGCTTCTCGGCAATACTTCCAATCGCATCCACCCCGCGCGTTGGACATTACATATTCAGGAAGCATGATGTCCTTTTCCGACGATACCAATCGCGACTCTGCATTCGAGCTGGGCTGTGACTCGCTGCACGAGTCCTCGATCAAGGTGGTTAAGATTTTTTCAGCCCTAGCTTGTCCCGAGTTTGCACGGGTCACCGAGCTCAAATTGTTATACAACGTGAATCTCCCATCTGCGCCGTTTTCCGCCTTTCTACGATGTTTTGTGTCCGTCGAAACTCTGCACACAGACGAGAGGACTTTCTCCCGAATCAATGCTACTAGAAACCTCCTAACAACAACCAATGGCCGTCCCCAGATTATCTTTCCCAATCTTATCAAGATCTGCATTCTCAACGGTACACAGTCTCTCCGTGCCGTTGGCGAAAAAACAGTCAAATTCATTCTATCGCGTATCGAAGATGGTCATCCAATTTCTGTCCTGGATCTCACGGAATGCAGAGAGCCAGATACACCCACTGCGGAGATCCTGCTTCTGAAAGAGATCAGTGGTTTGGAAGTGATATTCAAAGCGGACACCGTCACTAATGCCTAGAACGTGTCTCCAGTGCTCCGCGAGAGTTTTGCAGCATGTTAATATCCCCTTTCGTTCTGCCAACTACATTGGTCTATTCGTCGAGACCCTACGCCGCGATCTGTATTATTTAAATTATAAATGTCATGAATTATTGTTGGCGACATTTCTTGCACAGTAACGCGAGCACCTAGCTAGAACGATTTACGCCGGTGCAGATCCCACATACTAGCGTGTGCGAGCCACGCACACAGGTTGTTGCGCGCGTAATTTTCAAGCGGCACGCACGCGTTGCTTGTTGTGCATGTTGCGTCCGAGTCCAGCACATGACCGTGCGTTGTGTTGGGCGCCGAATTTTAAATAGCCCATGAGAGGCTATGCTTACACTATGACCTGGCACCTTGCAAACTACCACCAACGGTGATCGATTGATCTTGGATCTATACACAAATCATCGGAATACCTACTTCAAATTGATTTCTCATGCCTTTAACTCGCACCACATCACCCATCTACAATCTCAACCGCGATATATTATGGTATATCTTCGAAATAAATGCAGATATGTTCGCCCACGCCGACGCCCTGGAGATAACGCGCAAGACGTCCCAAGTATGTCGCTCATGGCGAGTCATTCTCCTTGGTGCGTCACAATTATGGGCGAGGCTCATAGATCTGGACACGCTTCCCACACGCAAGACGCATTGGAGAGATAAGGTATTTCGCCGGGGTAGAGCGGCACCTTTGTGGATCAAGGGCGTAAATCTCACAGGGAAATCCAACGCTAAAGTATTATCCCTGTTCTTCCTCGACCTACTCGGTAATAACTGGCACAGAATTCAAGTGCTGGTTGTCCACATGCCTGTCCCATGTCCGATGCAGCGGTGGGCGCCGTTGTTTTCCCCAGCGCCACATCTAGAAACATTCAACCTCAATCTCTACTCTGTTAGACCAATAAACGCCGCTATACAGCATGAATTTGCGCGGGCCGACCTCTTCTCCCGGGATGCACCGAAGTTGCGCAGTCTCAGTATCAAGAGCATGAGGTTTGACTTGACGGCGCCGTGGTGGAAACAGCTCCGTACCCTGGAACTCACCGCTATACCTACAGTCCGTGGGGTTCTCGACATTCTCAGCGCCGTACCTAGCCTTGAACGCCTGCGAATCGACAATATCGGGGCCGCAGTGCACGATGACTCACTACCATTGTCTCCCATCACCACCCTTCCTAACTTGGAACATCTAACGCTCACCGTCAACATAGAAATGATCATCCTTCTGCTGGATAGCCTCCAGTTGCCACTGTCCTGCACTTTTGTGCTTTCCCCCAAAGAGCAGTATCAAGTGGACATTGCAGCGTTATCAATATTTGTCCAGAGGTATCTTACGTGCACTGTCGGCCAGCCCAAAGTCTCTCTGTACAGATCTGTGCAGGGGCCTATACGACCAAGGCCTTTCCCTGCCAGCAACGACCTTGACTTCAAGTGCCGTGTCAATCCCATGCCGCAGGTACAAATTTCCACAAGGCGCACGGAGAAGACACTCCCGAGCGTGTCTAGAACCGTTGAATACGCGATTTGGATTAACATCGATTCCCGAGAGATCGTCGCTCCATTTATTGCCCTGATGCAGGCCTTCCCGTCCGTCGAGACCCTCGCCGTCGACGAGCCAGTACTCTGCTTCCTAAACGACATCCATCGTTCACATAAACCGACTTCCGGAGAGCCGAATGTCCTCTTCCCCTTCCTACGAACGCTCCAGTTGCGAACAGTGTCTGTGTCATATTCAAGGGCCGGTGCGGAGGGCAATGTTGCACGGTTTGTGCACGCGCAGGGAAAGGGATGGCATCCGTTGGAGGTACTCGACCTCACGCAGTGTCAGCCGAATATCTGGCCGGACTTGCGCTTCCTGGAGCAAGTAAATGGCTTGAAGGTTATCTGGAAATTTGGGAGATGCGGCGAGGTACGCGAATATATATGTGGCAGCGGACTTCAGGGGATGCTAAATTTTCAACCGGAAATGTAATCTTGTAACCAACTTGTAACTCAAGTACACAGCCTGAGTCCGACACGTGATCGTGTTGGAACGATTTGATATCTCATTTTTTTCTAAATTTTAGGCCACCACTTGACCATCGTTTTTGAACGATCTTACCTCCATACCACCATCTGTATTCAGACGTGCAGCTCTGAACCATCAAGCTTTAGCAGTTTACAACACCCATAATGACGTTGAACCCATCCTCCGCCCCCATCCATCGCCTCAACCATGATATATTGCTACACATACTGAAAATGAACGGCGACATGTTCTCGTACAAGAACGCTCTGAATACGACGCGTATCACGTCACAGGTCTGCCATCATTGGCGGAAATTCATGCTCGAGACCCCATCGTTGTGGGCGAAATTAATCGACTTGGATCGCATCGCCAAACGCGGGCAACACATGTGGAGGAACGAGCTTGTCAAAAGAAGCGGCGCTGCCTTGCTGTGGATACGAGCGGAGGAGATCTCATTCATATCATCGTCTAAGCTTTTTGACAACATGGAGAGGTTTTTCTTTGACTTAATAGGCGAGAACTGGCCCCGGATCCAGAAGTTAGTGGCCAAGATCTCCGTCCACAACGTGCACCCCACTTGGTGGACACCTATATTCCTCCCTGCGCCGTACCTCCATACATTCAACGTGACATTCTGGCGGAGATCATACACCTGGGGATCCCCCGAGGAGTGGCTAAGTGCACCTCTGTTCGCCGGCCATGCACCTAAACTCCGTACATTTGTACCTAGGTGTTACATCATCGACGTTCGTGCACCCTGGTTACATAATCTACATTCCTTGACCCTCAGTCGCGACGATGACTACACCGTCGGGGGTTTACTTGCGATTCTCTCCGCTACACATAACCTGCAAGAATTGGATATTTCATCTGCTGTCGACAAAGGTGGATCTTTATGGCGTTCAAAGTGTACAAAAACTAAAAAGCGAGATTATTTTGAGTTTGCGATATTCTTTTCGCGTTTTTCGCTGAATTTGCTATTATTTTATAAAATACGAACCAAGTAAAAAAGTCGCAGAATTGTGCACTACGCACGCTACTATTTTTGCAGCGCACGCTCTTTTCTAATCAGCGCGATACTTTTTTTTACACTGCGATACTTTTTCAGATGCGATATTATTTTAATTGCACTGCAATAGATTATTTTCAAGGTTGATATCTGTGTGCTACTGGTGTCTTTTGAATAGGCTCAAGCATGGGATTTATGCATGTCAATCAGTGGGCAGACGGCGAGCTGGTCGAACTGGCGACTCGGATAACGTGCCGTGGCTCCGCATTAGTTGCCAGACAGCCGGCTCTGCAAGCTGACTTTGAATATTTCCTCCTCACACCCCGAGGCACTCCTCGTCGTCGCTCGACTGCCTCGAGCTTCTTCGATGTCAATCAGGTTCATCATATGCAATTGGGAGTCAAGATAACTATGACCTGCAGAGAAGCATAATCAATTGGGTAATGTGAATGGTTCCAGTGAGCCCGGAGGCAAGACCACTTGAAATGTAACCATCTATATCACTGGCAATTACAGTAATGTTGGACTTCAAAGCTTCAATATTTGCCTATTTTGAACTGGTGTGCAGTTGCATGGGCCATCTCACGGATTCTCACCGTGGTGGTCTTCAATCATTTTATAGTCGGTGCATACTTACGGATTTTATATGCTGAGCGTTACAGGTAGGCGGGTGGGGCACCCGCTTCATGTTTGCGTGTGCGTTGGCTCTCTGCAAAACTTGCGCTGAGGTAGACAGTGACACCGTAGCCGCCATACGCTTGTCTCTGGAGCTTAGCGCGTGATTATCTGACATTTACAGTCTTGAGTACGTCGAGTCGGAACTTAGTACATTCATTAGGCGCGCATATGTTTTATCCTTTTGCGTACACGCAGCACCGCGCTTGATCTGACTTGGACGCGCCTCAAGACCCTGGACCGGTGCGGCGGAGTGTACCCATTTCACCAACAGGGCGAGCCTCTGCTGTACACACTGGTAGGCTATCTACTGGAAGTGTTACGTGCTTCGGTCTACCTTGGATGGTCTGAGAGTACCACTACCTCATTCAATTATGGTAGGATGTCATACCATTGCAACTTGCTTGAATATCAAAGAATGATTTATAAAAGTACCATACAGAAGTGTTAAAACTGCTGTTATGTTGCCAAGTGCACCCGGAGATGATTGTAGGGCTTACTTTTTAACACCTTCGACGTGTCTTTAGCGGCTCGACCACCAGCGTCTAGGAGGAGATACTCAAAGTCAGCTTGCAGAGCCGGCTGTCCGGCAACTAATGCGGAGCCACGGCACGTTATCCGAGTCGCCAGTTCGACCAGCTCGCCGTCTGCCCACTGATTGACATGCATAAACCCCATGCTTGAGCCTATTCAAAAGACACCAGTAGCACACAGATATCAACCTTGAAAATAATCTATTGCAGTGCAATTAAAATAATATCGCATCTGAAAAAGTATCGCAGTGTAAAAAAAAGTATCGCGCTGATTAGAAAAGAGCGTGCGCTGCAAAAATAGTAGCGTGCATAGTGCACAATTCTGCGACTTTTTTACTTGGTTCGTATTTGATAAAATAATAGCAAATTCAGCGAAAAACGCGAAAAGAATATCGCAAACTCAAAATAATCTCGCTTTTTAGTTTTTGTACACTTTGAACGCCATAGATCTTCGCCTCTCCAAGTCACAGCTCTCCCAAACCTCAAGTACCTGAAAGTCTTCGAATACCCTCATCAATTTGCTGCAATTTTACAGTGTCTAGAGATACCCCCAGACTGCTCGTTGTACCTACATCCTGCGGACTATAGAAACCCTCGTCCCCCGCAAGAACCACAGCGACTCATCAGCCCATTGTCACGATACGTCCGACGTTATTTCCAGTCGCATCCACCTACAAAACTTTCCCTCAGCCTGTACGACTACCTTGGTTTTGGTTTTTCTTTGATTGATTTGACATCCCCAAAAGATTACAAACTCAATCTGGCGGTCCCGCATGTAATTGGATTGAACGTTCTTGAATTTTCGGCCTTCTCCAGCGTCACCGAGCTTGAATTCGAGTTTGATATGAAGGACTCCCAATATCCGTGCCTTATACCATTTCTCACCTCACTTCCGGCCCTCACCACCATTCACGCCAACAGCAAAACGCTTGCCTACCTCACCGAAATCCAAAATGATCTCTATGCCACGGAGCATAAGACCATTCTGTTTCCACTTCTGACGATCATTAAATTCAACATGAGAGTTTTCGGTTTCTGGAATCGCCAGTATCACCGTGTCAGCAATGAAACCGCAGCGTTTATTATGTCGCGTATCTGCCTTGGGCGTCCTATTGCTACACTTGACCTGACGATGTCCTGGGATCTCCTGTCTGCCCCAGATTTAGATTCAGTGGAAGAGTTCAGAGGCTTAATGGTTCGGTACGGACTTCGGGAGGTCAAGGGAATTTTTGAATATGTCTGTGGCAGCGGTGAGCCAGAGAAGCATATCGATACACTGTAGATAGTTCATTTTATGGTCGAAAGTGTATTTTGGAGAAAGCATACATCGTTCGTAATGGATCAGTGTACATATTCTGCACAAATTTCCTACTGTATTTAGATCGGTTGCGTACGAGTCCACGCCGGCCTCGGAATCGGCGATCTTGGGCAGCGCGAACATCATGTGCTGGTACAACAATTTGGAAAGAATGACAGCGTTGTAGTAGTGGGATCTGGCCCGAGTTGACCGGGCGACGATTAGATTAGATTATGTCCGTAGCTGTCTGTATGTAGACGCACGGGCGCTGTGACGAACATATCCATTCCTTGCCTCCCGCCTTCCCGTGCTTCCCTGGCCGCACGCCTGCTCGACGTGCCTCCGAGCCGCTAGGGTCGGCCTCATTGGCCTACTCCAGCGTGAGTGTATGCGCGTGGTACGACAATCCATCATGCTGGTCTGTGCGTGGTTGCGTTATGCCGGCGTTCGCCGTCTGTGTTTCCACTCTTCCAGTCTGTGCAGTTAATTATGCCAGGAGACGCCACTAGCCACTATTCACTCTCCTCTAGAGCATATTCCAGTATTTCGAGCACAAGGTACGTTCTAACTTCTACTGTTCCATTCCAGCGATCTCCTCATCGCTGTCTGTAGTCCGCCCTGTGACGGTGCCGCCCTGTCTTCAATCACTTTGGTGTCTTACGGATGCGTCCAGATCGATAACACCACTGACGGTGCGTACGCCCCCACATAGTCATCCAATTTCCATCCCAATCCCTTCGTTCCCTTCACACTGCCGCTTCGCCCTTGCCCGACCCCCATTCCGCACGAAATTAGTCCACGCTCACGCGAGTGCCCCTTCAAACTACGTCCCTTCGCGCGCATCTTCGTTTCCTCTGTGCGTCGCTGATTCTTCGTTTCTTTCTCTCAAGGATGACCCTCAACATCACCTGCGAATGTCATTATCGCCGCAAATTCCAGTCCTCTACTCATTTCACCAACCGAATGTGATCTTCCGCGACCTACCGTGCTGGCGGACCGTGGAGCGTCCCACCGCTGCTGCGTTGCTGTCAGCCGGATACACTGTATGTGTCCTCGTCGGTGCGTAAGTCCCTCCAGTACTACTCCCCACTTCCACTCCCTCTCCGGTCTGCTGGTACACTACGCACGACGCAATGTCGCACTATGTGGTATACCTACACGCTGCGCATGTGTTCGTGCCCATTTATGCGCGCACGCTCGCGAGCGTTTATGGTTTGCCACAATACGGCATTGCGTCGTGCTCGCTGTGATCCTCAGAAGCCACGCCGCCGTCGTGCGCGTCTGTCATTGTCGTCTTTCGCGTGTGTTTTTGTGCCCACTCCTTATCATTGCTCCCACCATCACTGTGCCTGTCTCACCGGAAAACGGGAAACCAAGTTATTAAGTCCCCTTTCCCGCCTATCCCAGAGCCCGCTGAAACGCCGCACCGCGCAGATACCACCCCCGACGCCCGTCGTATCCCGTCGCCCGCCCGCCCGAACACTTTGCGCAGCATTCATGCACGGAGACGGCCCGGCGATGCCCTTTACGGGCATAGGTGCGTCTCCGTCGATTCGTGATATCGTGCTCGCGCCGCTGCAGGACTGCGCAGCGTGGTCCGCGACCACCGCACGCGCGATGCGCCTCGTCTCTTCCAGCGCATATACCCTATACATGCTCCCCCGCTTCCCATCCGTGCATCCCTGTACGACGCAGCTCGCCTCCCTCGCCGGCTCTTTGGGCACCGCATATGTCCGCGCTACCCCAGGTGCGCTGCATGTACAGCTGCGCGGGCGCGTGGATATCAGTCCGAGCGTTTGTAATATGAGCTGGTGTGCTATGGCGGGCGTTGCGCGCACGCCTAATTCATGCCGTGCGCCGGCGTGATGGTGTCGTCCCCCTACTCAGATAATGTGCTTGTCATGGAGAGTCGTGGGCGGTGGATCGTCTACGCATTTTTTCTGTACTATGTTTTCGCTGAGGATTTTACTTTTGGGATTGTACAGGAACGCCGCGAGGTTGATGTTATTTCCGGCTGATGGTGCGTTGACATTTATATGTGGATTATGTTTCCTGTCTGATCTTCGGGTCTGTGCGTGGTGGCGCCCTCCAGCTTCCAGCTTCCAGTGTGCGTGATACAGTGGTGCTATCAGACGCGATGCTAATCAATCTCCTTTGGGGTTCCAATTTCAGGGCTTCGAGTACAAAGTATGTCGTCCTACTGTTACATTCCAGGCGTCTCATCCTCTTCATTTTCTCACAGTCAATCACCTGTAGTCAATCACTGTGGGCCCTTTTTTTCTCGTCCGCATTGTGTCAATGACGGTGCGTAGGTCCCTGCATCATCTCCCTTGCCATCCCGCTCCCTTCCCTCCCTTCTTACCGCAGCCATGCCTTGTCCAACACGCCGTCCCCCACGAAATTAGTCCGTGCTAATGCGAGTGTCCTTCGCATGTGCTGGTGATGAGCCCGCGCTCACGCCAGCCACGAAATTCGACGAAGTCCATTAGGTCACATGACTCGTTCCCGCGCACCACCGCCTCTCGACGCCCGCCCATACATAAGCGCCGGCGCGCGTTTCAGCCTCAAAAATTCAACCTCCTTTGCGCTATTCATAAAAATTCAACCTCCTTTCTCTGTTTCACCTCACTGATACACCAGCGCGCTGCGTTTTTCCCTCAACATGAATTTTAACACACATATTTGGTATATACTTCCTCTTCTCCTCCTTTTCATTGCTCACTTGTTTGATTTTTCGTCAAATATTTTGGTCTCGAACTATGAGTACGTTTTACTTATCCGCTTTCGTCTCTTTCTTCCATGTGGTCCTTTGATTTTCATCTAACAAATTAGAGTACACAAAGTAGGTATAAAAACTGTGTAGAATCATGTACAGAAGACAATATACCACAATTCATTATGCACTAAATTCATCGTCCTACCTCTCGTATTCGCTCTCGCCCTCGTATACCTGTTGTCTCGTATCATCGTCGCACCTCAGAGTGGTTCGAAGCTGACGCCGCAGCTTACACTCTCTCGTTTTCGGTTCGCGGTTGGCTAGAAGCCGTGTAGGAACACCCTCGCACCCCCACGCACTCTTCGTCAAGCTCTTGCGTATATCGTTTCATTTTTTTTGTTCTTTTGTTTGTTTGCTCGTCGCCGTTGTTTCGCACGCAGGACACTTGGCAGGGTATCACTGGACAGCTGCGTGAGTGTACTGGAGGAAGTCAGGGCGACGGATTCATACGCTTGGCCATTCCTAGCGACATCGTGGTGCTCTTATCTTTATCCCATCCGTTCGTCCCGCTGATTCCTCTTTTCTTCCTCCAGCGATGACCCTCAAGATCACCTGCGAATAACACTCCATCGCTGTAACTTCTACCCCTCTATTCATCTCCCTCGACCTACCATGCCGGCGTACCGTGAAGCATCCCAACATCGCAGCGTGGCTGGAGTCGGCCGGACGCGTATCCTCCTCTTCGGTACGTGATTTCTCCATTACCCCCTTTCCACCACTCCTCGCCGCTCCTCCAGAACACTCTACGCACAGCGCAGTGCCACGCCACGATCCTACATGCTGCACATATGTTCGTGTACTTTTATGCGCACACTCATCAGCGGTATGTTACAGTTGCTTGTGTATAACGCTGTATTCGCCACGATGCTCTGAAGGGCGGCATCGCATGCTCCTGTTCATGTCTACCATACGTTTTTCGCCCCTGCTTTTGCACTTACTTCTCCTTTGTACGCTAGACTTATCACACCGCCCGCCTCGTCGCTGCCGCCTATCTCGCCGGAAAACGGGAAATCAAGCTACTAAGTCCGCCTTTCCAGATTATCCCCAGAATCATCTGACTCCCCACTCTCATGCAGATGTCACCGTCGCCACTCGCCGTGTGCCCGCTGCTGCTCGCCCGGAACGATCTGGTGATACGCTCTTCACAGGCGCAGGTGCGCTTTCATCGACTCTTGATGTCGTGCTCCATGCCGCTGCTGGACACCGCAGCATCATGGGGCTCAGGGTGGTCCACGCCGCATGCGCTACCACCCCACGCGCCGTCGGCACGCAGGGCGCGATGCGCTTCGTGTACCCGCCTCGTCTCCCCCAGCGCATATACGCTATGCATGCGCTATCCCTTTCCTTCCGCGCCTATGTGCCCGCGCATCGCACCCCTCCCAGTGGTATGACGCGCAGCCCGCCTCCCTCGCCAGCTCGTTCGTGGCATCACAGCTTGTCCGCGCCGCCCTGCTTGCCATGTGCGTACTCTGCTTGGCTGCGTGGACATAAGATTTTGTCACCGTAGGCGAAGCTGGCGGGGCCTGGGTGGCGCTGCGTGCACTGGTAGCTCGCCCTGTCTGATACTGTTCGCCCTGGCTTGCGCTGTGGGTTCCCTCGAGCTCATGATCTCCCGTGCAGGCAGGAATAGCGTGCATTGTGCGTTGCCGAGCGTTGAGGGTGCGTGGACTTGTTCAATTATTTATATTTCGGCGTCTCATCTTCAGGACACGCAGTCGCTCTTTTGTACTAGCATCGTGTTTACCTAAGGTAGAGGCGGACAGTGCGAGGAATGGTACACCATGAATATGTATGTATAAAATTCTGAAATACCCGTATTCGCCGCTGCCCCACTTATATACATATATATATGGAACAATCCGGCAAGTGCTTAAACGTCACCTCCAGACCCTTGACTTCCGCGAGCGCCTCCAAATCGAGCGGGAAAAGGAAAGACGGCTTACTTACCACATTGAAGCAGGAAACCGGATGTCCATTTTGGATCCTCGACAGAATGAACGTCACGGCAGCTTCGACGTCGGACACACGGTCAACAAAAAAGTCGAGGGCTTTGAGGGAGGGGAATAGCACACTCGGTGTCTCCGTGATGTTTGGGTCGTCTTGGAAAGCCATGAGATGGCTAAGCGATGTGCTGTCGATGAGCATGGTGTCCAGAGATGGGAGGCTGCTAACAAATGGACAAAAAGACGCCTCTAATGGACCCTGTGTGCAGAATTGGAATTTTGTCGTTCTTGACAAATCCAATAGCGCCAGCTTACTCAGGATCATAGCCATCCGGGTGGAAGGGTGATTTTCATGAAGCATAATTGTTATGCCATACCGACATTTGACCGGGAACGTAGCTTCGCCGTAAAAGCCGATATAATCACCTGGCGTGCAGTTGAGGTCAACGACCTGGAACAGATTCGACTTCAGGAAGCGTTGCGCGTAACGCGTGAATGTGGTGACAGCCGAATGGAGCTCCTCTGTCTCTGCGCCATTATGAATGCAGATTTCCAACGAGCAGCCCAGGGGAATATCCACGTAATCCAAGAGCGTGCGGCATATGAGAGGTTGGCCGTTGCAGTATAGGGACCTGAGGCGCGGAAGAGACACGACGGGCTGATATGGGGGTATGTAGGCTGGACTTTCGTTTTTAGGATATATAGTTAATTCTTGAAGGCCGTGCGTTTCGGCGAGTACCGCGAGTGCATCCCGGACACTATACTTGTCGGCGAGGACCAGGGAATGCAGATTATGCAGCCATGGGGCCCGAAGATCAAGAGCATGATTGGAAAGGTGGAAACTACGAAGCATTGGCGCATGCCCGCCAAAGAGAGGCACAAACAACGCTTCTTCATTGTCTTCGGCGTGCGTACCGCCAAGTGTCACAGCGAATGTTTCCAGGTACGGCGCAGGAAGGGCGAACACCAACCGGGTGAGATCGACACTGGAAGTCAGATCGTGTACCACGAGCCTTTGTGTCCTGTGCCAGTTTTCGCGGAGGATACGCAAGACATTCCCTGATCGGTCGATCTCTTGTGCTCTGATATACAACGGCGCGGTCCCGCTTCTTCGAATGAGTTCATCGCGCCATTCATTTCCCAGTGATTTCGAGATGTAGTACATATCAATAAGGCGCGCCCATAATGAGGGCGTGGCGAGCATCAAGTCGCGCCAGCTCTGGCACACTTGTGATGTTACGCATGTTGTAAGGAGAGCGTCGGTGTCGGAGAACATGTCGGCGTTGAGGGTGAATATGTAGAGCAATATGTCCTCGTTCAAGGTGTGGATGGGGGGAGCGGGTCGGTTGATTGACATTTTTGAAAAGCACACTCGGTCTGTAAAATGGCGAATGGTTGACGTTGAAACGTTGAATGATCAAGCCCTTTGAGAGAGCCGTGGCTTGCAGTGCGCTAGCCATCCAAGCTCGCTGGCTCTATGACAAATACAGAAGACGTGATGGCAGTGCAGCACGTGTGCACATTATCCCCGCTACCTTTAGGTAGTGGGTCTTAGAATGTGGACCCTGAACAAAATTGGGGGGCCATTTCATTTTTTCCTTTTATGGATTCCTTTTCTCGCGATCACGTCTCGGAGATTTCGTTCGTCCCACACGTCGTGAACACAGCAGGCATAGATATTCGAAAGGCATCCTCTCAATATCTGTAGATGAGGAGCAAGAAACCCAATATGAGATATATAGTACCTATATAATCAAAATTAACTTTCTTCTAGCCAACTTTCCACTCGAGATTAATATAATATGCCCCAAATATGCCCTGGTGTTTGGTAGTCAAAATTCCAATATCGCGGCTCGCCTTGCTCAGAGCGCGCACCCCGGACGTACGTCAGTACGTCCGGGCTGCGCCAGCTCAAGTATTTCTCTCTAATATCTGGTTAGTGTGTTTGATTTTTTTCTAACCAAGGGGTAGCGGGCTATGCCGGTGTCAACCGGCCCTATGGCCTTATGTAATATGTGTTCGGAGATATCGGCTGGGGACGAGCCTACTCATATATATACTTATAACAAGATCAGCCTCGCTTCGCTGCGGCAAAGATTGTCCAAATCCAAGAAAAACAGGCCATCCGCGTCATGCTTTATTCTCAGTAAATAAGAAATCCAAAATGAAGAAAGCATTGGCCCTCGAGCTCGAAAAGGATGGAAATATTACGGACAAACAAAAGCGTGTCATAATTATAAGTATATGAGTGATTATGACACGCTTTTGTTTGTCGGTGATACTCCCCTCCTTTTTGAGCGCGAGGGCCCAAGCTTTCCTCATTCTGGATTTCTCCTTAAACTGAAAATATATTATGACAGCCAAATGAAGACCTGCTCCGGCAGTGCTTGGATTTATCTAATCTTTGCCGCAGCGAAGCAAGGCAGATCTTGTTAATTGTAAAGCAATGTAGAACATTTGCATATTTTATAATCATAAGTACGTTTTGAGTACGTTCATTGCCCACAAGCTAAAGTCAAAACGATGTACATGTACGCACAATATTTACCTAAGTGACTTTGAGATGTCGTGCTGTTACACAAACAGGAGGTTTTCCGGTCCACGCGCCTCATCCACGCCGCATATATACTCAAGAACGTATGCAACCCCCTTCTGGCGCCAAAGCACCTTCAAGCCATCCGCTTCGTTGATGAATACCATGTTTGGGAGGAAACTCAGGAAACCCGACGTGAAATCTATGGTGTCGATCGCATAGCCATGCGCGATGCGCGTCATGACAAATTCAGAAATGGGGTCGGACACAGTGTCAAAGAGAGTGGGTAGGCGTGAGCCAAGTTTGAGAGTCCTGAGCGCGGGAAATGCAATCCGCCCCATGTCCGCGGTTTTGAGGGCCTCCTGGGCGCGGGTCAGGTGGAGCGACAATATATCAGTTGAAATGATCTCGACGGAAGGCAAGCGTGCCGTGAACGTGGTGAATTCTGGAACCGGGCGATCTACACCGAGGAATGTGAACTTAAAGTCGGCGACTTTGGAAAGGGTGCACAGGGTGAATTCACTGAGTAGAATGGGAAGCGCGTGCGGTGGAAATACTTCGGCTGCAGACATGGAGAAGATGGATGTTGCTTTATCAGTTCTGTCCAAGAGGACAAAGCTGGAGTCGGAATAAGTGAGTGAAATCTTTCGGGGTGCATGGTGTGCGAAGTAACTCCGGATGAAGGGAAATATGTCCCGGATGATAGAGCGCAGCGTGCTTTTGTGGACCATATCTCGAGGGTGTATTGAATATGCTGAAAATATCAATGAACAAGCAGGGTGAATACGTATGTGGTACAGGAGTACTGCACCCGGATTAAGGTTGGTGTTGAGGGACATGCGTAAATGGGTGAGATTTGGGAGTGAGACGAAAGGGAGCGGTAAAGTTGTAAGATCCGCCACGATCTGCGTAAGTTCGAAGACGACCAAATTTTCGGTAAGCGTAAGTATGCCGAGCGTCTCATAGACTGTCAGCGTGGTATCGAGTATCATGGTATGGAGCTGATGCAGCCATGGGGCAGTAAGATGGGAAATATGTCCGCGATAACGGAGTACACGCATAGGAGCTCTTCCACCAACAAGCGCCAAGACCGCGTGTTTGATATTGCGCTCTGCTGGAAAAACGAGGTTCAATGACTCGAGGTGCGGCGCAGGGAGGTATAAAGGTCCCCACTGGTTGGGGTTGACATCTTCGGAAAAACACATCGAGGCTTCAAGCCTCTGAATTTGGCTCCAGTGCTCGTCTATCATGCCCAAGACATACTTCACACAGCGAATTCGGTCAGTCCGGCTGTTTGTGCCTATGCGGCGGTGGTAGCGCATAGTGTGTCGGTGGTGGTTTATGCATCCGCGTGCTTTCATCCACAGCAATGCTGTCCCACTCCTGCGGATGATTTCGCATCTGAACGCGACTGTGCGGCAGTGCAGGCGATCAAGGTCGATAAGGTGAGCCCAAATGGAAGGCATTCCAAGCATAGAAGAGCGCCAATTGCGGCACACGCGCGATGTAGCCAGAGTTATCTCCAACGCTTTGTCGTCTTCGAACATGTTGGCGTTCATTTTGACAATGCACCAAAGAAGATCGAAATCAAGACATTGTATGGGAGAATTGCTGGGAAGTGCTGACATTGTGGTTTTGAATACACTTTCGGTGAAAGTTTGATGAAGTTTGGTCAAAGTTTGGTAGGATAACGAAGTGAAAAATGTGGTTGGTTGAAAGATTTGAGAAAGATAAATGAGTCAACATCGAAGACTTAGACAGTCACGTGAAATTCGAAGTCTAGACCGCATGCTTTCAACGGTCCGTTGAGGTGGTCTGTGCGCATATTAGGTCCCTTTTACTACCACCGCACACTTGCACAGGCAGCGCCTATGAGCGTAGACGATATCATCCTCCTCTGCATCCGCAAAGTGTTTCCTCTACCACGCATGCAAGGGACCAAGGTCATAGAGTATGTGGTCTTTTGAGCTCATTCTACTCGTTCGAGTTTCACCTGCGCTGTCAGACAGTCCGGTATCCTTCTCTTCTATCGATCACTATGAGCACCTTGGCTTTCTGGTGTGGGTTTATCCGTACGTCCCTGCATCCTGCGCGCCTGCCTGCCTTCTCTTGTCATCTTCGCAGCCCGCTGCACTATCGGGGCATCTCGCACACCGTACCGTCTAGTACCTTGCCAGTGCTGGCCAGACGATGGTCGACTTTGGGTTACTCATGGACAGCGCTACCGTGAGGCAGTACCGAATGATATCTCCACGGTCACCCCCTTCTTCCCTCATTTTTGCTTTTGTGCCTACAAATTACTTCGCCGATTTTCTTCAGACGTAACGGTCCCTCCACGCTTTATCTATCCACCTGCTTCTTCTCTTCCTGAAAGCACCCGTACGCGCCCGGTGAGCCATCTTTTCGTGGTGCGTCGTCATCATGAGTCACCACCCCCCTTTCCCCTAACTTCCACCGCGCGTCTCATCCACCGATTGCAGCGCTGAGAGGCTGACTGTGGGTCTAGACTCGAATCTCTCAAAACAAAACAAA